>BJBW01001546.1:0-104193 GCA_004320125.1 Scolopax mira | reverse complement strand
CGCCGCCCCCCTTCTCCTCCCCCGCCGCCCGTCCGCCGCTGGCTCGCTTCAGGGTGCCGCCCTCCGCGCTGAGCCCCCTTAAGAGCTCTCTCTTTTACGGTGGCGCCGGAGGGTCAAAAAAAAAATTAAAAAAAAGGGGGGCTACGGGATGGGAGGGGGCCGCTTCCCCCCACCCCCGGCACGGCGGGAGCATCGCCGCTACCGGGCAACCCCGGCGGTAGGTTTTTGTCCGCCCCGTAAGCGGCCCGGGGAAGGTAGGGTGGGCAGCCGCGGTAGCCCCGAGCCCGCACGCAGCCGTCACGGTGCGGTGAGCCCCGCCGGTGCTGGCCCGGGATTTGGAGGGAGGGGAAAGGCAGGTGTGTTCCCCCACACACACACCCCGCGGGAGCTCGGCCGCCGCTGCCCCTCTCCGTCCCTCCGAGCGGCAAGGAACCGAGCGCTCGGGTCTCCCGGTGAGCTCGGGGCCGCCCCTGGAAGCGGCGCCGGGAGAAGCAGCGGATCCCTGCGCAGGGTAAGAGAAAAAACCGCTCCGCCCCGCATCGGACCCCCCCCCCCCCCCCGTCCGGCCCCGAAAAGCAGCACCGAGTGCGGGTGGGTTCCCCCGCCTCGGCCGAAGGACTCGTGTCTCTCCCCTCCCGGGAAGGGGCAGGGGGAGCCGCCGCCGCCGAAGCCCAGATGCGTTGCCGGCTTTGCCCCGCGGCAGCAAGCAGTTGAATGGGGGTGGGAGCCGGGTCCCACGGCCGGCTGAAGTTGAGGGGAGCTAAAAAAGATGCGGGGGGCAGCGAAAGGCCGGGGGCAGTGGGGGCCGAGGGAGGGCCGGGGCTCCGGGAGCTGTCGGAGGAGAAGCGGCGGTGTCGGGAAGGCACAGGCTGCGGAGGAGGAGAGAGCGCAGCGGCCGCCGCCGGCCAGGTCTCCTGCCGTCCCTTCCAAAAAGGAGCCTCAAAGTTTGGAGAAGTCTCGGTTTTCTTTATAAATAACCCGATCTAACTTTTCTCCTTTCCCCTACCCTCCCCCCTAAATCTGGTAAAGCTCACCAGCAGCTCTTACGTGGAAGTTAATGTTTTCCACCAGCTATCGAATAATTGAATAATGTTTCGCTCTTACCTTTGATGTCGAACTACGAATTCCCGCGGATCAATGGCCAGAAAGTTAGAAGAATTGGTGATTTAGGACTTCAGTACTTCTGGAAAAAAAAAATGCCAATGGTTTAGCCAGGATCTTCCCTGTCTGATTCGTTACTATTATTATATCTGATGATGTGGATGGATGGAGAGATTCAATCCAAGCCCATTAATGAGCTATTTTATAAACACCACCGTCTGAAGATCTTCATTTACATTTTGTCAGTGATCCTTTCCTTAACAGCGGAGACGTGTGGCGACAGCGCGATTACAGGACTTTACTAAAGCTCCTATAAGAGTACGACTGGCTTGTTAATCGATTAATATTTTATTAAGTGTAAATATTTTATAAAGTTTTTAGGAAAACTATCGATTCTAAATTATTAAACTAGTCAGAAGGGTATTTGAATAATGCATACAATTAAATACATTTAAATATATATGTAGCGATTGCTTTATTTGCAATGAATCCCCTGCACCTTTCTCTCGCGTTCGGTTTTTTTCCCCACCGGCAGTTGGTTTCTCATTTGTACATTCACCGGAATATCAGGATCGCCAAATACGTGTTTATTCCTGTATTTATAAATCAAACGTTTGCAGAAAATACTCTTTTAACTTGGAAATCGGGAGCGGTAATAATTTGAAAATTTCGACGCGGAAGCAAAGGGGTTTGTTAGTAAAACTGAGGGGAAACTGAACCGAGTGCGTGTAAATTTTGCTGGTTGGTAACTTCTGTTCTGTAAACACCATTTAATTTAGACAGATTTTATGATACACGATGCTTATTTTTCTTTTACATATTTTTCCTAATAAAAGCCTTTTCTTTCTGTTTCAAATTACAAAAGTGTTTTTTTTTCCCCAGCGCATGATTTTCACATGTTGTCCTTATTTCCACTGGAAAAAAAGGGCGATTATTTCCCATCGTTTTCCCCCATCCGTCCTCAATCTCGCTATAAAAAGAACTTTTTTAAAAAATAATTGTTGTTATTATTATTATTAATAATAATAATCTCTTTATCTTTTTCTAACACGAACTCCAGTACGAGAATTTTCTTCTCTCGCACTCCGGGGAGGGAGTGCGCCCCGAGCCCCCAGCGCTCCCCGTTACTGAAGTTTCTGGACGCCTCAAGTGGTTGATTGCCAAAAAAAAATTTTTTTGAACAAAACAACTGAACAAAAACACCTCCTTGGAAAGGTTTGGTTTTCATTAACTACCGCTTTAAAGCCAAAACGCATGAAAGCGATCGCAGCTCCGTGCCTGCACCAAGCTTCAGGGGCGGACGGCTGCAGCTGGGGCTGCCGGGGGCTGCCGCGCCTCCGCCGCCCGCGATGCCGCCCCCCGGCCCGGGGCCGCCCTCCCCCCTCCCCGGCTGCTGCTCCCGAAAGCCGGCCGCCGTCCCCGGCAGGCTCCCGGGCGCTCTCCTCGCCTCCTTCTTTCTCTCCTTCCGCCCAACGCTTCCCAGAGACCACGGCCTCCGCGGGACGACCGTCTCACCGACCGCGGGGCTCGGCCGGGATGGACCCCCACGACACGGCGGGGCTGCGCGGCCCGGGCCGCGGCTGCCGCACATCTGGGTCCCGGGGGGCGCCGGCCCGGCGTCCGCTGGCACCACCCGGGAGCGCGGAGGCCCAGGGCTGCCGCGACGGGCCGGGACGGCGCGGTAGGACAGCAGTGGGGTGGCCCTGCGGCCCCAGAGGGCAGGGGCGGTGGGCGCAGCGGGTACCACCGGGGCAGGCGGGGTCGGGAAGAGCAGGGCGGCTCCCGCAGGCGAGGGCTCCCGTCTCCGGGCTCCCGTTCTCGCCCTGCCCGGGACCTCTCCCAGCGGCCGCCATCGCAGCGGGACCCGAGCCCGCGGCCGCTCCTCGGGGCCGGGACCGAGTCCGAACCACCCTCCCGTACCCGTCCCGGCGTCTTCCCCTTCGCACAGCGCCATCGCGCGGGCACGGGGGCCGGCGCAGCCCGCGGCGACGGCGGCTCCCTCCCGCCCGCGGCCCCGCCGGTCCGGTGCGGCCGGGCAGGGGCCAGCAGCACCTGCCGCGGGGGCCTGCCGGGCCCTTCTTGCGCGGTGCGGGCTGCGCCGGCCCCGCCGCCCTCCGCTGCGCCTTCGCCCCTGCGGCGCCGCTCCCGCCCTGCCCCGCCACCTCGCCACATGCCGTCGAGGTTCCCGCAGCGTCGCGCTCCTCGCCCCCGGCCGGGCCCGGGAAAACCCGCGGTAGGCACGGCCTGGGGACTTGACCTCCCGCCCGCCTGCACCTGCTTTTCGCGCTGCCCCGCAGACCGGGAAAGGCGCTGAGCAGCCGGGGAGTCGTCCGTCCCACCCCCCTCTGCGGAGCGGCCCCGCCATCAAGCCCTCGCCGTCGGGGAAGCCGTCTAAACCGGCCGCTGCAGGAGCCGCTGCGATCCCTCGCTCGGCGCCAGGTTTAGGAGGTGAAGCTGAAACGAAACGCAAAATGTCCCTAATCCCAGCGGCGGGAGGAGCCCAGCCCTGCCCGCAGGACTCCGAGGGGACAGCGTCGGGAGTACGGGTCGGGCCATCGCCGTTTCCCAGCCCGAGACTCAGCGGGCGGCTGCTCAGACGGGGAGCACGGTGGCCACCGGCTCGCCCGGCGAGTCCCCCCGCTCCGCCGCCGAGCGCCTCGGTCCCGCGGGGTACAGGCGGCTCCTTCTTACTGTACCAATTGAAAAAGAAAAGCACCGAAACCCAAAGCCCCTTTACGGCGTCCGAACTCCCGAGTAAACGGTTTCGGAACAGCAGTCTCTCTGCACACCGTGCCCTCGCCTTCGTTCTTCCCCTCACTGATTTTATTTATAAATCTGTTGCCACTCACGTTACTTACACGAAGAAGGAGCTGGGGACTATAGAGAGGAAATCTCTCCAGCCGGCCCGTATAGAGGGAAGTAAAGGACACGGCCGGGGCTGTTATTACACTGTATTTCGGTGCCCAGAAAGCAGCGCAACCCCGGCCGAGGCGGGCGCAGGGAGCGGGACTCGCCTGCGGGTCGGGCCGTCGGGATGCCTGGTGCGGGGCTGAGCCGGCCTCTGACGGGGGCTCCCTCCCGCCCTCCGGCTCCCCGCTGCGATCTGCAGCTTCCCTGTTGTTCCTCACGCTCCTCTCCAGCTCTTGGCTGTCCCCCTGGCCGCGGGTTTGCGTTTTCCCGCAATCAAACACGCCGTAGTGCGAGCCGCAAGAGATTTCCTCCGTGAGATTTCACGCTCATCGACACGCCTCACCTTCCCAGGCTAGCGAGACTCTTCAGTTTTGCACAGCTTCCCTAAAATACATCTGTTTAGATTTGTAAACTGTCAGGAGCAGAGAGCACAGACCGAACCGCCTGTGCCCTGTGGCTCCTCTCCTCCACATTAGCAGCTTGTAGCCGGAAATGAAGGAAGAGTTTCGCCACCTTCGTTGAGATTAAGGAAAAAACCCCAGACCCGAGAAAGAGGTGACTAACAAGTACCGAGATGAGCCCCGCCACCCGAGCACCAGCTCCGGTTGCTCTTTCGCACCAGACCAGACCCCCCCGCTCAACCCCGCGGTGGCCGCCCCGAGAATCTCGCCTATCGCCACTGCCCGAGTTGCGGCACGAACGAATGCGGGAGGGGGCTGCCGCAGCGAGCCGCCCGCCGCAGCTCGGGAGTCAGCTCGGCGCCCGCCTTTTCACCCCGAAGGTGTTTGGGGGGTGGCGGGGGAGCCGGCTCTCCCCTTCAACCGCGGGCTCACTCAGGGTGGGGGCGAGAGGCGGCGGAACTGGGCAGGACGTGCCGAGCGTGCAGGGCTTGAAGACTCGTACCCCGAGGCACGAATCGTTTTAATTGCAACGATTTCCGTAAATTAGCAAGATATCGGCCCTTCTCCCCCGCCCGGCTCCGACCTGGAAGCACAGCATCACCCGCCCACGTCGGACACCACCGCCTCCCAAACTCTATCCAAGTCCCTGCGGCCGGCGGAGACCCCGCGGGAGCAGAGACCCCGGTGGGAAGGAGCCGCTCCCGAGCGCCGTTCCCGGGAGCTTCCCGGGGAGCAGCGCCCAGCCCCGCCGTCACCCCCCGCCCTCGTTCCCCGGCTCATTAGCGCCTGGCTTCTGTGCAGAGCTGGGTGCCGTTCTCCTCCTAAATCCAAACTTTGCCTCTGAACAGACACACCGATCTTTGCTGCCGGTGTAAATTACCCCCCCGGCAGATGCCTACAGCTCTGCCACACAAGGCAGCCCTCCCGCCGGCTCCTTCCACGCGAAATGGTGCTCGGGGAGCAGAACCGTGACGGGACCCCACGGAGCCCCGCTCCTCACTCCCCCCCCCCTCCCCCCCCCCCCCCCCCCCCCCCGCCATCTCTCGCCCTCGCCCCCCGCCGCTCCGCCGAAGCCAAGGGCCGGTCAGCCTGTGACAGAGCCGAGCCCCGCCGGTAGCCGGGCTGGCGGGACCGGGCTGCGGATTTATAGTTTTCTGTGCAAATAACCGAAGGCTGTGGGTCCGTCCCAGCGAGAAGGGGCAGATAGTGCGGGGGATTTCGAGTGAAGATAAACAACAGAGGTTTTATTGAACTGTAAAAGCTGAAAACGCCGTGGAACAGATCGAGGAAACGCACCCCTAATACACCCGAGCCGCAAACGTCCCGCAGCCCGGCTCCAGCCATCGGCAGGCAGCTGACAGCCTGCCCGACCTCGCCACCAAGCAGGCTTGTCCCTGTCCCTGAAGAAGTCACCGCAGCTGGAAAGCTGCAGGAGACTGACCGGGTAACGCTGAGCCTCTTTTAGGCGCCCGCAAGCCCCGCAACTGTTACCAGCGGGGCTCAGACGGGCGCTCTCTGCAGAGGGGACACGGACGGGGCAGGAAAGGGCTTTTCCGCCGGCGAACAAGCCTGTCGTCTTTTCCCGTGGCCTCAAAACTTTGCCTGCCTATATGTACAAACGCTTACAAAGAGCTTTCGGGGCCAGGGTTGGTACTTGGCCCGCGAAGGGACTCCCCCTCAGGGTCTGGGGCTGCCCGCCCGCTCCCGCCGGGTTCAAGGGCGGCCGAAAGGTGGCCTGTCGCCCGAGGCAGCCCCGGTGGCCCTGCAGAGGCGGCGCCCTCCAACCTGGACGTGGCTTCCTGGCGCGGTGGAACGAGGCAGATGCCTCCCGGAGAGATGCCGAGGCAGCGGGGATGCGGGGGGCACTGCCCCGAGATTGCTTTCCCGCCTGCCCTCTAGAAACCCCCTGGGCACCGCGGAGCTGGCCTCCCTCCGCTTCCGCAGCCCCCGACGGCGCAGTGCCCCCCGCATCCCCGTCGGCGGGCAGGGCACGGAGCGGGCCGGGAGCACGTGCCTCGTCGCCTGCGGGGTCTGCCACCTCCCAGCCCCGCAGTCCCGGTGGCTGCGCGGGCGCCGTGCCCAGGTGCCGCGGTGCCCCCGGCGCCACGCACCGCTGTCACGCAGCGAGCGCGTTCCCCCCGAAAGCCTCGTCTTCTAACAGCCCAGGCGTCTCTCCCCCCCCCACCCCGGGGCTGACCCCGCTCCCCTCTGCGAGGGGCCGCCGACCCGAGCGCGCTCCCGTGACAAATTTCGGGTTTGTAAAGGGACGGGTTAGAGGCACCCGCCGTTTGAAATCCCATTCTAAAACCAGACCAGACGCGGTGCTCGTCTGCTCCCCGTCACGGAATCACTCCAACTAAATCAGCGTCTAACAAACAGCCGAGTTTGTCCCCAGCGGGGACGCCAGCTCTCGCTTACTCTGCTCCGTGAACCGCTGCACTAATGCCTCGGGAAGTGCCTTTCGGCCACACCGCCCCTGCGGGGTGACACGACTATTTCCTCCTGGCCAGCATCTCGCTGGGAGCCGGAGGGACCCCCCGGCCCCCGGACGAACGAGCTGAGCCCGCACCGCCGCCCCTCGCAGGGGTCCCCCGCACCGCCGCAGCCTCCCACCCTCCGAAAGACGAAACTCCCCAAGATCTCTGCGCTTTGTCAACGCGCCGGAGTATTTGACAGTCACAATTACCTGTAAATATTCTGAATATTCTGACCGGTTTGTATACGAGACTTCTTTTTTTTTATTTTTTTTTAAACCTTAAGCCTGGCGAGTCTCACCCGCGAAGAACTGTAACACCACCGCAACTTTACCGCGGCAGGCGGCAAACACCAGCTCCGCTCTCACAACTGCGTGGCGATCCTTCCCGGCACCGCAGAGCCCAGGAGCGGGAGAGATAGCTACCATTTCCTTCTCTCCGCACACTGAAACGCAACAGCTAAACACTTACTTTAAAAAACCGCTAACGTTAAGGCGAAAATTCAAATTCGTGGCAGAAAAAAGAGGCGCCTGTTATCAAACCATTCCTTTCGGACAGAACAAATCGGTTCATACGCGGGCAGATAAGGTGCCAGATTTTCTAACACATTTGTAACCGCAGTTTAAGAAAAGTTAATAATGAGCTGGTCACTACTAACTAGATTCCGAGATCTCTTAATCGGTCTTTCCAGTTTTTAGTTCAACCTCTCCCTTCCCTACCCATCACATCATAAAAACTAGCAGCGTGGAATTACCTGTCTGCTTCTTTGTGCCTCCTTCAAGTAAAGAAGGTAAAAGTCACTTCACCTATTAGCTTGTATAAGTAATAAAGAGGTGGTAACTTGGAGCTACCACATTTTGAAGATTGTGTCACATGCTTTAGCATAAATAAGGGTGTTATAGCCCTAGCGATTACTGGATCAATTCATCTGTGCAACAACTTGTGGCGCCTTCGGTTCTTAGCAGGTATTTGTTCTGTCCCTGGGAACGGCTCTGTACATCCCGCCTCGCTGAGACGGACATAAACAACAGCGATTCCTCGGTTTCTGGGGCGACTCTGCGTTCTTTTACTGGGGGGAAAGGCGGTTTGTCAGCGCCTTGACTCTATATCAACCGATTTTGAAGCAGATACGACGGGATTTCTCGGGCTGCGGCATCTCCCCCCGCAGCGAGGACAAAGCGGAGGTGCGGCGGCTCCCGTGGGTGCTCGCAGCTAGAGAGGGGTCGTGGCGTGCAAATTCAGGGAAGAATTTGCCCAACTTTCCCAAAGTTTCGCAGCCCTGGGCTTTTATTAAATCGCTTGCAAGCTGCCTGGCCGCCCCACCGGCCACCTCCGGAGGCTTTTCACAGAACTGCCTCGACCCGACCGAGGGGCCGCGAGTGGGCCACCAGCCGCGAGCTTCAGCCTCTCTTGCTCGGGTCCCGGGGCCCCAGGGAGCTCCGGTAGCCACTCGGGCCAGTCCGAAGGCGGGCAGCGGTACCTCCCCCCGGGCGGACAGTGTTGCTCGTACGGACGGGAGCGCAGAGCCCTGCCGGCACGCTGCGCCGAGCGGGAAGGGGAGACGGCGCTTCGTCAGGTACCGGACTAGCGCCGGGGAAGCCCCACGGGCTCCGGCTCCTGTGGGATGGGGAGAGGACGGACCTGCTCCTGCCACCCCGGGAGGGAAGAGTCAGCAGCAACCGGGCTTTGAGACTTTCAGCCTTGGCGACTCTCCGCGCCACCGGAGAGCGGGGCGGCAGGTGCTGCGGGACGAGGGGCGTTCCGAGGCCGATGCGTTCCCCGTCCCCCCCGCTCATCACCCGAGAAAAGACGAGAGGGTCGAGCGCGGGTGTCAGAAGACCTCTTCCCGGCCCGGTGAGCGCCGCCTGCCCCCTCTGCCGCTTCTCTTTGACGTTAGGAAGGGCAGCCGGCCCTCCCGCACCCTTCCCCTGGCATTCTGCCACAGCGCAGGGCCGCGGGAGGGGGGTCCGGCCGCAGTCCTTCCATGGGAGAGTGGGCAGCCCCTGCAGATAGGCAACCCCCACACACCCCCCGATCCGCCTGTGCCCGGCAGAGACCGCTGGGCTGGAGGACTGAGCCCGGCGGACCGACGCAGCCCCCCCCACCTTCCCCCGACGCTCTGCTCATCAGGACGACAGAGCTAAAGCACCATCGGGCCGGTGGCCCGACCTCCAAGTACCAGGAGACAGGGCCTTCCCCGAGTCTCCTGGCGTGCCCCCTCTCAGGTGGATGGTTCCCAGCCTCCCTGCTTTGTGCTAGCGAAACGCTGCTGCCACTATCACAAGTCGAGTCTCCTTGCAAAGACTGTTCCTTGCAACTGGATGGGAGGGTGAAAGCAGCATCGCTAACCCCATCCTTGCGTTTGCCCTCCACCTCCTCACTCCACTCAGGGTCCCTCTGGCATCTACATGTCTACAAATGGAGGCAGTTGGCCCAAGTTTTCACCTCCGTGTGGTTTCCTCCGATCTGCAAGGGTGCGCAGCTGTACCAGCTGTGGAAGGGGGTGGGAGTGCGGGGGGACAGCACGACCAGTATAGCTTCAAGAAAGATGGAGGCACCTATGTCTCCGCTACACAACCCACCCGGGCCCACCGTTTCTCGCCCCTGCTGCCGTTTGTGTTCTCCCTCCCCACACCGGAGCTCGCCGGGACCTGGCTGTGCCTCTGGCAGGTAGTCTGTCAGCAGCTACGACCCTGCCCGAGAGCTGGTACCAGGGCGGGCATGCCCTCCATCTTCACTGCCCCTTGCCGGGCAACCAGAAGCCCCGAGGGGTCAGCGGCCACCGGAGCTCCGCGGTGTCCGGGCGGGAGCTGGCCCCGGGCACGCCGGGCACGCAGCGCGGGGGCGGGAGCCCTCCCGCTCGCAGGCTTCCCAAGACCCGCCGAGGCTGGGAACCGAACGCCCTGGGAGCCCCTCCAGGCACATGTGGCCTCCGAGGCGACCACAGACAAACAAATATTTGCAGACTCGTTGCAAGCCTACGAGCAAAAGCAGACCTCCAGCTGTCCCCGCACGCCGGCGGCCCGGCTCCCCGGCGTGTGCAGCCGAGGCGACAGAAGCCCTGCTCGCCGCTTTCCGGCCCCGCAGGGCTCGGAGTCCCGCCGCCAGCCCAGGCGGGGGGCACAGAGGAGGCCGCCCGCCGCCCCATCACCACCGGGAGAAGCGGAGAAGCCGGGTGGGCGGGCGGGATGGGAGGGGGGGTGGGGTGTGTGTGATGAGGAAGAAAACCAAATAAATCGCTTTCTCAATTTCCACCTTGATGATATAGTCCTGCTTTTATGGGCCCGCCCGGCAGCCCCCGCACACAGAGTCACACCGCCTTCGACAGTAAAATCCCAACGGCGAACTCCAAGACGGCCGCCCGCTCCCACAAAGCAAACGGGGAAGGCGGCCGCGGTGCTGGGCTGCACCCCGGGCCCCGCACCTCCCCTCCACCACCCGACAGCCCTCCCCTTCGTTACGGCCTTGGATGGCTTTCAGCTTGGAAAAAGAAAAAGAGAGCAGAGGAAGTCTGAGGTCTATTTATATTCATATATTTTCGATTAAGACAATTAAGTAACCCGCACAATGCGGCGGACCCTCCCTCTTAACAGTTTCCTGATTTCTGCCAGAAGACAGTTTACTCACTGCGGCTAAAACAAGCTTCCTGATCCCTTCACAAAAATTAGAAACAACAGCTAATAAAGCGGCTAAATAGGAGGTAGGCTTCATGGGAAACCAGGCATGGAAAGTCACTGTGCAACTGCCAGGCTGGCTTTCTCCTACGGATATTCGTGACTGATGGATAACGTACACCTCATTTCTGCCAGTTCTTTACGAGTAGACCTAGGCTGGAGCTGCTCATCTGATAGTGGAATAAGACCCTCAACTGGAAGCAGAGTGACTTTTCTCTTGGAGATGGCACCGAGGGCCACTGGTAGCTCATAAATCAGCCCCCCACCCCTCCAATTCTCTACAAGGATTTCCCAGCAAGACAGTGGAGGGTCTGAGTAGATCTGGGCTACGTGCCCTCCCAGAAACCATCTTGGAACAGAGCTCCTACATTTTTTCAATCTCCAGGCATAAAAGGGATAGAATATACATATATTTGTTTTGAAACCTTTTGGTGATACACATTGCAACCAAGAAAAACTATGCTAGTGCCCACAAATTAACACATTTCCTTTTGAGATCGCTTCCACCACTGCCTGAAAGTAGTGCCCATGACCGATTTAATTTTTTTTTACCATTCCCTTTAAATCAAATCATACAGACTCATGATACATTCACAACTCCCTCCAAAAACCTGTAGCTGACGGTTAAAACAAGCCTTGGTTTAAACGTTAATAGGGAGAACTGAAGAACTGTGACAGAGGTGAGAGAGATCACCAAGTTCCTGTCAGCAATGAGCAGTCAACACTTGGGTAGCGGAGGGCAGTCCTGTCAGTATTCCCCTGCTGTGACCTGCCTTAAGAGAAGCTGCAAGACAAACCATCTTACTAGAGAAGAGAAAAATCAACTGAGGAGGAAAGCCTACATAAACACTCCAACTGCAGCAAAGAAACTCCTTACCATAGCTCACAATCACCCACCAGACACAAAGCTATGAGAAACCACATGTTGCTATTCATGGTCTTCACAAACTTCAGTTTTCAAGATGCAAAACAGAGGTGATTATTTGTGATTATAAGAGATATCAGAGAATACCTGAGATACCTTAGATGTAATTATATTCAGGACCCATCTCAATGCTACTGACTTATGTCCTCCATAATTAAATCCCTAGCACAATTTTAATTGCTAAAAGTTGTTGGTTTGGGGTTTTTTTTTCCCCTTTCCTGCCTTAAGCAGCAGCTAATGAAGACACTGTTAGGCAGTTCGCTCCCTTTCCTTTCATAGTTCCTGCTCAGCACAAGTTGAAGTGACCACAGTAAATAATTTGGGTTTGGGTCAAGGTCACGATCCCATGTCAGAGTGCACACAGCACTGCCTTTGAAGCCAACGCGAGTCTCACACAGGGACAGCTAAGAGATCATGCCACTACTTTGTAAAGCAATCTGGAATGGTTTAGAATGAGAAATCATTACAAGATCTGAAGTTATTGTCCTGATACAGCCTTTTTGTAATGGTAAAAAAAAAAATAAAGCATTGGTACCATGGCATACTGTTCTCTCTGTAGTCTCATGAGAGCTCTGCTCTAGAAATAGTGCCAGCATTTCCTAAAAGTTCTTGGGTAGTGACTGCTTTTATGCAGTTTCTATTGTGCTCGCTATTACTCCTAGAAGAGTGGAGTTGTTGGAAGACGCATTTGGTTTTCCTTACTGCTTTGTAAGAGGTTTTTGGTTTGGGTTGTTTGGTTTTTTTTTTAATAAACAATTAAAAATAGCTTGTCCTCTAAAAGATGTCTTTTCAAAGCACTAGAATTAATACAAGCAGGAGAAACAGCCTTTTGAAAGAAAAATGATGTTGGACAAGTTTTGAATTTCAAACATAGTCTTTGTTTATATTTGACTGACAAAATGCCTCTCAAATACTCTTTGAAAGGTGATTACATTAGGCAGGGGCTATTTTAGCAATTTCACATTTCATAGCACTATTGTATACAAGGATTTGTCCACCCACTTCCCTCACTACAGTCATAGCTCCTTGAGCCTTTATTCTGCTATCTTTCATCACTTTTTAAGTCATGCAAACTTTCTCTTTTCCCACAAATTAAAGTCCACCTTTTCTGCACCACCAAGTCTTTTCTGGGACTTCTGGTGGGCTACAGAATCCCTTTAGGCCTGTTGGTGATATATTCAGAGTTTTGTTGCAATACTTTGCTTAGAGCCAGGCAGAAATTTTTTTTCCAGGCTTCACAAATATTTCAGGATAACAAAACCCAATTCCCATTTCAAATTGCAGCAGAAACACGGTATTTTAATGTTTTGTATTTTTAAGGGAAAAAAAAGCCAAAATAGGACTGCAAGTCCTTTCCAAATTACATATCCTTCCTTCTCTATTCTATTTTTCCTGTCATTTAGGGGCACGAGGCCCCTCCCATGAAGGCACCACACAACCATGACAAAGTGGCACACTTCATTATCCTCAGCTCAGGTGGTGAAAGCTTTAATACCCCTTTGAGTTCTGTAGCACCAGGAAAGCTCTCACCATTTTTGCTTTCTGTGTAGTCTCAACACCATATTTTGACATTTCTGCTACACTTCTGCATCTCCACTGCAGTCAAAACTCCATTTGTTGACACATTTCAGAGTTTTTAAATACCCTTTCAATATTGTTAATATGTATCAAGGTGAATTCTGTACCAGCTCGGGATTCATCAATACTCGTAAATACCTCACAGTTTTAGGAACATTCCTAGGCCCCAGAACACAACGGACGATGCCACCAGAGATTGAGACTGACTCTTGGCGTGGTTTTGGTCTAAACCCACTAGCACCATCTGAAACAAGTCTTGGGCATATCTCAAGAGTTAACCCAGGCCGGACTTCAACATTAAAAGGCAATTCATATAAGGCCACCTTGTTTTGGTGGGCAAGACAGCAGAACAGTATCAATGGGTAAGCTATCCTCAGAGACAGAACTCATCTGACAGACCGGTACAGACGTTGCTTCTGTCAGTTCTACATAAGAAAGATGGAGTAGCACGAGGTAAACCTCAGGCTTTTGAAAAGCTCAAGCTTTTGAACTCCAGGGCTCCTGTGCAGTCCTGTAAAAATAAATGCACAGTACAGTGCAATACACATAAACCAGTTGAAGATGAACAAAAATGGCCACTCAGTGTTGCTGTGATATGCTTCTATATTTCATCTGCAGATGAAATCAAAATTTTGCTCTGCGTTGTGCTATCGACATTTAATTCTCCATTTCATTACAAAATCTGCTGTACCTGAGAAAGGACAATCCACAGCATAACATTTTAGTGAAAACTTATCCACAAACATATCTACTTCTAGTAGTTTTATGAACACAGGTAGAACCCCAAAACTTCTCTTCATCATAGACTAGAAAAAGGCCTCGTTAGTGTTCAATCCTCAGTCAATGGTCTCACTATTCAGATAATCATTATGTGGCAACCACATAATGTGATCTTTTTCATAAACTGGTCCATTCTAAAATTATCTCAGATTATTATTTCTCCTGGATACCAATCTAAAAGTCTCATTATTTTAAGGGTAAACTCCTAGTCCAACTTAAATCAGTGACAAAATTTCGATTTGTCTTCAACAGCATCAGGATTTCATCCTAAGTATTGAGGATACTCTGATACCAGAAATCAGTACAGTTCCACTAAAAGTGAAGAATAATGCTTAGGGTATGGGATTATACTCTCCACACTCATTTTGCCAGTGAGTATAAAAAGAATCTTCTCATGAAGGTAGCTCGATTAAAATGCTAGGAGCAGAACTTAGAAAGAGGTATTACAAGGCAAAACTATTACAGCTATTAAGTGGAGTATTCAGACTCAGAAACACACTCAGTATCTGTTTGTTGAACCCAGAGCTATTTAGACAGACCAGAGAGGACAGGCTTCTGTCTGTGCCTTAGGCTTTTCCTCTTCTTGTTTTTAGCAGTGACAGCAAGTCATTGCTTATGTAGAAAACAAAAAGGTAGACAAGCTTCAATAGAAAGAGAAACTTCATTGACTCTGATCTGCTGTGCTTTTCTGTGTTGTCAGAGAGTTATACATGATTTAGAACATCCGAGCAGCAAAGCAAGAACAGTTTCCTGATTTTACTTCCAGTGTCTAAAAGCAAAGGTTGACATAACAGAAGAGAGATTAGTGTGCATTCTTGGGGACTGACTGCAAATGCTGGAGGAACTTTGTTATGGGTCCTCATCACATTCAATGACCCTAGACTAGGAATTGGCAGTCTAACTCGTTCCTCATTCTGTTTTATGGTCCACTGGAAAGTTTCCAGAATTTGGTGGAAGGGGAGGGGGTTGGAAAGAGGAGGTCCTAAACAGGTAATTTTCAGATACTTAAAAGCACACAGATTCTCAGTAAAGAAAGAGGATTTGCTAAGAACATTTTTCCTTGCAACGTTGTAAAAGCAGATGAAATGCATTCTGCACATGCAAGTCTAGACCTATTCTTCTACTCTCCAGCACAAGCCACTGAAGATAGTTATGGCCACATCAGCTGAAATCTGGCCTTAAGATATCGAGAATGACCCAGGCTTTGCAGTGATATGAAGGGTTATATCTGCCCCACACAACAAGAGCCAGAGTGGTCTGGGAACAGTTTTGCCGGATGTGGGTTAAGGCTTAGTAGGCTGAAGCTACATAACAAATACCAGAACTTATCCTCTGGGATGTAGTACTGCTATTTGACAGCTTCCACATGAGCACTTACTTATTAATGTTTGGTGGAGCTCAAGTCTTATTAGCTCCTGTTTTAAAGAGATGGTCTAACAGTTAGTGCACAGCCTGGCTACTAAGGCTTGGACTAGAGACTTAAATTTGCTCTAGTTCTCCAGCTACAGAGACATCTCTTGGGTGGCGTTTTCAGAAGCACATTATTGACATAGGAGAACAAGTCTGACTAATATTCTGCCAGACTTATCCTCCTAAGTCACAAAAGCACAACTGAGAACCTCTCAAGTCATCTCTTATTTTCTACATCTGTGAGAGTAAACAAACCTGACCCACTTAGCAATCTTAGAGATATCTGTAAGGATCTATTTTGCTGGCAATTGTAAAGTCTTAACACTGAACTTGCCAAAGCAGCTCTTGCCCTTTCTCCAAGTAAGGAGAAGCCAAGTGCCTGCAGAACAGTCGCATTTCTGTTCCGCATGAAGGAAGACTTGAGAAAGACAAGAAGGATCCTGCCCTGCTGCTCCCCAGTTTCTCACCCTCTGCATGCACTGAGCTTCGTTTTGTGTGAGAGGGAAATGAGGCAAGAAGCTGAATGACTGCCCAAGGCTACGCAGCCGGTCACTGGCAGGTTCCCCAGTCGTTCCTGATTCCCTGTGCTGTGCATTCTTCCAGACCAGGCTGCCTCCCAATCTGGGAAAACATTTCCAAAATGCAAGGCAGAATCCAGACTCTCAGATTTTCATTTGATTTTGGATGATCTGCAAACTTTCCATATTTAGAATAATTTTGAACTGTCTGTTGGGACACAAATATTTGGATTTGTCAGTCTCTTTTAATAGTAACATCTAGAAATTCCCTAAGAAAAATAGTATGTGCATATTATCTCTTCTTTCACGCATTTAAAATATTTGAAAATGTCATTTGGCTCATCACCTGGTCTGAATCAATAACAACTCAATGTGGTAAAGAAGCTTCAGAAACAGGGCTGAATCTTACACAGATCAATGGCAAAAGTCCCATTTCTATATTAGCATCAGGAGTAAGTTTCTGTGCTGTTACACAAGTGTGCTTGTGTAGAAGAAGCTAAAACATGCTAACCCTTTGCCATTCAATCATTTTGAAGACCAATATACTGAAGGTTTATCCACAATAAATACAGTCACAAGTATTTCCTTTCCGGCACTGACAATTGTTGCTGTACAGACTGTTCAAACATTGAATAAGCCTTCAGATATTTCCCTTCGCATCTATTCTTTTTCTGAAGTCTGTGATTTTTGCAGCCTGATATAAATTAAAAGAATCTTGTTGATAAAGCTGGCTAGAATTTGGAATAAGTAACACTACAGAACAGTTCTGCCCAGACTTTCTGTATTCTGTTTTACTTTGGGTAACTTCATTGGGCCTCCTTAACTCACCAAGTCATTTCTGTCTCATAGAAAACTACTTTTGTGGTTAGTAAATCAAAGGAGTTAATGATCCGTCAGTATCATCACCCTATCAACAAAATAACGCAGCCTCTTTTCCACAGGCAAAATCAATAACTAGTATAAAAGAGTAAAGGTTTTAGAAACTTTGCCAGGCTGGCACCTTTACTGCTGTGTTCCTACCTCCAGGTCATAAACTCCAAAACCATCAAAGATTATCAGTGCAACAAAAAGTGAAAAATCAGATAACCCTGAATAGATACAAGGAAACTGCCAACAGGGGCCTTACATACAGTGAAGAAACTCTAAATTGTTTACCAGTATCTATAGCAAGATGAATGATGCTCAGCCATGAATAAATTCAGAAAGCCTGGAACAACATAGGAACCAAACCTGGAATCCAAGGCTTCCAAAGGGCAAATCTTTAATAGATATACTGAGATATCCAGTAGGGTAATAAGCCAAGGCACTCAGCTACTGTTCAGACAGAGATGCCTCCCTGAGGTACCTGCATTGAAGATATCATCAGTTTTAATTTTTGTGCCACTGACCAATCTACAAGTCTTGGATAATCTTGTCAGCATTTGCTAGTTTACAGCTGATGTTGACCTTGACTTTAGATGGATGCTATTGTTTTTGGTGAGTTATCTTGTAGATCCTACTGCTTCAGGGTTTAAAAACATTCAGTTTAAACAGGTGGCTATAATTAATTATTCAAAATGATTTTTAAGAATTTGGATTTTTTCAACTGACAGCATTGTACAAAAATAAGGCAATTGCATGCTGTTTTGGGTATTTGTGATTAAAAAAACATGCTCTAGCTCATTGTAATGCTTCTGTAGGCTGGCATTCTTTGTGAGAAATTTATTTCTTGTAACTGCTTTGGTTTTATGTTAGTTGTATATTTTAAGAACAACATCCGCTAAAGCAGTTTCATGTGAAAAATGGAGATCTACTTACCTCAAGAAAGCAAAGCCATAAGTGCATTTAAGTTCTAATTTAATATGAACCGCACCTCTAATCTCAACTCCCTTTCATTTTCAGTAGGTCTTTAGCAAATAATTAGTTGCTAGTAGGAAAAGTTTAGAATGGTCAGCCAAGAAGACTATTAAAAAACAATTAGGGACAGACACCAGAGGAAGATGTTATAAAGTACCATTCTGACAAGCAGCAGTACAAAGAAGTTGGAAGCGTACCAGAAGCTAAAATGCACATACAGAACCCACTATTCAGTATATAAAATACACTAAATTCTTAAACTTGTAAAGAAGCAGGCTGTGTCTAACGTTCAGTTAAAGAATTTCTTGAAAAGAGAAGACAGTGAGATGTAATATGAGTGCCAGGAGTCATCAAGTTTCCATACAGCTCGTATTGTAGACAGGAACAATGGGGAAGGTAAAGAGACCTTTACACTACCTGTTTTTTCATCATTTGTCCTCAGCAGATGAGGTATTTGAGAACAAATGCCATTCTAGAAATAACTGTTCCTTCACAACATTTTCCAGACAACGCTTTTCATTCTGATACCAATTTTTTTCCAGTTAAAATGTAAGCCAATTAAAAACTAAATGTTTTGAAAATTAGTCCAGTAGCTCCAAATAAAAAAAAAAAAGCCAACCAGAAAACCTACAACCAAAACCAAACCATCAAACAAACCAAATTAAAAAAAGCTGAAAAACAACAAACCCCAAAAATATTTACCCTTTGATTTCAATGTATATATATTTGGAATATATTACATTAACCTTCTCCAACATGTTATTCTATTTCTTTAACCACCACAAAAATCTTTGAGTCTGACCTGCAGTGCTTCTTTTCCTAGCTGGATTGTTTGTTTCCCAATTCACAAGATTTATTATTTTCAAGAAGCAGCACAAGCTAGCCAGGGCTGACCTTAAATAGTCTTTGTTCCCATGGGCAGGAAGTATAAGGAGAAGACCCAGGTGAGGCTCATCAGGGTCACTAAGGCTTTTTAGTGCAATCAGAGCTCTAATGATTATTCACCTAGCTCTAAACTGTAGAAATAAATTAAAGAGTAAAATGAAAAACGAGGGTTTGGTGTTCTGCAAGCAATGTTTCCCATTCATCCAGCACCTTAGACCAGGTGAGATGTGGAATACTCACGCATATGCATATTTTGCTAGGGTGGACAGGCATTATATGATCTACGTTAAGCTCCAATATTAATAATTCTAATAAGAAGGATTTTCTTTGGTAATGTAAGCACTGGAATTTCATCCTAATAGATAACAGTTGTAAATGCTATGGAGACTGAGACAGACTTTGGTCAGTGGTGCGTGATGCCCACTGTAATACTGAAAATCTGAGGAGAAATCCTGTGTCACTAAACTCATGCAAGATTTGCCACTGTCTTTCACAGAGCCAGGATGTTGCCTCAGGCAAAAGCAAAACTGCAGAAGTTACTATATATGCTCTTCCACTCCAGCTCCCAGGAACAAGACCTGAATGGCAGATGTATTATTATTTATTGATATGCAAACTTGCACAAACCTTATAATCTCAAATGATAGCAGAGTGCTTTCCTAGCTGATAAACCATATTTGAGGAGCTTTCTCAAAGAGGGCTCACGCTATTATTTTTTTCCCTGGGTAAAATGTGCAGTTCTCACCGCTCTCTGAACGGTGAGAACTGTTCTTCTCAGATACACCAGACACACACGAGCTTCAGTTGGCAAAATCTGGTCAACTTTACCTGAACTTGTCATGCCCAAAGATGTCTTTGTTGCTTTCTTTAAATGGAAAAACAAGTATTTCTGAAAAATTATCTAAAAGAGCATATTAGGAATCTGTTCTGTCACAGGAGAAAGGGTTACATAGCATAAGGACCATGGGATAGTTAAAAGAAAGATCAAATACATCAGTACAAACAGATTTAATTCACTGTTGAAACTGTGTGTAAAACATAATTCTACCTTTCATTCTTCCTTTCTGAAAGATGGAAAATCAACTTGCCCATTTTGTTGGCTAGTACCTGACAACAGTTTTAACAAGGAGAAGATGAGGCTTTTGTCCTCGCTGAGCACTGGCCAGTCTGGGCCATGTTTCTGTGTCATGCAATGCTGTCAGGATAGTCTTGCCCTGCTTCCCCTGCCTGTATTTGGACTGATTTGTGTTCATCTTAGAAGAGCTGGTCAATCGTTAATTGTAATGCTACCTCTTGCTGCTTTTAAAAGACCATGATGAACCCTAACAGTTGGTTCTTGTGCATTTATATTTTGAGGAAAAGAAATGCTAGGTCTTACAAATGCTCTGAGAAAACAATATTGCTCTGTGTCAAACAGAATTTAGGGAACTGATTCAACTACCACTTTTAAGGAGCAGAGGAATGTCCTTTATCTTATGGCCATAGACCCCCTTTAGTCCATAGATGTAAATGCCATCGAGAGCAATGTCCTCTGGAGTACCAGTACAGCAGAATTAGAATGTCATTGAAACAGAAGACTTTTCCAATCCTTTTTTCACAGTTTTTTTTTGAACCTGGCATCTGTTCTCCCATGTGTACACACATATAAAGGCCGCTAACTCTAGGCACATTTCTATGATGGGGGTGGAGAAGACCCTTTCTTCAGAGAAAAGGGCATCAAGGCCCAAAGCATCATCAAACCTCCTCTTGCTCTCAAATCCCTTGAACTGCTGCAGTTATGTGACACAGCCTAACAGCTGGTGTAGCTGACTCGTCACACTCCTTCACAAGTGAAAAGGTAACAGCTTAAAATTGAGAATCAAGTCCACAATTTGCAAAGCACCTCTGGGTCCTTTCAATATATTGTGTACATCATTTGTACACACATGTTTGTGAGATGGGGGAGGCAGGCCTGGGAGAGGTACAGATCAAGTAGGAATATAATTAAACCTAAAAACTAATAAGAAGAAAGATCTATAGGAAGGTAATATCACCTTGTGGTTTTGCAAGTTATTTTTAAGTATTGTATAAAATCAGTGAGAATTTGATTGTGGTATTCACAGCTGTGATACTAATCACTGGGCTCAGTTACAACACAAATCTGGCCTCAGGTCTATATTGATTGAACATCCCTTCAATCAATAAAAAACATAACGCATTCCTTTATTTCATCTAGTCTCAGAGTCTGTCGTCCCATACATTACATCTGAATTGAAGTTAAGCACTGCAGTTTATCTTGTTTGTGCAGGAATGGCTCAATGCACAGTCATGTAGGTCTACCACCTTTTTCACACTGTGAGCTGAGCCCACTGGTGCTGCTGTATTAATCTGCATGGACAGAGAAATGCTTCCCATAAAGCTTATGACAGAATTTTGCTCCTGGTCAAAACGTGCAATGAAAGGGGGTGGAGGGAAACGGGATGAATGAGGAATAACTGCACAGTGGCAAGGACTCACAGTCTGTGGCTTCTGGGCCTTGGAACCAGGAATTTGCCACCTGGGCTGTGTTTGAATGGGATGATGAAGCCCTGAGTTTGGATTTACTCCCAACAGACCATCAGACATGGATGATAATCCCAATAGATACGGAAAAAAGGCTTTATCAAATTCATTTGTATTGAATTAGAGATTTTGTTTTAAGTATTTGTAACAGAGTATTCATTTTTAACCTTCACAGAAGTGGCCAAAGAGCTTTTTCTCCTGTATAACTAACAAAAAAAGCACAGAGTGTTTTTACAAAAAAGCACCTGATCTGAACAAAGGAAAGAAGATACAAAAGGAAGGAAGATACAAAAGACAAAGAGAAGTAGAATACAGACTTCTATTCCTCTTTCTCTTTTGTGAATGTAGCTTATAGTTTATTATCCACATGTCAGAGCCTTGTGCACCTCATAAAATTAAATGAAAATTGGTGGAATAGAGTGAATGAAGAACATAATAGCTTCACTTTCCCGAGGAGTTTCATGCATTTACACACATGTGTGTGCACTTACACACACAGGAACCCTCACAGCAAAGGAGCAGAAGACAGGGCTGGGAGTAGACAGGGCTCGTCTTTGTCCTCCTTACTCTTACCAAAATTACAGGTTTTATTCACAACCTGACTCTTTGAGACACCCTCCTTTAATCCTATTAATCCTACAACAGAAGTCACAAGCCTGAAGTTCTGATACCCAAACAAATGAAGGAGATGGAACAGGCATATGTTTCAACAGAAAGATAAGGTTCAATCAGAAGGCAGGCATATCCTTTTCTAACGACTGGGAGTTTTGGCAGTTTAGCAAACATTTTAAGGAGCAAGTGAAAAGTAAAAGGTAAATTACATCTACAGAAACATTAGTATGACACCTGCCAGGCAGTACCCATCTAGGTTATTAATAAAAATTTTCTTCTCAAAATTTTCACCACTTTAAAATCTGTTTCCCCAGCCTTACTTTGATAGGTAGAACTATTAAAAAAAAAAAAAAAAAAGGTCCAAATAATATTATGCAGTGGTGTATTTCAGAGGTTAATTCCACTTTAGCTTCATAATATTTTCTTTTGCAGGTTTTATGTATGTCTCAAATTCCACTGACTGTACCTTCAATTCTGGATAACAGAAAAAGGCAAACAACCCAAGACAATCTGGGTTTCCTTTCAGTGTAAGATACACAGGGTATCTCCCTGTAGAAACAAACAAAAAATGGAGTACTGCATAAATATTTTTTATGGGAGTACTGCCTATATAGCACTGGTGAAGCCCTACATTTTACCTCCCAATAAAAAGGAAGTATTTTAGAGATTTCTGTTGATTCTACCCTGGAATGTCTGTGTGTAGCAAAGCAAATGATTGCCCTGAAGGGATTTTCCCACTGCTCATAAAAAATGTCACAGCCTAGCCTTGTCCCATCTGTACTGTTCTTTCTCAGGGCAACATCAGTGCAACCCGTTTGGAAAAGCCTATGCTGTAAATAGTGATGTTTCAAACATTACACAGAATAGAGGAGATTTATTTTCCATTTAAAATGTTAAGAAATAAGTATCTTAAAAGCAGTGCAGAAAGAGTTGTTTTACCTGCAAAAAAAAGTAGCAGGGACGGATCTGTGAAATAGATTCAGATCCTGTCTTCATTTGAAGTGAAAGGTTGAAGAAAATAGAGAATCAACAGGAGAAATGATGCATGTGCTTGCATGTACCCACGTGGTCCAAGCAGTTTTTACTAGAAATGCAGCCAATAACTCATCCCTGCCTGGCCCACCTCATATCCTTACTGGATGTTAGGAGATCTGAGGTCTGGCACAAGAAGTACTTCTAGCAAGAGGGACCTAGGTCCAGGCATGTTTGAACTCACCCATATGTGTGCCCCATGGTCCCTCTGTCACAAAACTCACTGTATCTAGATTTTATAAGCAAAATAAGTTTAAGTCTCTTCAATTCCAGCAAGTTAAGGCTTCTTCTTAGAACAGACTGTAGAATATGGATGCAAATTTAGCATGTCTGAAAATGAGAAAACTCCCAAAGCTGCACAGCACTTCCAGGGTGACACAAGAGGCCAAAATCCTCACCAGTCCTTCCTCTATAGACCAAGACACTTGAAAAGGGATAAGGGACCTTTTGCCCCAACAGAAGCTTCCATGTCAATCTACTGGCCTACGTATAACCCGCAAGGCAGCATGTGGCATGGTTCCTTCCACCACAGTGTTCCACCAGCTCTGCCCGCATACTGGGCGTACTGAAAACCTCCACAGACCCACGCAGCTTTCCAATTTGCAATACCAACAATACAACAAGCCAAATGTGCCCACAGCTATCAGAGGAAGAGCCCACTACAGCACAACCACTATTCTAATATTTGTAATTAAATGCTTGTTGCAATTGTGTGGTGGCTGCCAGGAAGCTTTGAGAGGTGGCACGAACATTTTGCCATGATTCACTCTTTCAACATGCTTCTTGTTAGTAGGCAAATCAGTCCAGGTTTGACTTGGGTCTGTGCAGAGGCGAATCTCCAAAAGATTCAAAGAGCAGAGGCTCTTTGATTCAGCAATCTCTAAAAACTTGTGAAATACAAAGACCATTACGTACACTCCCTAATTCTTGGGGCCTTTATTGCCTGGTCTGAAATCCCTGTTTGTCTCTTACTTTCTGCACAAGAAGATGGTACTCCCTGTAGAAACAGAAAATGGGTAGAACTGGAAACAATGGATACTGACAAGCACACTGTCATTATAGGTATTTATGTGCTGAGTATCAAATTGATAGTACTTTCATTTGTAACTTTTGCTTATCTGTTCACTATTATTAAATGAGCTCAGAAACCAGAGGAGATCTGAGAGTGACAGAGGGTAATTACACACTTTAGGAGAAGACATTTTTCATCATGGATTTAGAACATAACAACCTATTAAAAAAAACCAGCAGAAAGAATGTGGGTATTTCAATTCAGCTACATTGCTGTCCTCACAGAACAGATCATTAAAAAAATCTACTTTTCACTTTGATTCTAACTAACCACACAGGCATTGCAAAAGCTACAAAAAGTTTTTCCCTTAAATACTTGACTCTGCTTAATGTAGCATTTTTTTTTTTTAATCCTGTATTCCAATAGTGAATTTCTGTTGTTGATCAACAGTCTTATGATTTTTAATTTTGTTGAGTGATTTATCTGTTTACTTTCGTAACATCCATCTGTACAGGAATTTATCTAGTCTAGCTGTAAAATGGCTCTGGGTGTTTTATTTGATCTAGCATCAAAAAGCTAAATATTTTATAACACTGAAGTCAGCACTGGAAAACGGGTATGGTGAGGATGAGCATTAGCATCAGTGGATAAGAAAAAGTGTGTGGGGAATCTAACAAGCTGTCCTATCCGTATTACTACCTGAAATTACTGCCTTAAAGAGGAAGGTGTCAGAAAGTACTCCTTTAGGAAAAATACAGCATTCTGTCATTCCTCATCCTGTGCAGTGAGGTCCTCCAGTGGCAACTCACCTTTAGTTTGAAGTTTTGGTTTCATGTGCTGAGCAAGGCTTTACTCTTCAAAGGAATCCTGTGGATACGGCCACAGAGAACATCATCTGGCTATTGCTTTTTCATTCAGAGGTTCAAGTAATTTGTCTATTCCCACACACCATGCCTGCAGCCTAGCCAAAATTCACAGGGAAATATATGGCATTCTGCCTGAAAAAGCTACCCAGAAAGTCCGAAGCCAAGGGTAATTTCACTTTATGTTTTTTTGCTACCCTGATCAAAAGCTTATTGCTTTTGTCTCAGCGTAGGATGTCTCTGCAAAAGCAACATACTACAGAACTACAGCCTGAAAAATACCAATGTTTGCCTCACATTAGGAAAAAAGAAAGTAGACTCAGTAGCAACATGGACTTCCTGAACACATTTAATCATCACTCAAGCACCCCCAGATTGTCATTTTATAGCCCTTCAGTTAACACAGACTCTCTCTTCTGCAAAACTCTACTGCTTCTATTCCATGTCATGCAGCACTGTGTTGCTAAGGCTCTGCCATAAGCAGCAGTCTTGACATGGTACCAATGACCACAAGAAGATGGTAACTGTTTGCCTGCCAAAGATATTTAGCACCTGTCATTTGAAATACTTTCTCAATTTGTGCAGGGCCTAATGAGCTAATGCCATTATTTGAACTCAAAGAATAATCAGAACCATGTTCCAGATAATAATTTTTTTTGGCCACAAAATCTTTCTCCAACTGTTTCTGAAGCAGACATGAAAAACTGACTGTTTCCAAAAGGGAAGGGACTTCTGGGATCAGTGTGTGTAAGGATACCTCTACACAAGTTAACTATATGGTCCCATTTCAGAGAGAGGCCCAAAAGCACTATATTTTCTGTCTTTTCCTGGTTATGGCTAATCCACTGCAAATGGAATAGTTTGTCTTTTTCTATCTCCTCATCTTCAGAACTCTCCAACCCAACTTGATACTGGTGGCAAACTAACTTAATAAGATGGTGTACATGTATTTCTGGATCAAGATAAAGTAAAACATTAAAAGCATTTATTGTGTTGAAATTTTCTATGCCAATTTTCTGCTAAGAAGGAGAGATTCAAAAGGTCAGAGCTTTTGCAGTACAGAGTTAGTGGTATATTAGTTACAGTAATTCAGCCTGAAAATTCCAGGAGAAACAAATACAATGGAATGCCATGAATTACAGGAGGAGACCACAGCTTTAATCAGCTCTTGGGAAAAGAGAAACATGCATTTGGTTATTGACAGTTGATAAACTGAATTATGAGGTTTGAAGAAACTAGGACAAAGAAAGAGTTCTAGGATTTTTTCTTTAACTAAATAAGCCTTTGTTGTTTTACTTTTTTTTCTTCCTGATTACAGAGACTTTTTTTTCCCTGTTTACTACACTGTTACACTTTCAAAACTATTAACCACTGTTCCTGGCATTCAGGTTTTTCAGACCCTCACTAGACGGTAAAGGCTGGGAAGAGTATGTCTCTAAGTCATGTCTTGAAATAAAATCCAGGAAGCAGAGGAGATTCTGAGAGGGGTGTGACTGATTCTGTACAGTGAAACTGTACCCACTACACAAAGCTCTTAAAATCCAATCTTGAAAGTCTGACTAAAGCCTTTAAAAGACAACACAGTCAAGGCTTCTAAATCAGCTTACTGTGTCTGTTTTCAGGAGCCAGCAATTTCCACAAGTCCACCATTGGAGAACTTGCCACTGAATGTTCTTTTTTGTACAAAATCCTGCTCTAAAATTTAAGTCTTTATTCACAAATGAAGGTTAGCCATGACAGTGCTCGTTCCTTCTCTTTCTCCACACCATTATTATTGTCATCATATTAAGCAAAAGCAAAGTAATCACTGAAAACACAAGCATTAATTAATGTAGTATTTTAATTTGCATACAGCCTGAAACACGAGTTTGGAGAAGTATGAAGAGCCCCGTTCATTTCCAACCTTTGATTACTCTACAATGGTAAAGCTAACATGCTGATATTACATTAAATTGCTTCTCCTGGTATCAGAGAATTTCACGACATTGAACAACCTCCTACAACTGTCCAGGCTGAAATACGAGAGGTCTAAAGAGAAAGAGCAAGCAAAACCAACCTTATTTAGATGTGCTTTTAAAAAAAAATCTCATTATTTTCAAGCCAATCTAGTGATTTATTTTTTTTTCTTTTTGACTTTGGCTAGTATTCCCAAATGTTTCATCAACATTTTCTGCCTTGGCCAGAAGCATTAGAAACTCACATACAATACCAGAAGACAAGTGTGTGAATGCCAGAAAATGAAACAAATAAGAAACTATGGCCAAATTCAGAAACAGCACAAAGACATGAAATGAGGAAAACAAGTCAGTTTGACCATCTTTTGTTGGTATTATCTTATAGTAATTAATACCATAGGACAGGAATTTTTGTTTTGAATAAGATTTCTTTCTTGACATTGTCTTGCAAAATTCCAGCGTATGACAGCTGTCAGGTTCTCTCCTCTTTACAAGTAATTGCCCTCACAAGCAGGTACCAGAATAACACGGGACAAAGAATTTTGCTGTGTTCCTTTGTAAGACATTTGAGTCAGAGGTTAAAGAAATCACTGCTCCAGAGGCTCTTAAACATGTCATTGTCATAATATAAAAACTGACTTACTAACTTAGATTATTTGGAGAGTTAAGTGCTTGTGTTATTGCAAATTAAACTAATTAGTATCATTTCCTGACAGCTGCAGTGAGCGATAGCAATTCCATGATTTTTTCTTCAGCCGCTCATGTGGGATGAAGAGAAGAGTGGAGACAGCTTTGTGATTTAATGGAATGGGATCAGTTTATCATCGTAAGGGCACATCGTTCCATTCTTAGCACAGCTCTGCTGCTTCCTCTGCTTCCTCCCAGTTCATCAGCTATTATTGCACTATTAACTTATTACATGGGAGTGGGGTAGACAGATGGAAGTTGCTGGGAACTTTGCAAATAGCCAGACAAAGAACCGCGCTGGAATTTGCTCGCAGTACTTCCCCCTTTTGGAACTGCTGTAGATTATATTCACCATCCTTTTTAACAAAAATTGTAGCTGCCAGTAGAAGATAGAACTCCTCATTTCAATACCACAACTGGTTTAATTGTTATAAAGGCAGATTTGTGAACTAGCACTGATTGAAGTCTCTAGCTTATATGAATAATTGCATAAAAGGGAGAGTTACAGTATGTAATTGGCAGGCATTTAGCAAATCACTCACATTTATCATATGTGGAAAATGTGTACCAATTGTGGTGGTAAAACCATTGTGCTTACTTCTACCCAGAATTTCCATAAGATTACGTGAGGAACAATAGCAGACAGTCCCAAAAAACTCTTATAAAATGTCATACTGAAAACTAAAGGTAATCTGATCAGTAAGGAAAAGTCTAAGATTTCTTTAGATGAGCCAGAATGAAATAAAACTCTTGTCCATCTCCCACTTCACAGAAGCCCACACAAATGGATGAAATTACTCTGAATTCAATTATTCTGGAATTCTAACTTTCTAGAGACCATTGGGTCGTGCTTGAACTTTTTCATTAGATCCCTTTGGTCAATTCCTGCTCTACTTATATTACTAAACTGGCTCCAAAGGTTTGCCCTGTCTTGGAGTCGCTGGAATAGACTGTAGCTTTGTGGTTCACAGACTGGATTAATGTTTTCAGCTACTAATTAATTGCTGATCACCAGCATGGAACTTGAATTATCTATAATCATATTAAAATATGGGGTTTTGTTCCCCTACTCCATGAATCATTTAGCTTAGAAAGTCTTGATGGAAAGAAATGCATATTTTTGAGACAACAAAATAGTTTAGGAAAAAGCTAAAAGGGTTGGGAAAATGAATCCTCTTCCTCATTGCTGAGCAGAAATTAATGCATAACTCCATCTATCTAATGTCTCTGTAAGGTCCCTGTTAGCACAGGGTCTGTGCTACTTCCGCTTACGCATTTATTTTCAGAAGACTCCACAAAATGAGGAATTTCTATGGTTTCTAATGATCGCTTGTCAAAAGAAGTAGTAAAGAACAAAAAGACTGAGAATTCCTCAAGATAGCACTGGAAATGTGTGACGAAATAGAGAATTAAAACTGCTTCCTCCATGTGCCAGATTTGTATCTGTAATCACATCTTTTTTCATATGTGTAGTCAAGATGGCAGTAACAGACAAAGACCATCATAGTAGAACTAATTGTGGATCCATTTTCCATTCCCTGGTTTGTAGTTTCAGGGACTGTACACATTCTGAACCAGCAAGTATTCTCCATGGCCAGGTTGGAAACACCTCCTTCCGAGCATATTAACACTTGCAGTCATTATTTTTCCATTAGGACCGATTCCCATCACCCATTTTTTCCTCAAGTTTTACCAGAGTGAAAGTCCACATTAAAGCTGAGCCAACCTAGCTGCTCTGCATTGCTGAAAAGCAAAGATGCTGCTCCTCCTACACCCACCTGACTTCTCTCTGCCACTGCTCTTGACCACAAAGCCTTCTCGCCTCCTGGGCCAAAGACTCCTTGGTGGACTCCTTGGACTCCTTGGTGACTTAATTTACCTTGCTGACTCAGCAAAAAAATTTTTGCCTTTTTTTTTTTTTCTCCTTTCACAAAATGCATTCCCAATTACTCTGTCACACAATCCAATCCTTCACTTAAGACACGAGATCTGATGCCTTGGGGTCTCCAAGAAGTTGAACAGGTGGTAAATACCTTTGAGCTATTCTGGAAACTGTTTCAAGTCCTGCTCTGATGACCTCTGAAATGGTCCCAGTGCAATCTGGAGAGCAGATTTAGCAATACCGAGCAGCACAAACCACAAAGGAGTCAAAATCACTTACAACTCTGCCCAGCAGTGTGTCTGGGGAGTCAGCCAATTCTTCCTTGATACATTTTTTTCTCTAAGTGGAAATTTTCCCCATGGTGTGCATAACAGACCCCATCTTTTAGAAACACCTTGCAGTGTTACACTTTTCAGATACACCAAATGGGAGAGGTTCTGCACTTTAAATTTACATTTGTTTAACTGAGTGGGCCAGCTATGAAGAATAGAATTAATCAGCACATTCTAGACATATTTTAAGTTAATTACTTTAACTGAACATTCAAGGTCTTTAGGCAACTCCTTCCTAAGAAAAATTGTATCTCTCAAAAAGAGATTATATAAAACACGCAGTGCTAAAATGGATTGTATATCGTCATTTAACAAAGCTCTTTCACTGTGAAGCTGTTGCTCAATTTGTCATCCAGAACAAAACCTATCTTATCACCAAAGCAACCAGAAACAATATGCAGCCTTGGACAAACCAGAAGTTTAACATTAGAGATGGGTGAACCTCTCTAAATTTGTGATTCTGGCAAATTCTTAAGGCTTATTTTTCAGAGCTGCCTCAACTAAATGGGAGTTTGATTTTCTTTTCCTGTGTTTTAAAAGCTACACGCTGTGGTGTTTTTTTTTTTTTCTCCTTAAAAATATACTTAAATGCCTACATCAAAACTTCCATCTATTAGAGACACCATGAAAGCAGAAAGGAGAGTTAAATCCCCTCCTTATATCCCTATATATACCTTATATATCTCTATATATACACCTATATATATAAGGACATATACCTTATATCCCCTAGGACAATATCCATTAGGGACCACCCTTCATGCTTGCTCCTTTTCTCACACCAGTTTTCCTGTTCTGGCTCTTCTCTGCCCCTTTATCTTCACACTGTTACTGTCTCACAATGCTCTCCTTCTTCTATTCTCTAGTTCACTGTTCTTAATGGACTGTTTTTCCCAACAAGAGTGTCTTAAAAAGTAAACCCAAAGGTATGTAAGAACAAACTAGTTTTAGCATCAGCCATGTGCAAGCAACTCAGGATTTTAACTGAAGGAGTTTGCATTAATTGTCTCCAGCAATGTGATCCTATTCTAATTTTCCTATCATCAAACTTTACTCAAGGTGAAGTGACACATCCCTACAAAAATTATTAAGGCACTGTCAGTAACAGGGACTTTGCCCCACAAGCTTTGTCATGAAAGAAACAGTGACAAAGTTGTGAAGGTTGAGCAAGACCCTCCTGCTGTAGGCAAAGCTACACAACTCTGACATTTTGCCTTCTGTCTCTTCACAGGTCCTCAGAACTGTGCCCGTGTGTCCAATTCATTTTAGTGATCTATTAACTTGTGAGAAGTTTGCTACTAAGGCCAATCAAGGTGTCTTTTAATGTTAGTGGTAAACACACTTCAGTGTTTCCAGACAGCAGATAGGAAATTAACACCAAAATCAACCAAGTCACCTGCTGACACAAACTTGGTACAACACTTAAAATGTATCCCAGAAGAAGGAGTAGTCTGATTTTAATTTAAATCCAGCTTCTTAAAGCACATTTTTAAAGAACTATAGCTCACATAATTATAGATGTCTTAGATTATTATGATCTTTAGAAAAAAAGTAATATTTCAACATGATACTTCATGGAAAAGCACTCAGTGAGTGTCTCTAGCTTTCAAAATTGACCGGTGATTTTGAGTATCTGATCTGATCTATCTGAAATGAGACTGATTTTAATAAGTTCTAGTATCCATCATCAGAGAGGCAAACTTGCTTAAGACATCTCAAGACAGTCTCTTGCAATCTAATTTCCAAATGTTCTTGAAGTTTAGTGATTTGATATCCTAGATGGAGACAGGCACTAAAAACATACAAAAATTACCTTGAGATCACCAGTTCCAGAGAATATTTAGACAGACCAATCCTTCATAGGCTTTTTGAGGGGCGTGATCTCAGGACTGTAGTCTCAAAATGATCGAAGCAGCAAGATCTGGTGAACACAATGTTTCTTTATGGATTGGAAAAAATAAACAGAATTGGGTTTCCTTACCAGAAGCACATTGCTATTTCTGTATTATAAGATAAATTAAACTAAAGAAGTCAGCTATTGACTTCTCAGGTTACAAGGGTTACCACAATAACAAAGCAAAGCTCACATTGCCCATCTATTCCAGGGGTTATGGCCAGTCCTGTCTGGAACGATAGCCACAGCAGATCCCACATGGTGCAGCAGGGATGTGCTTCTTAAAAAAATATTGCTCTGCAGAACTTGTCATGATCCACTGTCAGACATCCCTGAGACATATAGTTCCCTCATGACAAATATTGTCTATTACTCAATTAACACATCTTTAAACTGGGAAGACTGGCTCTTGGCAAGAGGCATTTGCATTGTGTAGTTAAACAGATAAAGTAGTTGCTTGCCTTGTTACGGAAAAATACTCAGTGGTAGAAGTGTGCACCCCTCCCAGCTGACAGCTTCTCTGCATTCAAGCATCTACAGCACCCAATGCTCCACACCAATACAGAATAGGACCTGCAGTGGCCTGCCAACTTGAGTACAAGCTTGCACTGTGCACATCGACAGCTGTAAAGCTGCATGCTGTTACCTGTAGAAAACTCCATCCACTCCTCAGCTTTCCTTCTAGCAGCCAAGACTGCACCTTCAGAGAGTTATAGAGGATTTTGCCACAAACCCTTCCTCTGACCTGAGTGAAGAGGACTTGTCAAAGGCTCATCCAATACAGCTAGTCTTGTGCTCCTCACTTTTATTTTCAACATCAGAGCACCACATTGTGCAAGCACACACTTAAAAAGCATGTCAACATTCAAGGAAAGGAAAAAAGGAAAAAAGAAAGTCACGGTAGGGAAGCTGCTGCCTGTCAATAATTTGTCAAGTCATCCCAGTCAATAATTTAGAAACAATAAGAAAACACTTGACCAGAGAATTACAGTGTGATTGTCTGCTCCTCAGTGAGCATCCCAGTGCCAAAGGCTCTCTTACTGTCTGATACTCTCTTACATACTGAAAATGCCTTTGGAATCCCTTCTAGGAGACCGTACTTTTGTGATACAAATCTTCCTTTCTGAAAGTCTGAAAGTCTGAAAGACTTTCTTTTAACCTAATTGATTCCAGTCAAGAATAGGTCTTTCTCATTCATATCTTATTCCTTATGTCCTCCTTTATAAGCAGGAATTGCTTATAAAACTGCAGGAAACCGGTTTTCTCCAGGAATCTTTTCCTGGAAAAAAAGACAGCTCCAGTCTACTGGATGGTCAATTCTGTGAAGGAGGCAAGCCTCAGTCCAAACACAGTCTGTGGCCTTCATGAAATGCCATTAGTGGCTCCCAGAGAGGTCATTCCCACCACTGCAGCTCAGGCAAGTCAGGTTGGCTGAGCAACAGAATGGTTTTATTTAGCCATGGCCAGTATGCAAACTAATCCCCAAGCTCCACAAGCTTAGATTCAGTATCTTACACCTTTCTTCTAGATCCAGGGTAAGAAGCCACTCCTGCAGACATCTTTTCAAACCTGTAGTCATGTGCTCCCTGTCCTCCAACTCTTTCTCTGTCCTACATCAGGCAGGAGATAATGATGTATCAGCCTCCTGCCCTGGCCACCTTCTTTTTTACCTCTTCCCGATCATCACAGGACTGCTAACAGCAAACAGCCTCCCTGGCTAGGCTGCAATGGGGTCTTGAACACTTTTGTCCACTGTGAAACCAAACACTTTAAGAGACTGATGCAATTGCTGTGGATATAGAACGACATATGAATGTACTCTTTGGTCCATCACACCTTCTCTTGCCTATATTTGCAGGTTTGAATTGCTTCTTATTTCATCTTAAGTAGGTATCCAATTCCTAAAGCCTCTAAAACATTTCATTGCTAGCTAACTTGCATCTTGTTAATATAAAAGAACTACTAAAATCTCCTAATCTATAGATTCAAACTATTTGACTTGTGCTTAGAACATAAAAAGACGCATACACTGGAGACCTTGGTTCTTTTTTGTGCTAAGTATGCTCCCCTCTAACACAGTGATGTGAACCTGCATTCAGCTGTTGCATTAGGACTAAAGATTACAAATACAAAGCCTCTGGACTTGGCAGCAATGTCTATTTCTGCTTAAATACTAGACACAGGAGTTTTTGAAGGCAGAAGATCAACCGTTATCATCATTATCAGTGAACACGTGTGTATTTCTAAAAATGCTAGTCATTTATTTAGGCACACAAACCCAGAAGGGCTACTACTCATAGGCAAAAAACTCTTTGCCACAGGAACGTTTTCTGCTCTGTTGATCCATGTGGCTCTTTGCTTTAACTAGTCACTATCATGCAATAATTTCTACAGTTACTTCCCAACAAAGTGTTTTGTTCAAAAACTCTAAAAAAATGTACATATACTATTTTATTTAGAAAATTTGGGCTTACATTCATATTCCTACCCATACTACTTTTAAAAGGAGAATCCTTCTGCACAAAAACTACTTTCTATGCTACAGTTTGTCAAAAATCCAGAGAACAAAAAATTCTGATATTCCAACAAACTCAATCAAACAGAATAATTTAAAATTCTAATTCTAAAAAATTCTCTAACCAAACTTCTGTCTGAAGACAAATTTCCACCAATATCTTTCTTCTAAGGGTCTATAATCTCAAATATTGGAGTTAAAAGAATCAGAAAAGAACAAATTAATTCTAGATTTTTCTGACTGATTCTCTACCTGCTAAGTACTGATTTTCCTTATTTATAGAGTTCAACGTTTTCAGATCAGGTGGCTACTTTGTTTCCTTCCTTTCAGGAAGTGCTCTAATACTTGCAGGCTGTTCTACTATTTTAAAGGAGAATGAGAGAAAGTGGTGGTAAGGGCAGGTATTTACGTGTACCTGGGTTGGGATCTGCATCATCATTCACCCAGCTTTAGTGCTAGTTATATTTTGCTTACAGAACCTCAGTTTGCTATTTTAATTATGTCAATAAGAGTAAATGCTCTGAGAAGAGGAAGGAGCTAGAAAGATAGATACCAGAAGGGGTATTTTCTGATCCTATTTCTACTGCTGATCAGGCAAGATTTATTAACCAGTTGGTCTTGTAGTATCTCAGGATAGCAGAAATAGAAGTGGCAGCTAATACAGGAGAAATTAAATTTATTCTGAAAGTGTTAGGTCTAAGATAGCACATCTCTTCACACTACTCTATATACCTCACTAATGTTCAAACAGCCAACTTAGGAAATGTCAGGTTATTTTTAGAATAGCAACAACAATAATAACTATTCACAGGCACTCATGCAAACTGAATAAAATGATGCTAGTCCTGGATTTGTGAGAGGTGACTCCCGGTAAGATTACTCTTTGCTGGGGCAAAAAGGACTTATTCTTGTATCTTACTGATGCAGTGCGGGACTATGCACATTGGGCAGATACAGCCCTGGTCAGTGAGGAGGGTTTTCTGGTGCTGCAGTACATTGCATTTTGGTAGTGCAGCAGCACAGTGTGCTGTAAGGCAGATTACTGTGATTTGTCACTGTGTGATTCACAGATATGATTGCATCTCATTTCAGAACTAAGTGGAATCGTCTGCCCCTTTGTATTTATTCAAAAGCCACACAGAGACTCTCAAATCACGGCTGCCTTTACCACCTAAAATATGAAAGGAAGCCAGCTTGTGTCCCAGCAGTAACTTTGCTCTTTGTGCACCAAATTGAGTAACCCACCTGCTCTGGTGTGGATAGCAGTTCCCTTCTTCTCCCACAGACAAGATGAGCCCTGATGGGATTTGTTTCGATACAAGAACCCTTTCCTCCTTGGGCATTTTCGGATCCACAGTCTCTGCTTCCAGCCAGTTCTGTAACAATACAGGCATAAGAAATCCCCTATCAACCTAGAAGTCAGTATGTAACTTTTTCCTTTAATCTTAAACTTAAATAATAGGACAGTTGTATTTCAGAGATATCATTATTAGCCATATAAGAACAAACAAAGACTGTAAGCCTGAGCTGAAATGAGGCTCCCTCCTACCAAATATCTGTATCCTCACAGGAAGAGGCAATCCCTGCTGTTCAAACCTCACAATTTAAAAACTTAAGATAAATAAAAAGAGTCTTATCACTGTGCCTCTTTAGATGGGAACAGAGATTAAGGATATTGTCCAGGTCACCTAGGAATTCTGCAGGAGAGCAAAATGAATACAGATCTTCTGAGTCTTAGCTCAGCATCTTAACTACAAACTTTTATTCTGCTTAAGTGACGGGAAGCAGTTAAACCAACAACATTTGTTATCTTTATTCAAACTAATCAAAGTGCTTATTTAAGATCATATATTTTCTGGTGGCTGAAATGCCATTTCTGGGGACCTCTCTGCCATGTTATCTTATAGAGCTTAAATCAATTCAATGCCAGCAGTGCTCCCCTCTCCAGAACAGCACAGGGCTCAGTCTCAAGAACCGATGCATCTGTGACTGATGTTTGAAGGACAGTACACAGGATCCTCTCTTCCTACAGCCTTCAACCAGAGCCCTGCAGGAGACTGTGGCTTTCCTGGATTGACAGCTGACTGCTGCCAAGGGGAACAAATGCTGTGTATAAATTTGCCTATTTCCTCATACAAGCCTCTCACCAAGAGAAGGCTGGTTTGGTGGGGGGGGGAGGTTGTTGGAGAAGACAAAAAGAGCAACACTAATCACAGATCTAAAGATAGCCTTGTTCGAAACAATGAAAACAGACAGGATAACAACCATCACCACTTATTTCCCTTTCCCTGGGGATACATGAGTCACCTGGAATAAGTGTCAGGTCTGCATTGCTGTTACAGGTAGCACTGGAACACATACAGTAGTAGTTACCGTGATAGAATATTTCTTATTATTTTACAATAAATAAGAAGCAGTCATTTTAAAATTGAACAAGGCAGGCAAAAATTTCCAGAGTTTCTTGTGCCAGTGCCAGACTAGCTTCAAGTCTTCCTGATGACATGGCAGTCGCAAGGCTTAGCACAATGGAAAAAACCTGCATGCTGCTTATTAAAATTCTACAGGCTAGACAATCTAATCAACCAACTCTCATTCCACCTACCAGAGGACAGCCATGTAGACATGAGAATGACATTCATTGCACAGACGATAACGAGCAATGTAGTATCTACAGTTCAAAGCAGTACATGCTCATCTGTGAACTGTGTATTTTTGAGACCTCCAGCCCAGCAGCCTGATCGCTACGGTTTTCATTACTTTTGCTTCATCATCATGAAACAACAACCTCCAGTGCTTCTGCTCAAGAAATAGCGCAGTTTCCTCTCCACATCAAGGAGTCCTCTAATATTAGTGCCTGGCAAAACAGGACATCAATTGCTATCCCAGAACTACTTAAAAAGCAAACCAAAAACAAAAGTCAAAGCCTCTTCATCATTAGACAACTGCAAATATTTTGGTCCCGCACGTCAAACAAGCTTAGTTTTGACACAGACTTCTAAAGTTTCCGCTGACTTGGCAATCAACACCCTTGTCTCACAAACTTCTTAAAATCCTAAAATTCCACAGCTGAGCAGCGAGAAATGATTTGATGAGGGACGATGGATTAATTCATCTCACATTTAGAGAATGCCTCACTTTTAAGGGAGTGACAGGAATGAAAAAATTTAAAGCTAAAGATCTTTGCCCGTCTTTCTTCTGAAAGAGTCTTTGTATCAAATGCTACGAATTCATGTTACTCTGCTACCATTGAGGCTTTTGCAATGTGGCAGTGGCAGCAAATAACATATAATAACTTGTGGTGAACTGTCATGAACACTTAATTTGATGCTAAACACTTTTACAGCAAAGAATAGACAGAGAGGCTTTCTAGGTGTTAAAGTACTTTTGTATCACTGAATTGATATGACAAGTCTTCCAGCAGGAGCCTGCAGTATCTGCAACAAATGGATTTTATTTTTTTTTTAATCATGTTTTTTGGCACTTTATAGAGCCTCATATTCAGCTAATGGCTCCAGCACAAGTTTACAAACCCAGAAGCAGACTGGATGCTAGGAGAACATTGTCATTCTTCCCAGGAGTGACTGGAGGTCAGACCAGCTCTGGGCAATGCAGAAAACTTTCCAGGAACCCACAAAAGTTTTTATTTTTCTGTAGCCTTTTAATGGTCTGGCAGGGATTGGAAACTCCTGCTTGCATCAGTCCTAAAAGAGCTGGCCCATGCTAGTGCCCGGTGAAGAATGCTCTGAGATCCCAAGAAGACCACAGCTTCACATGCAGGCCATGTGCCCTGGTGGCAGCAGCCTCCACTCCATGCAGATGTTTTAATTTGCCACTCTTGAAGCAGATGTGTCAGAACTAGCAAACTTGGGAGGTGACCACACTTATCTCCGTGAGGGACCAACTGCAGAAGGAATTTGATGAGCAAAATCATGCTTCTGCTACTGCAACAGAGAACAGGGCAGAGATGCTTCCTCACCTCTTTACGGTATTCATCACCTTTTAGGTGACCAGGCAGACAGACAGTGCTCTCTCCTGCCCATCTTTGCAATGTGATCAGAAATGCAAGGATTTTATCTGAACACAGTAAGGAAGCCACAAGCAAAGGCTCTACATCAATCCATTTGAGAATTATGTTCATTACATATCATACGATAAGATAAATAATCCTCTTCTGAAATGTTGGTTTCTACCTACAATAATACTGATGTTATACTTAACAGATAAGAACAGTTCTAACAGCACTTTGGAAAAACTGCAGTGAACAAAGTGCTGTATATTTGCATTCACATATTGCACTGAGATCCTTGGGTATTAAAAATGCTATAATCATTTTTTTCCAAATATCACCTATTGCATCCTTGAAATACAGTCAGCCTTGTGCAGAGACTTTGGCTGAAATACAGCAACCATAGAAACTTACATTCTTATTTCTTTGTAGAAATACAATTTCTCATGTAATTAAAAATAATATTTACCATACTTTCACATGTATATCTGCATAATTTATGAAAAGTCAGAGGGTAGGTGGGACTCTAATGGGACTTCCATAAGTATGGAAGCAACACGACCACTGAGAGTACACTGTGTTGTTCCAGGAAAGAGAGGAGATCTAGAAATGCATCATATTTTAGGATCACAATCTGGTTGGATTGTTTGAAGGTGCTATCATCCCTGATGATACCATATATTTCCTGAGAAGCAGGAATCTGAGCTGATACTGATCAGCACACATACATTCACAAGACACTCCTCCTCTCCTTCTAGAAAGGGATCAGCACTGTGATAGATAGCAAAGTCTTTACCACCGATGGAACACACAAGATGAGTAACATTTACATATGTACATACATACATACAGTTCTTAACACGACTGTGTGTTTTGGGCTCACTTCTCATGGTGTGCTCTCTTTAATTGTTCCAGTTAAATGATTACCTTGAGCAATAGGAGTTCATTTATATTTGGAAAATGCACTTTGGCTGTCACACTATTTACTGCATTGGGTAACGAGCTCAGCTTTTATCTTTTTGTTCCAGTTGGACTTCTCAAAGGTAAGTCATTGTAGACCAAGGTAAAGTTTTAAATGGAAAGTGTATGAAGTGATTTTAATGTTTCAATTTTATGGTGGCCTATCTGAAACATTTTAGATTGGCTTAAGTTTCTTCAAGCACTTCAAATTAGGCATAAATCTTGTTACACTCAGAATCACACCATATATATCATACTATGAATCTATCTATTTCAGAAATCTAAATTCCAACTTGGATAAAACAAGGAAATAATTTCATATATTCAAATTTTTAAAAAACAATGTTCACACCAACATAATAAGCTGAAAAATAAGTTAAAGAATGCAACCTGTGACCACAGAAGAGTAGGAAAACCCCAGCCATTTACGTGACTACAGCCAGGCATCCTAAACACACATTTGGCTGGCAGTCTGGAAAATGCTAGGTTCAAATGCCAATATTTGCACTATACTAATGCAGAAATTATTTAACATGATACTTTGCTTGAGTCAGAATTCTATGTCCATAAAGATATTAATGTTAAAACACAGACATTCCAGCAGTTTAAGAAATGGAAACTGAGTTACTGATGTGTTATTGGGGTTTTATGGAAGCAACTATGGAATTACGGAAAAGTATTAAAGTTTCATTTTTAAAAATGCTGTTTTGTGAATGAGAAATTGTCCAGATATACCAACTACTCATTATTTGCTTGTAAGGTACTTTGATTATCATACAAACAGTTCTTGGTGATATTAATGTTGAAATACAGATTTGCTCTCAGCAAACAGGAAATTTGCTCTGAGAGTGACAGGAAAAGCTCTAATACAGAAAATATCTGTCATGTTACTTGAAGAAACAGTTTTCTCATGATTTTCACCAAAGCCCTCAATTTATTTCCCTTTTTCTCCTGTGAAAAGGTTTTGATATTACACACTAACTTGTTCTTTAAAAAAAACCAAACAGATTCTTCTTTCTTAAAACCCATCTCTTTGGTAAAAAATAGAGACATTTAACAGAAACTGAAAATTCTTGTTGAGAAAAAATAGTCCATGCCAGGTTTAAAAATCTTTTGACAGGAAACTTGACCAGCTTTACTCTCAGAAGATTCTTGTCCTTCCATTGGTGGAGATTTGGCTGCCTGAGAGCTGTCAGTGGTTTGCAGTGTGCTTTATGCCATAAAGAGTACCTCAGCACATTTCAGCAGTAATTTCTGCCTCAAGGTGGGCATTTGAGCAGTTAGAGATTTTTTCAATGTTTCTGATGTGTTTTTCCTCATTGCATCCCAAGAGCAGCGAGACAAGAGGAGCTCCGGAATAGACGGATAAGACTATTCAGCTGCAAAATTGAAGATGGCTTTTAACAAGAGCAGATTTCTAACTCCTCTTTAGAAAAACGGTGAATTTTTTCTACAAGACAGTCCCATGTCCTGTGGAGCTGATTAGTGCATCTGACACATCAGTTTACGTAACAGAGAAGGCATCATTAGATGGTCTAGCAAATACACTTTGAGCACAGAGTCAGACATTTGTCTCCAGCCTCAGACATTAGAGCTTCGCAGCCTCCCTCCTGCTCCATGACACTATGAGCAACACACACGGGATGGTGGGTTTCAGCAATTTGCAGACTAACTGTGCTTCGGCTGTTAGAAACGGCTGTGGCTCTGCTCTGCTTCCCTTCAAGAAAAAAACATCCTTACTACGCCGAAGTGTGAGGTGGGAGCCAACTTTCTGATCTGTCTCTTGATGTGTGACTTAACGTGTGCTAATGCACCTCCATGGAGGAGATGCAGGGTAATCAGTTGCACTGGAGAGGGACTACAGCAATTAATGGTATATTCAGGCTAGCTCTAACTTCCCTCATCTGCTAATAAGGACTGCAGTGAAGATGCAAAAGGACAGGCTCCAGCAACTAATCCATGGGAAAACGTCCTTTTCCCCAGAGCATTTTGACATGTTATGCATGTTCTGCTCCCAAATACAGACAATGATTTTTCTAGTTTTTGTAATCAAATAACTTACTTCACTGCAGTGCTGAATCCGTGTTGCACAAAACTGAAAAAGCAAGATTCTTACTGTTGCCAACTGATTCTACCTTGTCTACAGCAAGGCGACCCCTGCAAGACAGTCCAGGTCTCTGCCAGTGAAAATAAGTTTACTAAAGAAGGGGTATAGGAGAAAAAAAAGGGTACCTATTATTTTTGCATGATTATTTCCACTACCCCATGACTCTGTGCCAAACTGAGTCTCTTTCTCCCTAAAACAAAATTAAAGTATCCTCACTGGATGGCATGATTTTTTGGTGGTTTTTATAGCCAGCCACAGGAAAATTAAGTTATGTGCATTTTAGTCTGAAAGTCTTGATTCAGGTTCAACAAAACTGGGAAGTGATTAATCCTCTTCTAAAATATTCCAGATGAGAGCTGACACACAAAAAACCCCCACCTCAAATGGTTACTCCACCTCAAATGGTTACTCCCCAGCAAGGCAGTTCATTGTATAACTGGATGAAACTGCACGTGGGTCAGTAAATAAAACAGCCAGATTTTTCAGGTCCGACAGAACAGTATGTCAATAAAAGACAAAGGAAAGAGGTTTAAACTTATGTGTTTCCTAAAGTTAAGACAGAAGCAGGTATTGTTTAAAACACATCATGTTTTACTGAACATTGCAGTTGGTTTAAGAGATAATTGGCAGACCTAGAGGCCAGGACTACACACAGTAATCTTGAGGAAGACGGGCCATGAATGCAGAGAATCCTCTTTTTGAGTGCTATAACATATAACCTTTTCGAAGACCTCCTTCCAGTACATTGCCAGCATTGGGACCTATATTTCATGTGGAAAGAACATACACATATCTGCCATTTTCTCTGGTTGCAAACAACAAAATAAATAGTGCAGGTCAACAGAGGGAGGTCACGGCCACACAAACCTCTCACTATGCCTGACTGCCTGTGCCTACCTTGCCACCAGCCTGCATTCTGAGCATCCCCTGCTGCACACCACCAGGGGTATATTTGCAGCACACAAGGTCCTCGGAGCCAGCTTGCTGTAGCTACACAACGCTGCATTGTGCCATGTAGATGTAACTCACATTTCTTGTAATGCAACCTCAGTCCTCGGTGGAGTTGTGATGATTACATTTCATCAACCATGCTGCTTGCAACAATCTAATTATGAAGAAGAAACTTAACCGGGCTCCAAAATTGCAAAGACTGAAACACACCTCAGATGCACAGTTTTAATACGTGTTCTCAGCCAACTACCATTGCTTCAGCACTGTGCCTTAGTACAATTTCATGCACAGTTCAGACACTACTGGTCAGTAAGAAAGTTAAGCCAGGCCAGTCAGGCAAAGTGAAAGAAAGAAAGAAGAAGAAAGCTGTCTGTGTGCTGAAAATATTCTTCACCTTTCCAAAGGTCTCATATACACATTCCACAGGAAAGAACAGGTCTTTTAGAAAGATCTTATTGAAAGAAATTTTTGGCATCTTCATTTTAATGTGTCTGTAGAATATATTATTTTGTTGAAATAGAATAGAATATATTATTTCTGTTGAAAATGTATAATTGAAATAAACCTCTCAGGAAGGAAAAAAGAAAACACTAATAGTTTGCAATCAGAGCTTTGATATTCACTTGGCATTCTGCTGTACTTAATGATAGCTCTACAAAGAAACACAGTTACTGTCTTATGTGGGAAAGAGTATTTGTGGCTGAGAAAGTGCTGAAAAATCGCAAAAAGAGCTTTGATAATTTTATACCACATTTTCACCACAGTTTTTACAGCCAATTCATTTAGTCAGACGTCATGTTTTCTGCTTCTTATTTTTCATTTCATATCCTCTGATTTAATATTTTAGTTCTGGGCTGAATACCATTTTGTGTGATAAAAGGTACCAAGACACAGCGAGGGCTGTATTGCGTTGTGAAGTTTCATTGCTTCAGCTGACTCCATGAGAGAGTTCTTGAATCAAAATACAGGTTACATTATATCTCTACTGCTGGAACGACTGCTTTTGTCTGTATGATCTCTTCTTCACCTACAGCCTCCTTCATATCTGTCCAAAGGGGGCGCATTGTTCAGCTGAAGTTCAGACACAGATTGTTCTGTTGTGCTTCATTGTGCTTCACCGCAGATGTTTTCCTGTGGGAGCTAGTAAAAAGGCAAAGTTTCAGCTCCTAAATTTTGGGAAGAAAGACCTCAAGTGATTTTGTGCCTGAGTGAAGCCACTGCAGTCTTTGGGATTATTTTCTCTCGATATCAGTAGGTTTTCCACTGAGCTCTCAATCTACTTTGAGAGAAAGCCAATGGATCATGGGTTGTATTACCCTCCATCGCTTCAGTATTTGATGCTTACTGACAGAAAACAGTCAGTAGGCTGTAAGGCCAAACTCTTAAATCATAACACACCTTTTAAGAGGGAGAGCTGAAAGCATGAGTCTCTTGATTCTTGTTACATTTCAAATGTTGTTGTGTTGTTGCTGTGGCTGTTGTGTTTCCTGTCAGAATGTCCTTTAATTTTAAATATATTATGGTGATCTAAATTCCCTGTTACAACTTTTACAATTTAACTCAACAGACATGGTTCTCCACTTTCTAAAAAGGGCTTCTTTCCTCCACTGTGTTAGCTACTGAAGTCAAAGAAGTATTCAAAAAACCAAACAAAACATTTAAAGGGCTCTGTTTTTTTCTCTTTGATTATGTGCAATTATTTTATTCATTTCACAATTATAGCCTTGCCTTTCAGGCTGGGTAAGACTATTCTTTTTTGGTGTTAAATAAAGGGAACAAACCAAATCCTCCTACTTCCTGTATTTTTAAACCCTGTCTTTCCACAGGCCAAACCATCTGTAACGGAGAATAAAGCAGGACAAGGATTTATTGCCTGGACTATGGGGATGGGGAAACGAGCTCTCTCTCTCTTCTGTTACATGTAGGAACCTATTAAAAGCTGTCTGATTATGTTTTTTTGGCTTAACCTCTAACCATATTTTTTGCCTCAGTTTAGTAGAAACTGATGCAACAGAAATCCAGGTAGGAGATTCCACGATACCCTTCAGTTGTGTAGCCCTCTTGCCTATGCTAGTGTTAAGGGTACGACTCCCTGTCCAGCAAGGGGAGCTAGAAGCTTTAGCACTCAGCACTGCTGCTAGTCAAGTGACTTTGTCTTCTTTGGGATAACAGCAATCAGACCCCCCCCATCCCCTTTCTTTACTAGCAGGAGCTGCTATTGAATGCCAAACTTTTAAACATAAAGTACCTATGGTCAAACTCTACCATCTATTTTCTGGGAGAGGAGTTGGCCGAATTGGGTCCTTCCTTCCTTTGAGCAGGAAGAAATGAAAAACCAGACGTGACCATTAGCAATGATCAGGATGCTGTGTTTCACTTCTATACACCACCACAATTATAAGACTGCTTGGAAAGGGAATCCCTGCATCAGCTCTGCATAACCTCCAAACTAAGGAGCCCACAAACTGCTGGTGCATCTTCAAGCAATCTGTCCTGTACTCTGACTGCCATTTGTGACAGATTAAGTTGTGAAAAAAAATACAACCAAGGTATCCAAGTCAGTTCCGTAAGCCAGTACCTGATTGCAGGAAAGAGTCATGCACATACATTTGTTTTCATAAGCAAAGCACAAATCATCTTGCCTTAACTCTCCACACCTCCTGGAGATTATATCCAGAGGCTGGGATTGCGATATGTCACATTTTAATGCAGAATCACTGCAGTATGATCCCCAATGTGATTAGCAGAGCTCAGCCTTAGTTGGGATATTATGGCTTAGATTATTCCTATTAGTTTCCAACTGATCTTGGAACGCAAGTATTACATCTGATTTTAATGAAACTTTAGACCTCGTTGTTTTCAGTCAGCTAATGAAATAGTTGAACCTTCCCATGACTTGCTGTAATTATAACAAAGGCTGTGCATTATCATGAACAATGCTAACCTCTTCACAAGATGTAAAATTAATCCTCCACTACTGGTGTACTGATATGTTTGGAAATGTAAACTGAGGAGTGAAAAGAAATTAACATTACGCTGGTGAAATGTAAACCTACCTGGCACAGTGGCTTTCACACAGCACATTCTGGCACAGCCTCTTGGTTACATGTAACTTTATGTCAACAGGAAAAGTCACTTTAAAATCTGTTTTGTTCATGAAAGCCTCAAGCACATACACAATTTAATCACATTTGGAAGATCATTTTAAAGCACTCATGGAAAAACAGTAGTGCATTATAAAAAAAAATAAATAAATGATTCAAGGTGAAGATATCACCAAGGTCTTGAAAGGAATTTCTTGGTTTCAATATGCAAAGAAAGTTTGCATTTGCTTTGCCAAAGACCCTGGCAAAGCACTGTACTTTCAAGACTTAAAATGATTTCCATTGGGTGGCTTGTTTGTTGGCTTCTGTAAAACAGCTTGGTGGTCCCAGGACAGCTCTTACTGGACTAATTTCTTCACACAAAAGCCACGACTGTAATTGGCATTAACTGTAATTGGCATTAACTGTTCCCTGCTTTGGCAGACTCTTCTGAGAAACCAAAAACCAAATACACAATGTGGGATGAATTGCCCTTCATGGCCCCTCCACATCAGGGCTAAGGGCATACTGAGGGTAAGGAATAACGTTTGTTTGTGGAGACAGGCAGAGAACTGCAATTTCTTCCACTGTCCAGTCTTTGGAGAGATTAAAAGATTACTGAGTGATCAATCATGAGACAGAGAACTATCAGATCCTCTTTGGAGAAGTGGGGCATTTTAGGAGCAAGCACCAGGAAACCTCTCTATGCCACTGAGCTGCAAGATGGTCTTGGTTATAGCAACCTCTGTGCCTCCTTACATATGTACATCCTTGTCTCTGGCAAAGCGTCCACAGCTTGAAAGGGCTGTTTAAATACCAGCAAACTCTAGTGCAGGGTTTCTCAAAAATTAGAAATACTTTTTAACTCCTGGGGCAGAGGTGCAGGAAGAACCAGCATCATCCTGTGCAAAGTTACCCTTCTTAGAAACCAATACAAATTTGAAAGGGTTCACTCCTTTACCTCCCTTTTCCAATGTTCTGTGTCATTGTGTGCAAAGGTATATGTGCAGGGCTTTTTCACACTTCTAGAGACAACCAAGGGTCCAAAGAGCAAAGCTTGATAAGCATAAGAACCGACCCACAATAAAGTCCTTACTGACAAAGAGCCAGGAGTGAATGAGGCTGAATCAGGTCCATTCTTGCCAAAGCTTGCAGCTCTATTGTTTGTGGTTGTACCAGTGGCTGATACTCACTACTACCAGTGGCTCACTTTATACACTAAGCAAACTCTAACCATGGCAAAGCAAGATAATCTGCCTTAAAAGTGTTTTAAACACACAGTGACTTTCACCTTCCCAGTAAGTAGAGATAGGGAGCAACTACGTAGGTCCAGCAACACCAAAGGAGCAGCACAAAACCATTCTGTCAAAAACCATTGTCCCCAAGGATCACTTCAGCACACGGGTGTTCACACATTTTAGCACATGGTCCATTGGTTGCCCATAGACCATGGGTGATGACATTTTGACCCTGGATTTTTGAGGCTTTCCAATAAGAACAAACAGGCTGTACTCTCAGTTCTCTTTTGACCCAGATAAACTGTTATATACTAGTATTTAGCAAGATTTTAACCACAGACATACAATTATATCCTTTCTCTAAAAAAATCCCTATAGGTCTTCAACAACAGCACATTTAAGGACTACTCCTTTGAATGAATTACAAACATTTGCACATGGAAAATCCAAATGCTATTACATACAAAAAGTACAGGCGAGGTTCATGCATCCTTGCATGAGAAGTTTGAAAATATGGCTTTGCTCAGTCTATTTATGCCTTCCATACCCAAGCTCATTCAAATACTATTTGTATATGCAGTATGAACACCTTTCTGTCTTGCCTGCCCTGTATTTTCACACAGACACACATACATACTAACACCCCGGGCATGCAGTCTGAATTACCAATTTTAAATGCAAGCAAACCAGCTGTTGTCAACTATTCATTTGTATGTCCACGGCACTGAGGATGTCAAGGTATGTGATCACTGTTGTGCTAGGCTTTGTGTAGGTACAGAAGAAAACAGTAAACTGCTTCAAAGAATTTCCAGAATGTAGTTATATACTTTTAAAACTTCACAAGCTTCCAGGCTCACAAGAAATAGAAACAATTACTGATAAGCAAACAGTGGTTACCAGTATTTAGGCCAGGTTCCTTAGACTTCCATAGATGTAAACTTGTGGCTGTTTCAGTTAATCAACTCCTATTTCAATCAAAATCACCAGCACAACTCTACATGCCAAGCTGGATACCCTTTCACTGATGCAGCCACTTTCCTGCTATGTCATTCCATTTAGGAACATGAAGAGGAGTTGATTTGGAATAGATAACATCCTTCTAGTAGTAAAATCTTACTAATGAAAGTGTGGAAATTGCAAGGATTTGGAGGGTGAAACAGACAATTATGAAGTAATCCTATACAAGGACTAGATCCAGAAAATAATTTTCACGTATTGTTGATCTATCAGCACTTAGGATTGACCTCATCATCATAAAGTTCATAGTTCCCCTTCCCTGGAATTGAGGACACTAAGTTCCTGTAAATTAGTTAAAGTCTTCCAGTCATTTCTGTCTTATGCAATATACTCCTTCTCTCTCTTCACAAACATGATGAACATATTTTTGTTCAAATTTTCCATATGATCACCTTTCTGCTGAGGTCTGCTATGGAAGAACATAAAATTTTCAAAGTATAACTCTATCAAACTTTAAAGTGCCTTAAAAATGGGATTCATAATTAGAAGACTTGGATGACTTCACTACAGTTACTGCAACAGCTCCAGTTGTAATACGATTTCAGTTCAGCAATGGACTTGTCATTTACCCTTAGAAAGCTCCCTGATGGTGTCACTGAAAAGGTTCCAAATCTACTGCATAATATGTTAACCTGGCCCCCAAATTAAAAGAACATCAAACTTAAACTAATGCAGAGTTCCTCCAATCTTAGCATTTAGGGCAATAGTCTTATTCTCTAAACCAACGGGGTTCTAAGACATATGATGGGTGCCATAGAATAACAACTTCATGCCTGTATTCATAGAAAAATACAAATAACTAGCTTATGGCTTAGCCTTTCATAAACTAAAATAATTTTCTTTTCAGGATTAGGAACTCACTTCCTTTTTCCTCCTCTGACCTCCTCTGACCTATAGGTCTGACCTCTGACCTATTTTATGGTACTTTTTCTAACAAACTGTAGAAATAAAAATATTGATTTATAATAAAAGGAAATAAATTGTATAAAACTAGTAAAAAAGGACAAGCCTCTCAGGTCATCCTGCAGACACTGGTCTACGTAATTATGGATATTTAGATGCAGCTTTCTGTGGCAGTGATCATATTTTCTCCTCTCTTTTTGCAATGCCAAGCACAAAAGGGAGTTGCTCACTGATACTACAGAGTTTCTACCATACAAGGCATCAAAAACAACAATGGCTGACATTTCCTGTCAGTGATGACAGTCAAGAGTTTCTGCTTTTGACTTTTAGGGCTCGTGGCCATTAAGTTTGCAACTTTTGCAAGGGTTATCTTCCCACAAAGCAACTTAAGATTGCTATTCCTTGGGGCTCGCTTTTCTCTAGCGAGCTTGATAAAGATATTTAATTAAAACATCTTATATCAGTTCCTGCCACTATGAGGTATAAAATGAATTAAACAACTTAAGAAACCTTGCACTAGAAAACTGGTAACTCAATGAATGGAAGAGCAGTAGCATTCCTGTGTGAAGAAAGGTTTCCAATTGTGTAACTGTTACTGCTGAGGGCTACAGGCAGTAAACTCGTCTCTTTGGTTGTCTTTCTCAAGAGCCTGACAAGTTCTTGTTCAAAGAAGTTCTTGTTCTTGACCAATTGAGTACTACTCCTTGGAAAGGAACGACAGAATGGGTGAGGTTGGAAGGCACCTCTGGGTATCATCTAGTCCAACCCTGCTTCTCAAAGCAAGGCTAACAGAGAGGATTGCCTAGGACCTTTTCCTCATATGGAAATACCACCTCTTCTTTCTATCACTAGTAAAAAAACTATCAGGGCTCCAGAACAAAGGAAGGAAGACTTTAAGAGTCTTTCCTTAACCTAAGCAGTCTTTATGAATCACTATGGTAGAGAAGTAAGTGACTATGCTTTTCCATTTGGTCTGCTGTAGACGAATAATTTGATGTCCACTCCAAACATAGCAAGCACTACTAGTAACATGAACTGTGTCAAAGCTGTTAGCAAGAAATCAATAAAACTCCTTATGCTTAAGACCATGAGAGATACAGGAGTCAAGTGGATAAAGCTGAGCACTGAGAAGCCTGCTGATTACTGTTCTGTTCCCAGTTCATATCAAGTTACTTCAAAAAATCTGCTGCACTGTAGAGTGTTTTAAGATCCCATGGATACAACAGTCCTCAGTCTCATTCAGACACACACTAATTCACAGCAGATCACGAAGTGCTGCTAAAACTACATTGCACCCCTGAAAACACGATGCATGTGCCAATTTTTTTTAACTGTGCTTATTATCAGATTATACAAAATTACATGCAGAGAAAATTACATTTCATTAGTTAATTAAGCATAAATGATGCAAAACTGCTCAGAAAGATAAATCCTAAACAATGCCACAGTTGTTACAGTCCAAAAAGCCAATCCAGGCCACTTCAAGCAAGTATTAAAATAAAGCTAGAATAGTTCTGTTTTCATGAATGTTGATGGTTTTTTATATCCAATTTATTTGCTTGTCTCTTATTTATTAGGCTATTTCACCAAAGACTCATTATAGTGTCAAAAGACCAATATTTAATGATATCTAAGAGAATCATAATGGACAGATGACTCTCTCATGCAGCATCTGCTGATTAGAACTGATTTCTACACGAATAGACATTCTACTTTAACAGAAAAAAAGTTGCAGCCAAAAATACAGTACCATCAACTATAAACTCAGAAGTTACCATGAACAAGGTAAGCAGTTTAGGAAATTAACAGTGCGTGGAGAAATTTATAATTGTCATGCTAACTTTTCATCAAACAATTCTGGCTTTCTAAAACCGATTTGTAAGGAACCTCTCTTTATTCCTCACGTTTTCATTAAACTACAGGTGGGTAACTATACAGCTAAGCTATTTGCTGAGCAAGCATTCATGGGAAGGATCTGAGAAGGTTCCTTAAAGTAGGCTTGCTAGAAATCAGCTAGCTAGAGAATTTTTCCTCTAGCTTTTAGGCATTTCCTTGAGTACTATGAAAGCACAGCAGTTACTCTTGAAATAAAGATTGAGAAGCCCTATGCTTCTATGTGGATTTTCAAGAGACAGAGCAGTTTGATTTTTTTTTGAGGACAAACAAATGAAGATGCTGATTTCAGAGTAAAACTAAGCAGCCTACAAATATATGTAGTGAAGTACTGAACAGTAAGATAAACACATTTCATGAGCTGCAGAGTTCTTCTGTGAGAATTTCTCCTGTTTTCTTATGGCAAGATACTTCCAACTTCTGTCTAACCTTCCAGTTGTTCTGAACATGCAGCCTCAAACTGGAGCTTGCTACAGTTGTGACAGTTATTTAAACGTTGCCTGCGGAGAAATGTCAGGCAAGCAGGCAGTTTCCAAAGATCACCCTTTAATTGAGAATGGTCAAATAATAATAAAAATATTAGAAAAGGTCCCTCAGTGTCATTTCTTCTGACAAGTCCATCCAAATTATGGCACCAGTATCACCTTCATGCTGAGAGAGAACAGGAAGCCATAATATCGCATGTTTGGCAAGAGAGTAGAAGATTAAATCCTTACCTATACTATGTGTAACCTTTAAAATAAGTAAATACTCCAGACATGAAACAAAAGTATGTGAGATGGCTTTCCAGGGTTCTCTGACGATTAGGAATCTACCTAAAATGAAATGAAAGCAGACAATCTTTTTTTTTTTTTTTTTTTTTGTATTTTATACAAATCCACTTATATAGCACTGTCTGTCCACTATGTATACTAACAATGATCACATCTTCCCATGATGAAATAGTTGGGAAATATAAGAAAAAGAATGAAGAATAATTTCTAAAAATACATCAACCACAAAAGTATGAGAAAGCATCTGATTGATACTCATTTGTCTTATAAGAAGATTAATTTTCTTTTTTTTATAAGCTAGGAAAATATCCAGTGGTAAATGACAGGTAGCCAGATTGGATAATCACAGAAATGTCTTTAGCAACTATTTGTATCAGTATATACCTAAAAAAGGTCAAGCTCGTCATCTGTACTCTTAAAGTTAAAGCTGTACTCTTAGCAGACAACTTCACCAGGTCAAGAGATTTGGTTGAGAAGCACCTTATATCATCTCCAAGTATCTTTCTACAAGTTCCTCGTGCTAGAGAGTGTTTTATTACCCACATTTAATAAATGCTCATCGTGGCTTGCAAAGATCAAAGACATGGATCATCAAGGTCATCATAAGTCAATATAGGATCTCTTTAATTGTTTAAAACAGTGTGCCCAGAAAAGGGTTATGTTAATTTATTTTAAAGTTTGAATAAGAAATTGCAGGTGACTGTGGTCTGATCCTGAAATGAAGCTTGTATGGCACAGCGTGTGCCCTTTCTTCAGGCCTGTGGTTTTGCAGCATATTTTTTAAGGACTGCAACACAGAAAGAAGCACAGCAGGAATGCAATGACAGAGGGAGCTCACTACCAGTCAAGACTTAGGAGATGAAGAATTTTCTCTCTTTTCTTATGGGAGAGAATATAAACTATTGGTGACATGAATCTACTGTGATGGTTTTAAAATCGAGGCATTTTCTAAGGAAGAATGGAAGCTCTTTCAAAAGAGCAGAGTAAGCTTTTAACAAAGGGCAAATGACAGGAAAGAGGTTGTTTTGATTGGGCTCTGGGGATTTAATGTATCTTTTGTAAAAATCTGCTGTTACTATCCTCTGAGCAAAAGGGTTTATTGTATTTTAATAATGACACAAATAGTGTGTATGAATATTGTGTTTCTGTAATTGATTGCTGACAACATATTATTGAATTCTGTGATTCTGTAGCTGCAAAGGGTTGCTCTGGATTATTGCTTATAAAAGCAGTACAGTGCATGAAGCAAAAGAGGGAACGGCAACATTGCAAACACAAGGATGTCATGTCCTGAAGGCCAAATCCTACAGATGTTCACTACTGTGAACTCACCACAATAAGTGCAATGCCCAACAACAAGCAGTCATAGGATAAGTTATGCATGGCCACTGGAATAACTAGTGATGAGTAAGTAGTGATGACAGGCAATAAAAATGAGTACGAGGAGAGTGCTGATAAATGCTTTGTCATTCATAAAGTCCCACTCTTGAAAAACTTTTCTTAGCTTAGGTAATTCCTCTGAGCTTTAAAGGGAGAGAAAAAACCACCCATGTGGCAACCATAAGATCAGTAAATTCCGAATAAGGAAATACCTTGTGTAGCCTACCTGACAGAACTTTCTGTTAGCTATTCCTTTTTGCTTACAGCAAGTTGACTCCAATTGATTGATGTGTTTTGGGAAACTTCAGTTACAGCACACCAAAATCCTCAAACAGTGGGTTGCGTGTCATTCCATTAACAGCCTCCTGCACTGTCTTTTATTGTGCACTGTCAGGTGGGTGCTCCCAAAAAGGCAAAACGAGGGCTGATTTTTAAAATTGAATCCCCTACTTTTAACTATCCTGCTTTCTGATATTTTTCCTGTCTCCTTTCTGATAGCACCTTTAAAAGATTTGTAGACTTGTCTCCCCAACACACTTAATTGTTGCTTAGAAAGTTTATTACATAGTTGTTAACTTTCAATATGTTTCTAGTAGTCATCTGGAATTTAATTATAGTAACTATCCAAATAAATCTGACTCTGTAGATTAAATAACAGCTACTCTTAAGTAAATAACATTTGAATATTCTCTCTTTCTCTTTCATACACAGACATTACTAGGAATACTAACAACTTTGCAAAACACACTATTTTCTAGCTGTTTGGTCTCATTAGATATTGTTCCAGCTGTCATTTGTTTTATTAGAACTCCAGGATCATTCAGGTTGGAAAGGGCCTCAGGAGGAAAGGGCCTCTAGTCTCCTGCTCAAAGCAGGTCCAGATATGATGAAATCAGATCTAATTCAGATAGATACACAATCAACCCCTTTTTAAATCATGAAGCTTGGAGCCTCGGTATGGAAGAGGAATAGCAAGATTAATGGATGGTTGTAGTGAGCATTGTGCCTTTAAGCAGAGTGGGTGTTCTAATTCTGACCACCATGGACTGAGGAAACTGGTGTTACAGAACGATCATTTGGGGTTAACGTATGATATTTGGAACATCTGAAACCTGTTATTTTCCTAGCTGAGGTTTATCCTGAAGCTTCATAAACTTTCCATTTTAAATTACAGAGCTTCCTTTTTTAACTATAATAAACTTTTATCTTAAAATGGTGTGTGCCTTTTAATCATTCCAAAGTATTTACTTTAATTAGGTTTTAAAAACCCTGCAGAAGACAGCACTGTTCTTAATTTTGGCTGTGAGAGTTTGTTCTGCATTCAGCTAGCAGCAGTTCCTAATACCCTTACTGAACTTCAGCCAAATAGAGCATTTGAGGCAAAGAAAGATGGCATGAATTCAAAAAAAGACTTGTTTTCATGAAAACATTGGTCCAGTTTCATGGCATTATCTATAAACCACTGATTTAGTAGAATAAAAGAGTTTTCATTTTTCTTTCTCTACAGACATGCAGCATGTGGCATTCTTGGAGCGTTAATATTTTCTTGGGTTTCCCATACATCATAAAAGATTCAAAGTCCAGAAGTCTTTCACATCAGCAAAAACCCTTGGGAGCTGCAAACGCTTACCCCTTAGCAAAACAGGTTCAAATAGTATGTCCAATCAGAGGGGAAAAAGATAGAAAAAGGAGGTTTAAGTTTCCTATCTGGGGTTGCTGCATCTTCCTACCTGAGACTATATACCTTCCCTGAACTATATCAGCAGTGAAAACGAGACAACTAAGATTTTAATGGAGGTTATCAGTTAAAGTAACAAATAATTGAGGAAATTATCGTGAATACTATCCTATGTTAAAACCCCAAATGTCTTTTTTTTTCTCTGACATTTTAAATCAAGGTAGTTAACTTGGCTTACCCAGTCTGACTCTACTTAACTTTTGCCATAGTGTAAGACTTCTCTGAGTAATCCACATAGTTCTTGCTGTTTTCTGGTGTGGAGTCATGCAAACAAGACCCGAGATGAAAGAAAAGACTGTGGGTTGAAGTAATTTCTGCATCACTTACTACACCTGAGGTTTTCCCATACAGGACTAACTGCTCACTGGTCACTGGTCACAACCCAACCAGAACTTTTGAGATCAGCATGAAGAGGTGTGGGATTACTATTTTCTCTTATTTATTCTGAAGAGATATTTTAGCAATGAAAAGCTATTACTGCTTTTTATTCAGGACACCTTTCAGTGGGCCAAGGTCACTAGAAATCATTAACTCCTGGACAGCCATTTTGTAAGGACTTCCTTTGACTCTAGCTGTACAAGCAGGAAGAGAGTCTGAGTTACAGAGATCCTCTGACATGAAAAAAGGAGGAAGTTGTTTCCTCCAGTTCTTTCTGGGAATGTTGCAGAAAAGGATGCCAACTCATTGAGGCCTATTGGCTCTTACCCTTCTCCCACTCAAAGTGACTGAAACTTCATAGGCTTTGAAAACAAATTTCTTGTAAACTGGACTGGGGAACAGGGTTACCAGAGCTCACACACATGGAGGAGTGAATGGTTGCTTTGGCTGAGTTATAGTCCTTTGCCCTCAAAAAGAGAAAATGGGAACCAAAATACTTTAATTTAAGGATCAACTTAATATAAGGGTCACAGAATAATTGTATTTCCCTGGAGTGCTAGGGTTTGAAAAATAAAGATGCTTGTAATATAGATTCCTGGGTTTTAGATTGCCCTATATTCAATGGTATGTAGGTTTTCCGCATTAGCATTAGGCTCTTTTTCAGTTAGTCTTTGTTCCTGTTTGCGCTCTTAGATGTCAGTTCTGCACAGGAATAATGAGGCTAATAAACCTCACAGATGTATACTTGCCTAGTGACATTTAAGAATTCTGGAAAGTGAATCATATTATTTATTAATCTGGCCTCTAGTCCTAATTTAGTTTCAGAACAATAGACTCTGGTTTCCTACCTAAGAAGAGCTAGTGTTGCCCCTTAGATGATATCACTTAAAGTAGATTTGTAACTGAAGGGTAAGAAACATCCAAGTAAATCATGCATTCTGAAAATGCCAACCTGACTTCTAAAAAATTTTGCTGAGCTGGTGACATTGGTGCTGAACATGCTCTCACTTCCACCAGTGCACAGCCCCAGTTTGCATTGGCCTTAGCAATATAAAGATACCTAGAATTTTAAACACATCATTCTCCTTAGCAGATCAGCGTGGAAGTACTGAAATAAAGAACACCTGGCATGTACTGAAGTATCTTGCCAGAATGAGATCTAAACTGAAGCTGCATGCCACTAAGGTCATTGTAGACTTTTAAATAGATTCAAACCACTAAGTTACAAAGTCAAGACACAGGTTCCGATGACTTCTGTACACTGTGTGAATGGGTGTTTCTCTGGCAGCGTGCAAAGACCTGAAACTAGATGCCTTTCTGATAGTATTATTTGTAATGGTTCATTTAAAAACTGGTGCAGCACATCACTTTTGTTGACATTCATGAGTAAAACTGTGTTCACAAAAACACTGATAGAAAGGAGGGAAACTAGGAATGCTCAAGTCACAAAAGTGCCATTGGGTTCAGCAGGTAAATAGTCAGGAAGAGGGAACCCTGCCACTTGACTTAAGTGATAAGGTATGGCATGAAAATTCACTGCTTTTAGCACTAGTCATCACAAAGAATTCACAAGTGATTCACAGGCTGAAACAATTGGGAAAAAATAATCAATCATCAGAGAAGTTAAAGTAATTAAAATAGTGAAATATGCTCTTGGAAACTTCATGGCTGAAGTTTCATTGACTGCTCTTTTGTTGGTTCCAACTGAAGCTGGAAAATTAAAGGGGTGAAATGTTATTTGCGGGCTGGATCCTTAACAGCTAGAAATTTTCATAGCCCCAGTGATTTCGGGGAACTCAGACTCATGTTTGCTTCCATAGAACCATGCCGATTCAGACCAGCTAATCACCTGGTCTTATGTAGTGGTTGATTCACTGCCAAATTTTGTTGTGCTTTTATGAATAATATATAAGCACCTTGAGTTGTGAGCAGGCACTATTTGTTACACCGAAATAAACAGAAATAATAAGAGCCATTTGGCACTTGTTCTTTTACTACCAAGTACTATGTAATTATAAGTCATTGGGAAATTCTAAGAGAAGCAATTTGGAACAAATGTTGCTTATACTAATGTTTAATATTTAGACTGCTGGGTCAACAGAAAGAGTTACAAGAGTCATTTATGGTGGCCTAATTGAAGACTATGAAAAATATATTTATACTCAGTGGTGCTCCCCTTTTTCATCTAATGGGCTTACTGATCTATAGATTCACTATTTGATCAGTGCATCTGGCCCCACAGGCTTCATGGTTTGCAAACCACAACCTACTAATAAGCACCCTGCTGCCTGTTTGTTAAACAGATCAGTGCTGGCAGGCACCCAAAACTCTAGCCTTTGAAACTTGGAGCTTTTTAAACTTGCCCAGCCTATTGTGTGGCAAGAAAGACAATAAACTATGAACCTCATAAATGCTGAGCAATTAAACATAAGTTAGTAATATAGTTGTGGTAATAGAGACTGCTTACCTCAATCCAATATATGTCTCATTTTTCCTTTGTGTCCTTTCTGCTAAAAGCCAACCTGCCAACCATAAGCACTTTGCATACTCACTAATGCTTGAGATTTCCTTGTAAACAAGATGGTGGCTGCCTACTAAGGGAAATCCATCATCCAAGTAGCAATATGATTTTGCTTTCATGATTGGCATCTACTTGAGCTCACAGCCCCTACACTTTAGCACACTGAGACAATTTCTATTGTAGATGGAAGTTAGTTCTGTGATCTGAACACCTTCCTTTCCTTCTCGAGAGAAAAAGCAATATAGTTTTGGAAGCCCATTTTCAGAAGCAGCAGCTTTCCTTTAAAACAGAGTAGCACAAAATGAGGAGCTTGGTTAATGACCCATTCCAAGTTTGTATTCAGAAAAAAAAAACTCTGTTCTGCCTATGCCTGTATTATGTCCCTAGATTCTCTAAGCTAGGCACTCTGGTAGCATACGGAATACAGCAGGACTTCAGTAGTTACGTTCCATGGCCTGGGGAAGAACTTGAAGAAGGCTAGCTACCTGTGAGATTAAGAGGTCAGGAACAGCCACAGGAGTTTGGGAAAACAAATTACATTTATCTAAGTGAATCTAAAACTGTGAATGATCAGAAGAAGATTACTGAGAGGAAGAAAAACTGACTCAGAAAGGAGCAGTCCTGAGGGGTACAATATTTGCCTTTCATCTGCAGAACATCATCCATCCATTCACTACACAGGGCCCTTCTAGGCATATTCACAGTACCGGGATATACCTGATGCCTTTTTGAGAACTGTTCAGACACCAATCTGATGTAAATTCTGGCAAAAAAAAAAAAAACCCTGACTTCACAACTAGGCACTGCCCTAGCACATAGGAGTGAACTATTTATTTCTACATGAACCCTGAAGTGATGCAAAAGAAAGTATCCACAGATGCTGCAGGGACTGCAAAGCTGCTTAGGGAAAAGCATTTGTGGAAAAGGTTAACTCATCCTTCATACTTCTGAGGATTCCCAACTCAGCAATAATTGTGACCCATAAAGTTAATTCAGCATAGGTGTTTTAGAGGAACTGCTATAGGAAGAAAAAGGTAGGAAAAGTTTCCTGAACAGGTGTCCTTTTAAATACACTTTGCACTTGATAAAAAAGAAAACAGAGGAATGGAATACACAGGGTAGAGGGAAGTCTCCCATACCTAAACAGCTCCATTTCTAAGAGTTGAAATGATTTGTTTTCAGCTGTATATTGGCTTGCATATTTCTCCATATATCTAACAACTGTGTTTGGTGCTCAGGAAATGTCTTCAGAGGGAGAAGGAAAATGCACTTTCTGCTATCCTTACTATTTTAAACAAAACCATATTCATAACCAGTTGAACACTCTCCTTTCTTCAGCCAGGGCCAATATGACAAGCTCTTTCCAAAAAAATCAATTGTTCCTCATCCAGTCCAGAGCCTTTCTTTGGAGCTGAACAACTACATTTGTAAAGTGTAAAGGCAACTTAAACTCTTATTCATAATCATGGGATTGATTTTTCTACTGAATTTCTACTAGGTTGATTTTTCTAACTCAATTATTAAAATATTTGCAGCATCTGTTTATAGAGTATGGCTAAGGAAGAGACAGGTATCACAGGAGACCTTTATTTAATACATTTGTTCTCTGCCATGCGTTTGTAGGTCTTTGTATAGAACATACATGCCTGTTACTGTACATAATAAACACTTCAATCTAGGGTGATTGGCCATTTTGTTTCAGTAATGTCACTCTAAGGGGAAGTAAGAGGTACAAACATTAGGTCACCGGTATTTTCTGCTGGTTTAAACTGAAAATCCCATTAGCTGAAAAGTTAAAATGAGCTGATCGTTTATATATATCTCCAAAGTACACATCATCTGGGAAGCTCCTGGATTGGAATAGAAAAAGGATCATCATGTCTGTGTGCACTGGCAGAACAACAGCTTATCACCTAAGTTTACAGCTCCATAGAGATCATTCATTTCACCATTTTGTTCCAAATGCTAACCCAGAGAGGCCCCTGCAGGGACGGGGAGGGTGGTGCATAATCAGGATCACTCCATTTCAGTGTCTCAGTTAGCAAGGCCAACAGTGCCATTGTAAAGGAGGTTTTAGATGTATATGCATCGTCTGCTAAAAACTGGACAGAAGCTATCCAACAAGTAGCTAACAACCAGTTCCAGCTAGTACTAATCTTGGTTGGATACAAACCTGGAACACACAGGGAAAGTCATACTATTCAATACTGATCCCCAGAGACCTCGGACCGTCCCTGAAGTCTCTGAGGTTGGACACTGCTGATACAAGTTTTCTTCACAGCACTAGCGTCATTTTTTTATCAAAACCAAAATTATCTGTACAGCTTTCATATCTCATATGAAGTTATCTACCATTATGTTAATCGCTTGGATTTTACTATGCCAGCAGTCCAGTCACAAGAGAAAAACAAGTAATCCATTTCCTTATGTGAAAGCCAGAAGCACATAATGTTTATTAATAAAGAGCACAGTTTACATAGATTTTACTGTTATTGACCATAAAATGTTGTATACCATAAGCAAGGGTGAAATTTCTAACTAATTAGCCTGTGAAGAACATATTTAATGGGGTATATAAACTTCGGTTCTTTACAAACCTTCAGGGTCTTATTCATTAAGCGTATACATATGCAGTCTTTATGCTGAAACAGGATTTTGACACATAATTCAAGGTTAAATTACCCACCTTGAGATTCACAAAATAGAACAGCTTACCTGTTCCTGTTCTTTTAGCCTTTAAGAAAGGAATCAAGTGAAATATGATGCACCTTCCTCAGCCAAAGAACTCTATATACATCCAGGAAAAAAAGCTGTAATTATCCAGCCACTTTAAAAATGCAGTCAGCAGGAGAAAAATAGTGTTTGCAATGTACATTTTTATCTCCTTGTGTCCCGATTCAGAATACAGTTAGTTAACTCTCACAAGAAAAGCTTTCACACTTGTTTTTCCCAGATCACCTATTGCCACTGTGCAGGCTGACAGTCTTGCTATGCTTTGGACTTCCTTTTGCAATTCTCCCAGCACCGCTGAGAGAATCAGTGGGACTTGTGCATATTTGCAAGTGCTTTGTTAAAGTAAAATCCTGTGGTAAAATGAATAAAATCTCACATGGGCCCATTCAATGGGAATAGAATTTAACTCATCACACGGAACATTACTAGTCTTGGGCAGCTAGATGAGGAATGGCTAACCCAGTAACACCGGACTTAGTCTGGTTCAGTCAAAACTTCCAGTAAATTCACTTAAACCTAAGACCATCATGGAATTACATAAGTATTTTCTTGTTTTAGTACAAATCTTGCATCTGACTCAATCCCTGATCCAAAGTCAAACTGATGTCCTTGAGAGGTTTCCTACCAACTGAGATACTCAGGATCAGCCTGTACGGATACCTAGTTTGCACTAGCTGTGGCTACCACTTCAGTAGCACTTCAGTCACAGAAGGCGCAGAATGTTGTTGTTTCTATTTTTGTTTCAAAAGAAATGTAATTAGAGGGCTATAGGTATCATAACCACAAGTAAGGTGCAGTAACCACTACTCTGAAGAATATGTTACTATAGGAAGATAACACAAATATTATCATGTTGTTGCAGACACTATAATGCTCCTGTAATTCTGGATTATGGACTTGCTTTGTCTTTTAATATCACTATACAAACTAGAGTCTGGTTTTAACAAACTAACAATTGTATTTGTGTTACCTTTTGGAGTGTCTCCTGTTTTAATTGAATTTCTTACATTAAATGTATTCCCCATTTGTTGTTTAGGTTGATGCTGCCCTCTTCTGAATATATTGGATTATGACATTCACTTCCCAGGAATTTCAGGACACTCAGAAGGCAGGCAATTAGTTATACAGCCACCACCAAATAAGAAAAAAAAAAAACTTTTTCACCTCACATAGCTCTTCAACTTTGATCGGCTTTTATTTGAAAGGACTTGTGTAAGATACTATCTTTATTTCAAGGCTTTCAAGGACAAGTCTTAGTCTACTGTTTTCATTTCATATTCTGTCATGACAACAGATTTCTGCCCCCCCTTTTGCAAAGCGGGGGCAGGCACTATCCTTTTTTCTAAGTGTGATCAGCACTTAGTACAGTATCATCTTTGCTGGAGCTCTTTTCTGTTGCACAAGGCAATTATTAAACTTGTTTCAGAAAGATGTTAAACTGTCATTGATTAAAAACATTTTGCACAATTAAATTGCTATGGGCACATTAGTGAATCTTGTACTGTGGATGATGAACCCGCATGACTGAGCTTATTGATACTTCATGCTATTAGTTTACATCCTTTACATCCATCTCCACTGGACTTTGCAATCTGGTCTTAAATATGTTTGCATATCTGATAAATGCAAATTACTAATGAATAAGGGAGATGAGTGAAAAAGAGAAGGAAGAGGGGACTAGGTGGACTCATTTTTTTAATTGAGGGACCTAGAGTAGAAGAGTGAATGCTGTTTCTGGTTGGAATGTCAGCCTTTGAAAGATGCAGAACTTGAGTTTCTCATTCACTTGGCACAAGAAATTAACAGGCAGCCATCTAGCATGAATCTGAATCATAATTCGAATGTGCCTCACTCAAAAAGTAGAGGCTTCATTCCTGCTCACAGGTTTGACTCTATTCGTTCCTTAGGACCATTATGTTTTTAAAAGTAATTTTTAAAGCTTGTAACATTCTTCACTAAGACGGTACTATGAACGTTTTATTTCTCAATGCATTTCACTTTCAGACAAGACCAATACAAAAAAAAAATTAGTTTCAGTTCTCACGGGGCTGTACAAGCTTTTCGTCTGGTTTTGGTGGTTTTGGTTCACATCTGTGTTCACACCCTCCAAGGTTTGCTTTGAGTTTCACATTCAAACAAGCTGATAATCTGCCAAAACCACCAAGTTTGTTATGCCCTGGGCCGTATTAGCATGGGAGCTATTCATAAAGCACACAAAGGTTTTCTTTTTGGTGGGCTCAGCTTCACCAATCCCACGCAATCCCAATGCTTACTAATTTCTTTGGAGCAAACAATTTATTTGGAGTGAGCACTTGAAGGAGCAGAGCTCTAGACTACCAGGACTACAAGACTGCATTTTTAGGGCAAAGTGCAGTTCACATGACCAAATGCCTGCTCAGACCAATCAGAACTGGTACCTGTGGCAACATCAGTTGTTTCAGATTTCATTACTGGTAATCAAAGTAAAATGACAATCCAAAACTATGAAACATGTTGTCTAAATAAACTACTAATTATGATCATCTGGAAATAAGCTATTGTGCTGACAAGATACTAATGCCTTTTAATACACAGCCCAGATTATCTTTGAAGTTGTGTATCATCTGCAGTACTCAACTTTGAAATGATTTGTAACAATGAGTGTGTAGATCAACACAGAGGTGCAAACCTTACCACAGGCCCCTAAAGGGCACTTCTGTTTGTGCATCTGAAGGCTTGAAGAGCTGGGGCAAGCAAATGCTCACAATGTGGTATCTCTGTAAAGGGATGTAACAGCAGAACAAGCAGGGGAGTTTAGAGGTACGTCTGATGCTGAATTCCCTGGCACCTTCTGGCACTGCCATGCAAAATTGGAGTGGATATAAGGAGTCAGTTGAAGAAATAGACACTTAAAGAAGAAATTTAACGCAGAACTTATCCTGTCTGTTGAAAAGAAAATTGCTAGAGCGATTAGCCCCTTACAATCCAGGAAATGTGAAACATTCCTCAGGGTGTTGATTTTTTTTCATCCCCCTACCTAGACAACTAAAGCCAACATTGCCAAGTTTGAAATTTGGTAAATAGGCACCTGTTTAAGTATCCAAGGAAATGAGCCTGGGTTTTGAGAGTCACTGTCTTTCCAATTCACATCAAAGACAGTTAAAGGCACCAGAAAGGTCAGCACTTCTGGCAAGAAGGTTCTAAAGGCATAAAAGACTAATTTTTTTATTCTTTCAAACATTTTTTGAGAGCTGTAAATAGCTCCCTGTGTCTAAAAAATCTTGGGATTTTTTTTAGGCTAAGAGGTATTTCGAAGGACCTCTTTATGTCACAAAGAAGGATAAGAAATGAGCACAGGGAGAAGAAAAGCAAACCTACCCAAAACCTGAATGCAAGATGAGGAGCAGGAGGGAAAAGTTGACCGGCTGCTAAGAAACAAGAACCTTGGGCCTGGGAGAGCTGAAATGCTGAGCAAGACACCAATTTCTGCTCCTCTGGGCACCAACACTTTGGCAAATCATTTAGTTTCGTTCCGTTTTCTACCTATGAATGAGCTAATCCTTTTTTTCAGGGTCTGGTGTGAATTAACAGTACACATATAGCTCAAGAAAGATCTAAAGCATCAGGGAGTGCTGCACTGCCTACATAAAAATTAAAAGATCATGAACTAGGCCACACAAATCAAGGGATTACTAAAAATAATAAATCAAGGTTTCCTTTATCAGTTTTCCTGGTTTGCACCTTCTATCCATATTTTCAATATTAATTTAGTTTACTTTGACAACTAGAGTCTTCTCTTAAGAAAAAATTAGATTCTTGTGCAAGTCTATGGGTAAATATAAAAAGGAAAAATACTCTTGTTAAAAATATGCTTATTTTACTAGTACTAAACTATCATCGTATTAAATATTTTAATGTTTCCTTTTTGTCCCACATCACACAATTGGTTCTTGAGCACTGTAGTCAAATAGGCTAGCACTTTTTGCTGTTTCATTATTTTAAAAATGAAACATTACTTCTAATTTTGTTTTCTATTTTTCCTAATGAAATATTATTTTAAGATGAGGCATTTTCTGCTTCCTTCAGGACATAAATTCATCATGATATATAAATATATATAGCGCTAATTGATGTCATACTTTAAGTCTGCTCCAGTGTCAACAGGCACTAAAATCAAATAGTGCTGAGCTTCTTGTGTAGGGGTTACTACACCGATTAGGAAAATGAAAATAAAAATAGAATGATCATAATTGCTTTGATGCTAACAACAGGATTGTCCATATACAAATAGTTAACCATCTCTGGCCAGAAATCCCTTATTTATTGAAATAATGCAGAAGGGAGCTACTTAGTAAAGGAGATGGGCCTCAAAGGATGTGAAAGCTATCTGATATGAAAAATAAATGAAGGTGACGATGATTTCTCCACTTCTATATCCGTGGAGTTAAATGTGGGACCACACAGACTGCTGTAATAAAAGCCATCTGATACCTGGCCTAAGGCACTGATTATTAATATACTAAAACTCCTTGCCCAGTCAGTAATTTTGTAATAAAGACAGTACATCACTGGAAGTCAAATAAGTTGGCCCATTAGGCAGAGTACGTAGATGTGCCTGCAATTTTGCACATGTGTTCTGGCACAGCCTGTCTTTACAAAGATGCCAGACTCAGGTCAGAGCCCCTGTTTATTTCCTTTATACCTCCTATAATAAGTCTCAGTAGGACTGAAAGATCACTATTAAAATTCAAGACTGTAATTTGCAAGCCACCTACAGTGTTTGATGCCCAGTTTCTATTCATCTCAGTGGGATCTGAATTCCCAAATACCTTAAGTAGCATTGGAAATCTCAACCCAAATCTCTAGCCTCATTTTGGCTCATTTGAAACTTGTATTGTCTCCAAAGGGAACTTGATTGGGATTTATAATTAATCCTACTATATGGGTAAAATTACACTGGCAATATCTCAGCTAATTCCCTATAGCTGCTCAAGTCTGTCAAATCAGCTCTCTAATCTGATGGTGAATTATTTAACCACCACACCAGAGCCAGCATATCACAGGAGCTTCAATAACTTCTATTTATGTTCTGAGTATGTCCATAGCACCTGTTAGAGTGTGAATAATGATTTCCATAGAAAGCTTCCTTGCATTCCTGTACTAAGCAAAGACTGGAAGAATTCAATTAAACTAGGTGATTTCACTAGCAGATATTAACCTTAAGAACAATCCCAATCCTCATCAGAATAATTGCCTCACCGGGGAAAGCCATGATTTTAAAAATCCCTGTAAGGAACTACACTGACCACCTGAAGAGAAGCGAGGTCCAAGTAACCATATCGGCGCACTGCAGTGAACTGGATTTTCCATTAAAAGAGCAATGGCAGTCAGGCAGCATTTTCAAAATGTTTTTGCCCAACATATTCCAGAATCATATAAACATTACTTCATTTAGAAGTTTTATTTTTCCTTTATTACATAAAAACCGAACCAATTTTGTCCATGAATGTTTTTTTCACTGCTAACAGAACTCAAAAGAACTGAAAAGTAGTCTTAAATAAATTTGAAATACTTTTAAATCCTACTGTAATTAAGGAATAATAAATAAAGGTAATGAACTTTAAAGTAAAGAAAACACAAAGTGAAAACAATGCAAAACTTTAGCAAACTTTTAAAGAAGGCTAAGTAAATTTTGTGTTGACTTCAACTTTAAGTGAAGTCAACTTTGAAGTACTTTAAAAACATGTACATGTTAACAACTTTGTTTCATTTCTGCAATATACACTGATGAACAGAGAGACTGAGGAAAAGGGTAGGTCATCTTGTGCAGCTTTAGAATTCACGGACTTGATTAATGGTCCACAATATAACCTCTTCAACCTACCTAACATCCACTGATTGCAGAGGATGTTGCATCCACAACCGGTATCTTGGAGCTACATAAAAACTGTTCCATTTTGCAGATGATGCGGGCAGAGAATAAGCAAGCTTACCAAAGATACAAACACTGCATGAACTAGAGGTGCAGCCTTGGCTCTACAGAGATGAAGAGCCGGTTTCATCAATGGCTGTACTAAAGCCAAGATTTCCTCAAATTTATCACCTTTGCTCCTATTGCCATACAGACCTAGATGCAAAAAACAGCAGTGGAAAATAATACATGTTTTCTCCACCCCCCTGGCTGTCTCTCATGTGAAATTCACTTTTACAAAGTCATAAAAATGTAGCCTCCTGAGGCCCCAAAAGCTATTCCCCACTCCAGTAGTGTGTGTCAGTTCTTCTCCCTAGCTCGTTTTATGGAAGTGGACCGGTAGTGGGTGTCAATGGGAATTTACCACTTCCTTTCATGGAAGCAAAGTTCTGTCTCCAACCTCCTCATTGCCTGACAGCTTTTGAAAGAAGTGTTGCTAGAGGCAGGAATACTTTAAAAAAAGCCCAGCAGATTTCTCAAGTTGGCTTTAAAAGTGTTCTTTAAGAGTTTCCCTGAGGTGTTTATGGCTTATATTGCTCAATTAGCTACTTTACATTGCAGTATTTTCTTCAAAAGCAATCTTTGGCTAATTGTAAATTCTTACAAATATGCTTCATATTTTAAAAGTCCTATTTTACAGCTGCAATAAAGTCCTTCAGGGCATGTATTAGAGGCTATAATGGCACATTTTGGCCATCAAAATCCATTACTGGACTTCAACACCCACCCCATCATCATGATGGGTGTCTCCAACTCATTAGTTTTACCTAGTAACAAGCTAATGTTAGCACCTGTTCTCACAAAATGGTTTTTAATAGAAATGGGGCAAGCTGAATGCATCTGGGGAAGATCAGCTGAGGGCTGGCCAAGTCCCTCATAAATATGTGGAGGTTTAATATCCACAGTGTGCACAGATCCTTGGGTTTAGTAGTTTTGACACTGGACTTCAGTAAACAAACTATTTAAATGAACAACATGTTAACGTGTACATGCAATGAATAAAGCACACTTTTTTCTCCATGTGCATTGGATTGCTAAACATGAAAGCTGTAAAACTGGGAGTATCTGATGTTCTGAATCTTTAAAAGCAACCAGATCTAGCACCTAGGACCTGGGATAAATGCTTCCAGGTTGAGTTCAGTTTTGAAAGAATTCTGCTGATTTTCTATACAGTTTTTTTTACTTGACTCAAAGTAATTATAATAGAAGAACCACAATTTTATGATGTCTTAATTATAAAGTGACATTCTTCACAGAGTCATTTATGCTACAATGGTGGGTAAATATAATAAGTATTGCAGAAGAATTATGCTCATCTGAAACTGTATCATTTCCTTTGTATAAAAAAACACTTGTCCACCTTCCTTCTGTCTACTCACATAAAAAAGCATTGCACCTATGCTCACAGTGAGTTAATGAAACATTTGCTTTCAATGAAATTAAATGCTTGGGACATCACTAAGAATTTTAGCAGCTTGAGCTGATTCATTAACTGGTAGAATTCTCTTGTCTGCAGAAACATTTGTGAAAAAGCAACTTGAAACCACTATTCATAATTCTTTCTTTCGGAAAAAGATGAATGACATTAAATAACTCAATATTTTGCAGCTTGTCTAGGCCCTGTTCCCAAAATAATGGGAGTCCAGCTCCTAAGACACTTGGAAAAAAGCTCCCAATGGGAACACACAGATGAAGAACACAAGCAGAGGTTGACAATCTCTAAAAACAAGATAGTCTTTAATAGCTCTCTTTCAGGCTGAATACGGAAACTGTCATCACAGCATTTTTGAGTGAATTTGACACAAGCCAGGGAACAAATTGTCCTCACACAGGCTGCCGCAAAGAACAACCTTGAGTGCATTTGGATCTCAGAAAAGGAGAGAGCAGGACTAGCAAGGAAGTGTCAGACATACAGATCTTCCAAAATCTGGTAAGCCTTTCCACTGGCTTCCAGCTCTGAATGCCTCATGGCTCTTATATTTCTAATCCTTCCAGCATGCCTTTCTTTGGAACAGGACATCCTGAGCACAGCAGAGTAACTCTATAAATATTCATTTAGGGGCTGGGGAACGGCAAGTTTCATTGCTGTGCTAACTGGGCTTGCATAAATGCCTAGGGGGCTAAACACTTCTTTTTTTTTAATCCTCCTCTGCATTAGGAGAGGTCATAATTTTGGAACAACATTATTTGTTCTGTTTTAAGATTAATTTAGAGTACAGAGATAATATCAATTCCAAAGAAGAATTGATTCTCACAAGTCAAACCCTTGTGGATCAGATTCTGTACATGACAAAGAGATTTCCAACCACTGATGCAACACAGCCATCCCTTTCAATACAGCCATCACATAGATCCCTTCTTGTTTACTACCCACAAGTATTTATTACTGTAACCTGGAACAGGACTGATTGGGGACATGCGGTCATAAACAGGACTAGAAACCTAACAGGGTTGTGTTTCCCAATACACTCTGTTCAATACATTTACAGACAAAAGAAACCAGGTCTCATTTCAGACTCCTATAACAGGCAAGAACCCAATGGGTGTCTTTGTGCTTCCAGGGGAGGTTGTGGCATCTCCAGCCTTGGAGTTACTCAGAACTACAATACTATGACTGATAAAACTTTAAGGCTGAATTTATCTTTGACGCTGGCCCTGCTTTCAGTAGGGTTTCAACAGGAGACTATTGGAAGTCCCTTTCAATCTAGATTATCCTGTGATTTAATACCTCTATACCACCCTGGTTTAAGTATCTAGAGATCCCTTTGTTTATGCCTGTTGGTTTCCATTTTGATAGGTGTATTTTGTATTACCCAGATTATGCCTTATATCCTCTCCTCACTGAGCTTACACGAGTGGAAAGCCAACACGCTACAGTCAGAGCTGTGAGGCAGAACTGGGGCTCTCAATCAGTACAGCAGGCAAAGTACACCCTGAACTTTAAACCTAAGGCAGTCATCCTGACACAGCTGAACCTTTCAAATAGTTTCTCCTTGCTTTGTGTATAATACAAATTTGTCATATTTGTATTATATATCTGCTTCTCAACTGACAACACATATCACCTGAGCTCCCTGGGTGAAATTTTCTATCAAAGTGAAATGGAATATTTATCTAATTGAGTTAAAAACATTCAGGATTCAACTCACATCATAAGAGTTTTATTAAAATTAATAAAACCAGATTCATTATATGGCAAATTTCTTGTATAAAACTAAAACCTATTGGATTAAAAGTACTGTGAAGCAACAAAAAGTTTAAATGAGGATATACTGACAGCCTTCCAAAGCAAAGTGAAAATGTGGAAATGAGGCAAGCCATAAACATGAGGTAACAATCTGTATTTCCCAAAGTCTAGGACTCAGGGCAGTCCCCATACCCAGTGTGTGAAAAGCCAGACCACTGTAACTGAGAGCTGAACACAAACCCTGACATGTCCAGAATTGCATGCTAGCCTAGCCTAGTCCCCTTCATAAACCCCCCCTTTTTATGAAGTGTAATGTGACTGACATTAAGAAAAGTTCTGAACCACTTGCCCATAACATAACAACCTCCTAGAATCAGGACTTTTTAAAAACTTTATTGCTGAAGAGACTAGTTATGCATTTCAAAGTTAAGTATATCTGTTTATGCATACCTCTCCACTAAGGCACTACAACGCTGTTTTCTGTAGCAGAGAAGACTAATTCCCACCAGACCATGCACAGTGGTCTGGAATAAGACAGAATAAACAATCAAGAATCTTTCTTCTCCTGTTCTTGAAAAGTCCCAAGTGCAGTGCTAGGGCTGCTGAACAACATAAATAGAGCAGCATAATCACCCAGACACACACATGCACCCAAGACAAAGTAATGCCTGGCTTCCCAGCTCACGTTAACCTGCATAGTTCCAATGCAGTCAAAAAGCTGACAGTGATTTTGCCAGCTGAAAATTTGCCCTGAACCTTAAAACAGCTGGAAAACATGGCCGAATATCAGATACCTTCAATTTAAGATAACTACATTTGTCCAACTGAAATCTTTACTAGAAAATTATATTCCTTTTGTAACTGAGCATTGCTTTATATAGCTGATACATACAGTGCCCAAAGCACAGGCTTTGTGTTTGGAGACATCTAAATATATTAGCCAATTTAATAAATATCAATGGTCAAAAAGCATGGATCTCTCCCTGAAGGTAAAGAACACCCTCTTAATGAAAAAAAATCTCGCAATAATCTTGGATCCATCTCCAATTTAGACCTTGTATTTTCCCCTGTCATCAGAGTTTCAATTGCCTTTGCTATGAGCTCTCAGTTTCAATTTACAGAGCATTAGCCCTAGGCTCCTCCTCAGCATCTTCACCTCCACTGGGACATGCATTCCAAAACACCAGCAGTTAGAAGACTGTCAACAAAATCCTGGTGACAAACAAAGCAGACCAGTTGCCCAAGGAAATTGGGGATATCCCTGAGTGGATCCAAAACCACAGGGGCCAAAACAGTCTGAAGACATGGACAGGAAGCTCTTTCTAAGGAAGGATGCCCACTGATTCATTCAGATAAGCAGCCTGCAAGCCAGGGAAGACTAAGCAAAGTGAAAAACCAAAATCATCCAGAAGGAGATATCAAAACCATAGGTATGTAGAGATGCAATGCATCTGTGTAGCTCTTGTTACTACAACGTGCCACATAAAGTGAAGACAGTATGTCAGCAACATGTATTACAATAGAAAACAATACAACAAGAATCATAAGGGCCACTGCAAGCAAAGGTGATTAGACCTCAGCTGTCTTCTCTCTCCAAGCGACCTTCTTAAAACAAAGGCACATGCCCATACAGAAGCCCTTACTTTTCCTGCTTGATGTCTCACTCCTTGTTAATCTGTTTTTCAATACAGCAGACCAACCCGAGCACTTGAAGGAGCATTAGCAGTATGCTCTTTCTGGCACTGACTGTATGTGGCAGCTGCATAGCTTGTAGTCAGTGAATTTTGCAGCTGGTCTGGTAGCAGTTGGCAAAAACCTACTGTCCAGATGGACATTAAATCTGCATTATTTATAATATATCAAAAGTGAATAAACGTATATCAAAGTGACTTATAAGGATGTTTATTTAGGACTTGTTTCTGACAGTTATTTCATCCAAGCAATGCTTAGATGCTGAATGCTTTACTCACCCATAGGAAAAGATCCACAGCTCTTGATCACTTTTAACTGTTACATACCCCACACATACGGAAGGAGAACTGAAAAGTCCAGCTCTTTTCATATTATTACCTTAAACTTCATAAACCCATTTACAATTATGGCACTTGCGTCTGAGAGCATAAATTGTGCAAGGAACTGGCCTACTTGCAATGTGAAACAATGGAGAAGAGGCAGGTCACATGCTGAAGTTTTCAAACAAGAAAGCAAACAAAGAGTCAGCAGAAAGGTAAGCTGCTAGAAGAAGCCAGTGGCTGATGAACTGTGTGACCTGAGTGCTACACCACACCAGACAATGCAAACAGGTTTCCTACAGTGTTCCTCCTATCTCCCAGCCAAATTTGAAAATTTCCCTTAATCACATAAATGGTAATCCCCATAATGTCCATCATTCTTTGGAATTCCTAGAGAACGGTCATTCTTTATATTGAAAGTTCTTTACCTTTGCAAAACTGGCACAAAATACCATGACGGAGAATGTCCTTTCTTTGAATAACCTGAACTGAGAAATAGTATCTTTTACTTTGAAAATTATAGCCTTTAAAAGAAGGTTATCTTCATTTATATCTTCAGTTATCAGCCCTTTTATACTGTCAGTATACAATCCATTTTGCAAATACAGGCTTTAAAAATTGTAACTAAAACCCTCTGTAAAGAAAACAGAGGTCATGCGAAGATTATCTTTCGTCCTATAGAATGACAGAAATTGAGAGTTCTTTAGTCGCAAGCAGTAGAAAAACCTAACACTTCATCACTTTCTCAGGCTACTGTCAGATGAGCCCATTAATACTGCTTCAGCCCCTTTTCAACACCAGCTGTGACTGAGTACATCACTATTCGTTCAATTTTTATTCTCTCCTCATTCTGCTCAGGAGATGAAGCATACTAGTGAGACTTTCAGGCATGTGAACCAATAAGGTAGAGTACACCACCACAACATCCCTGAATATTTCCTTAGTGTAAGCAGACTGCACCACCCATGGAAATTTAGCAATCCAAGGTCGCTTGCCTCACACATTACTCATTCCTAGATTCCACATCATTAAACACCTGATTCTATTCATTGAAAACAGCACAAGCTTCACTGGGAGAAAAAAAATATTAAATCAGACATGATTGCTTTGCTATAGATTTGCTAATCCAGTATAAAGAGTTAGAGTGCCTGTCGCAAGTCCAATAGGATACAGTAAAACAACGTATCTCAAGTAGTGGCTGTTAATCACAGTTGAGCAGCTACTTGATGGAAATGCCAGTCCCAGTCTAACAAGCTGTCACTTCAGAGACACGTGCTGCTGAAGGCAGTGCTGCCTGCTCTGTATTGTCACTGATCCTACAGCTTGCTCAATGCTGACAGCAACCACGGGAAAACACCCTGCAAAGCAGCACAGCATTCAGGGGTTCCATGAAGGGACCGAACTAGCAACCAGGAGGAACATGGGCCTCGAGTTTCCATTTCCTTCTTTAGATATCCCAGGTAATGACAGAAAACATTTATGAAGAGTGCAACTAAAGTCACCATGGAGCACAGAAACTGATAGACTATGTCTATGACAAACATGTATATCTATGATAGACATAAAAGAGAATATTTCAGTCAGAAGAGATCTACAAGGATCATCTAGTCCCACTGCCTGACCAATTCAGGGCTGACCAAGTTAAAGCAAGCCATTAAGGGCATTGTCCAAATGCCTCTTTAACACTAACAGGCTTGGGGCACCAACCACCTCTCTAGGAAGCCTCTTCCAGTGTTTGACCACCCTTTTTGTAAAGAAATGCTTCCTAATGTCCAGTGTAAATCTAACCTGGTGCAGCTTCAAACCATTCCCACATGTCCTATCACTGGTACCAGGGAGAAGAACTGAGCACCTCTCTTTACACTTCCATTCCTCAGGAAGCTGCAGAGGCCCCTCAGCCTCCTCTTCTCCAAACAAGACAACCCCAAAATCCTTATCTGCTCCTCACAGGACATTCTTTCCAGTCCTTTCACTAGCTTTGTTGGCCTGCTCTGGACATGTTCAAGGATCTTCTCATCCTTCTTAAACTGTGGGTCCCAGAACTGCACACAGTACTCCAGGTGAGGCTGTGCCAATGATGAATACAGTGGGATAATCACCTCTTTGATGGGCTGTTTGTGCTGTGTTTGATGTACCCCAGGATGTGGTTTGCCCTCTTGGTTGCCAGGGCACACTGCTGACTCACATCGAGCCCACTCTCAACCAGCAGCCCCAGAGCCTTTTCTGCAGGGCTGGCTGATCTCCAGCCACTCATCTCCCAGTTTATACTTGTGCCCGGCATTACTCTGTTGTAGGTGCAGAATCTAGCATTTCAACTTGTGAAATTTAATCCCACTGATCATTACTTGATGCTCCAATCTAGATGCCTCTGCCAGGCCTCCTGTCCCTCAAGGGAGTCAACAGCACCTCCTAGTTTGGTATCATGAGCAAACTTGCTAATGGTGCATTCAGCTCTTGCATCCAGATAAATATAATGAACTGGACTGGCCTAGAATTGAACCACCTTAAATCACCACAGTATCCAGTCCAGAAAGATTACTGACTGCATTCAGCAAGTGCCGAGGTGTTGTTAGATTCAAGTCAACTCCTTTGTTGATATCCTCGCCGTTTTCTTTTGCAAATGTTTAAAATTTGAGATAGGTCTGGTGCCAAGTCCTTTTCATCAATTAGAGCAAATGTTTGCTAGTAAGGACATTTTCCAACGTGATTTAGCATCAGCTGGCTCTCTATTGCTGTATTATATAGACCTGTGCTTCAATAGCTGTGCCAGTGGAGCAGTTCACAATGCTCTGGTCCTCCCTGCTTTCTCTTACTCCCGTTATTTTCCTCCCACCATAGAAGGGGAGCTGCTATAGAAGTGCCCCTGTTACAATCAAAGGCAGCTGGGTTAACTTTGTTTCAAGTACAGATCTTTCTGAGCAAGCCTGGTTTGTGTTGATATATTTGGAGATGGTCTGTCTCTTCAGAGCTTTGATGGCAGCCTTGAACACTGGATTGGCACACTAGTGGCAGCAACCTCTAGCCAGCATATCAAGTAGAAAGGACATCAAACTAAACTAATGTTAAGAGGACACAGACAAAACAGAATTATTAACTGTTGAATCAGATGTCCAACAGAATACCCTCTGGTCTGCAAAAAGAAGTGATCTTTTTAATTTTCTACATCCAGGTAGTCCCATGGAAGACTTCAGCACATAATGGTCACACCACTCAATCCTACCTTCAGCTATATGCAGCATTATAGTGTTGTAGGATGGATTTTTCACCCAGAAAAGAATAAAAGAAATCTCAAAGACAAAGCTTCTTCGAGTAAACAGACGGGGTTTTTTTCCTTGTAATTAATATCATATTGTTGATATAGATTTAAAAGAACAGAGATTTCTGTTTCTCAGTAATTCCATTCTACTTAATTATTCAGAATATAAATCGCAGAAGACAGTTAGCTTGCAACAAGCCTTAAAAATGTTTAATATTTCTGGTTATTGTGCATGGAAGAATGCAACATTGGTTTGATACTAAGCTTCCAGTTGGAAAAATTATGCCATAAAAATAAAATGTGTATTGAAAAGCATAACTTAAATTAGTTACACTAGCACAAAGGAAAGACCAAGGAGATTTTAACAAATCATTAAAACTGCATGTCCCAAATTAAGAATTTGCTTCAGGTTCCCAACCCTTCCAAGACACTTCAGTGTCTGAGCCAAAACCTACTGCAGACAACAGGAGTGGTACTTCTCCAACCTAAGTGCCTTTGGATCAGGCCTAAAATCACAAAAAACTCAAGCAGGCTCCCTCTTACAGTAAATCTTTGGCTTCATATAGAGAAGTGCATCACAGACTAAGAGACAAATCCTTCAAAAAGACCAAATCTCCCATTACACTGTCGCACCACCACTGAGAAACTCCTGCAAAAATCCATTGCTGTTGTGGGTGACACACAACAGTGCTGAAGTTAAGACTCCTGCCCTCACACTATGAAACTGTAACTTTTCTCTGCAAAATGAAAACTGTTTTCAAACTTTAGTGTATAGCACCATATTGAGAAAAAGTAATTGAAAAATTGGCCAGCAAATTGAATTGTGTAGATGGAGTTGCAAATAAAGGTATGGGACAAGCAAAGCATGGAAGGAGGGAAACAAGGAGCCCTGAAGTCAAGTGTAATCTCAAAAAACACTAGCATCATGATCCTCAAGGAAAAGAAAAAGCTTCTGGAGGTGGCAGCTGAAAGAGGGTCTGTATAGCTACATACAAGGAAGTGGCTTCCTGTTGTTCACAAACTCTTTTGTTCTGAAAAGCAGGAATTGCGCTTTCCTCTGAAAGGAACGATTATTATATTAATATGTTTTTGGCTTTGGTTTTTTTTTGCCCCTCAGAGGATTTTTTTATCTCTGCCCTGTCAATGGAAGAGCTTTATGGAAGTGATTAAGTGTTCATTGTCACTTCCAAAGCACTGACTATTGATGTTCTCTGTACAGCGCTGAGAAAGGGGAGGGAGTAGTGTATTATATCCAACCCCCTCTAGAAGCTACAAAATTTGAATACAAATAAAATAATGTTAACTCATAAGTAGTTCTTGATGATTCTTAGTATTTTAAAAGTTTGTACATCAGAACATAAGATTATTACATTTGAGACATTTCTTGGAGCTTGCATCTATGCACAAAAATTATTTTGTGAGTGAACAACTCAACCATTTGGCACGACATGGGACTGTTCTGAGATGACGAGATCTTCAGCCAATATAAAATGCCTCAGCTCCATCAACTCTATACTATTGTATCAGCTGCACTTTGACAGTTTGTATAAATCAAGGAGTACATGGTCTCTCATTTGGATTAACAAAATGATACTGGATGACCATAGGCACATTGTCTTTTGCTTCAAAATTAACCAGTGAGCAGCGTTTATGCATAAGAATGCCCTTACCAAATGCACTGATTGTCACTTTCTTAACACGTGTTTTACATTTGGCACAGCAACAATACAAAAGCGCTTACAAACTGGATCAGAGCCAACAGATGGCTCCTCCAAACCATCACTCTCAGAATCCTACCCAGTTCCCACTCCTTCCCAGAAAAAGCCTGGGAAAACAGATTGGGAAGATTTTTAAGTACACACACATGATTTATAAGTGTCTTTGTGTGCATGCATGTGCATACATAGGCACACATCTAAGTCTATATACGTACAAACACATACACATACAGGATGTTCTAGATGTACAATAGCCAGTGCTCAAGATGCAAATTGTTGTCTGGGCTCTTCAGGTATCTAAGATCCTCCCAGAAACAAAGTTTATGAAAAGAGCTTTTACTCAGTTCAGTGAAGATATTTCATTAAAAGACAATGCTATTTTGGGAAGGGCTAGAACTAAGACATCTGTAACTAGATATTCTGGTTTCTTCCAACAGGGTATTCCACATTTAGAGACAAGTTTCTCTGTTCCACATCTTGGCTGAAGGCCTGTCACAGCAGGGACTGCAATACCAGCTATGCCTAGACAGAGCTGGGGGTAGCTCTTGGGCCTCTCTTAGAAAGTGGTCAGGAACAGACATTTCAGAAATGCATGGCAAAAGGAGAGGCCACATCCTGAAAGTACTGTTTTGGAGCTGGTATATGCCACTTGCTACATTTCGGAAAGGAATTCCTCTCTCTGGCACTTCCATGGGGAATTTTCCTTATTTTGAGAGAAAAAAAAAAGCAGTTTTTAGTCTTCAAAAATTGCAGTAGTTGAATTGCCCCTTGTTTGTGCTGATCACCATAACTGTCAATGCTAGAAAAGGAGATGAAAAGCGGGTGCCTCCAAGGCAAATATTTTAAGACATGACTTGTTGAGATGACTAGTTGCATGTTTCCAGCTGGAGCCCATTTCTCTCCTAAATGCCATCAATAAAACCAGGATGTATTCTATCCATCTGATTCTTGCTAGAGAAACATACATATGGTTCTCTTGAAATTGTTCCCTGATTATTTTTTTCATATCGCTTTGATATTTACAACACTCAACATCTGTACTGTAAGCCTCTAGATAAACACTATGAGTATGCACTACAGGTAACTTATACAGGAAAAAAATTAACTTGAGAAAAGCAACAATATACAAGTTTAGAAATAGGAGAATATTAAAGATACTTGCATTCAAGATCAGTAATTTTAACCTTACAAAGGTCCAACAGATGTCATGAACAGACTTTCGCTTCTATAGCTTAGTTTCCAAGAATCTCACTTTGAACTGAAGGCCTTGCAAGAAGGCCCTCCAAAATCAAAAACCATGTGCCTTTCCCTGACTATTTACTCAAGCAGGTGGTGGCACACGTTACTGTCTTGCTTAGGATTTGAGGTTTGTACTACTCTTCCTCCTAAGGGCATCGTCCAGGAAACAGACACACTAGTTAAAACTACAGCTTTCCTACTCCAAGGCAGGCTCTGGGGTATTGCCCTATTGATACAACTGATCAGCGAAGGCCCAAACCTGGAAGTATTTGTGCCAGAAACCACACAGCTCAAACTCCTGAGATTTATAACAGAAAAAAAAAAGTTATTTCTGACTGGCTCAGGACCACAGCACAACACACAGACATTTTTTCACAGCCAAGAAAGAGTCCACAGACATGGCAGAATACATAGGGTGATAACAACCAGTAAGGAAACCAGAGGAAGTGTCGCCTGACCCATTCCAAATACAGATGTAGATCTAGCAAGGAAGCCACTTCATCACACAGGCTCTCACTTCAATGGGAAGAAACAAGTCTGAATCAAAATTCAGAATATAATTATTTATATATAATCTTTAAACAGAAAATCTTTGGAATAAGAAACTGAACAACCCATTCTGGTTTTGTGGACCCTTCATAGCTGAATGCTAAATGGAACCTAATACAAAATAAATTACTGGGAAAACCTAATATTGTTTCCTACCACACATACTTGAGAAGGCTTTCTATTAAACATACATTTTCTAGAAAAAGTCACCACTAATCATCTTACTAATAAAGAAGGAAGCAGCTATTTACTCATCTCCAGCAGTTTGGAATTAGTCTTGCCAATAAAGCCAAGACCAAGTATCAGTTCTCAACCTTGACACAGACTTCTTGAATGGCCTTCAGGAAATGTTCTAATTACAACCACTAGAAATTTTCTCATTGAAAGATTATAATTGGAAAATACTGATTCATAAAAACAATTTCCATGAAACAATGATATTCATGGAAAGTTTTGCTGTAACACTGGCCTCCCTCCTGCCAGCTCACCTGGCATGAGTGGGATCTCCAGATTCATAGTTTTACTATGGGGACCTGTTTAAGTAATGAAATTTCACAAGACGCCTCCTGGGAGTTGAGGGCGGCTGCCTCCTCCATTTCAGTAACAACAGAAAACCAAATTGTATTTTCAAGGCTTTCAAGAATGTCAATTTTCTGGAGGTCCCTTCCTGTGGGAAGCTTCATAATTTCCGTTTTTCCCCAACCAAAACAACTTTCTGAATTCCCACCAACTCTCCCTTTAGTTAATTTGGGCCATGCTCAGTTGGCACAGCTTGTGTCCCATTCATACCGCAATGACTCTCCTCACATTAACACAGGACTCCATGTCTCCATGAACAAGGGTGCAATGACCCAGAATAGGAGGTAGATTTAACTGTCCGAGAAAGCCTTTCTCCATCTCGGTCACTATAGCAGAAACACTGAGTACAGTCCCTGCTGTTTCAGCTCTGCCTCTGTCATATGGCAGTTACCACTGTCTCTTCTCCCTCACTCAGTCTTTCTTGGTTTATTTGAAAACATTCCAGGAGAGAAAAGTTCTCTTTTATTATGTGCTAATTTGTGGCCTCTGGGAAAAGCTACAGTAAGTGAAGAGTCTAAGCAGAGTTTCCTTATTAAGTTCTGCCTGACTTCAAAACTGTAAGCATCAACAGTAGAGCAGATAGGGAAAAAAGGAACCATCAATTATTATTTTTTAAGTAGAAATACAGCTTAGAAGTGTTGCCAAATGGAGCCAAGCAGAGGGACAATATTTAAAACAAGTTGTTTAGAGATCCTTTGAAATCATTGGCCCTATCCTGTTCTGTCTGCAATGTCCACGAACAATCTAAGCACACAGAAAAAATCCAAACTATTGGTAAATTAAAATGATATATTTCAGCACAGTTAACACAAGAATTCAAAAAGATTTGGATGTATTCTCTAACCAACCAGAAAAACAACAATAAAATGTGAAATACAGGCTTTCTGTTTTAAAAATCATTCAACAGAATTAAACTTAAGAAAGAAACACTGTAGAACTCTATGATTTAATTGCTATGGCAACTTGCAAAGCAGTTTTACAGAGTGGTTCTAGCAGTTTTCTCATACTATCAAAACAAATATGCTGAACACAAAATTTGAAGAGAAGTGGTCATTTAATATGTTGTATTAACACATTTAAGGGTGTTATCATATATAATGTGAATTTTATATTACATCCGCATCATATTGTAGCAGTTGAAACTATTCATTTAGGGATATTGTGACCAGAAAAGAACCTCCTCAGTTACAGGTTCAATCAGCTGATTAATCTTATCCCACTGAAATTCATCAAGTTCTAAATTGAAACTAGCAGGGTTTTCTTAGTCCCACTATACTAACAATGTAAAAGCCTTGCTCTAATGATGGTTTGGAGCCCTCTACTACGTTCCTGTTAGAACTTAAAGCCATATTATGTCTTTTTGCTCTTTAACAACATTTTTGTTCAGTTTAAATAACTTTTCCTGCTTTGGTATTTATTCTATCTCTACTTCCTCCATATAGAAACTACCTCATTCTCTCTATCTTTCACTTTGCTAGGTTAAACAAGCTATAAATAACAACATGTAAGAATATATCTATATATACCCATGTATTAAAAATACACACTATATATATATACAAATATGTATAACAAATATTTATAAATGTATATATACACATATATGTACGTAATTATGGATTAATGGGATTGTGTCAGGCCAGAATGGGTAACTAAAGAAAAAATGTGAATTGACAAATGAGAAGAGTATAGTTTTATAGACTTTTCATTGCTTGCATTGAGATAAAGGTCAATCAATTGTGTTGAAATGGCACATGGATACACATAGAAATTAGATGCTTATATGTAAAACTACCATATGAGTAATTCAAACAAGTCTGGGACAGGCAGTTATGTCTAGTAGTAGCTAGAATTAGCTACTTCAGTACTTTCCTGAAATAGTGTCTACTTCAGGAAAAGGTGGGAGTGAAAGTTTAAGACCTATAAATTCTATTATTGCCTTGAAAACTAAGGATCTCTTTCCTTTGTGCCCCTGCCTATTGAAACAGAACAGTAATTCTTGGCCACAAAGTAGCCTCAAATTTTTCTGACTCAAGTTGTTCAGTATGTTGTATCAGAATTCCATGAGTGACTTACAAATTTGTTCTTATAAATTTTAAGAACACCACTTAACACTAATTGAATTCATTCTGATATGAAAAATAGGAAATGACTTCTACTCTGCCTTCTCAATCTATGCTAATCATTATTTCGTTTCAGACTATCATTTATTTTCTTATTTATCCACATTTGAAACTAAACATTATTTTCAGCCTCCTCTCAAATGAAAAAAAAAACACAAACCCAATAGTTTTTTCTTGCAAAATGGTAAACAGATCATAGCAATCCAAGTAAAGGTAAATCTTAGTTTTCTACAACGGCATTGCAACCTTCTGCATCTCTGTGCAATCTAACATTTTCTTCATTCTTTGGGATACAGCTCAAAAATGAGCAAGCTTTTATCTCAGTTCACTTTTTAAATTTATTCTAGGATGCAACTAGACTGACTTGCAAGTGTGTTTCAGACATATTCAAAGACGGAGGTTTGCTGCATTGTCACCCATAGAAAGCACAGTTATCAGTTGTCATTGGCATGAAAAAAGTCAATATTCCTCAGCCAATCACAGTGAAAATGAACAGCAGAGTTGTTCACAGGTATTTGAATTGAACACCTGGGTTCCACTGAACTAGACAGTGCTGTCACTTTATCTTTGATACATTAGGTGTTACACCAGAGTTTTCACTACTTAGAAGGACATTGGAAAGATGAAACTATAATGCACAATGAAACTATAATGCACAATGCTTGCAGTGTAGCAAGAATGTTTGGGTTCAGCCCTTTCCCCCAGCAAATAAAAAGAAAACCAGAACTCAGACATATTTTTGTGTATTGGGGAGGTCAAGAAAAATTTCATTATACAAGTGAGGACTAATTAGATGATTAAGGTGACACGACTTAACGCACGCCTCCCATGGACATTGACTTACCATACCAAAATTAAGAAGCTACAGATTTAAATTGAATTGACAGCTGTTGTGCACACTTACTAAAAATTCACTTTGAGGTGATTTATCTAGTAAGTGCCTCCTTAAGAGCAGCATTAATTCTGCTTTATCATCATATCAAGTTCTTATGAGAGGTGGTTGATTACATAAAGGACTCAAAAGTTGGTCATATCACTGTCTTCACACAAAGATGAAACCAACTCACCATTCATTCATGCTGCAAGCTCTAATTTCTCTATCTTCTTTTATGCCAGGATCAGCCAGTTCACTGTTTTGAAGGACAGTTCACCCTGAACTGATTTACAGTGAATTAACTGCTCATTTGGAATAGAAGAAGGGAGAGTGAAATGGTTTGAATGACCAGCTGGTTGGAATGAGAGTATAATTACCTCCAAGCAGCAGCATTGCTTCCTGTCAGTTTAAGCAGTTTGTGGAATTACAAAGTTAGTTTGCAAGCTAAAAATGTTTTTAAGTACTTTGAGAAGCTGCTATAGGCTTGCTTAAGTCAGGCCTTGATTAACGGCCTGACTACATGCTTTGGAAGAATGAATGTCCTTCTGGCAGTCACTGCTGGTAAGTGTAAAACTTATCTGATAATTGTTATCCAGTTATCTGATATCTCTGACACAATAATTATCCAAGGCAAATGACCAGGTTTCAGTGCACAACTGGGGATTCCAAATCATATACTCAGACTGATTAACTGGCATGAATCCCATCAGCCCCACTGCCAAGTGAAGCCTACTTCACCATAAGCAGTTCACTGTGTTCCATTCAGTAACTCATCTTCAATTATACCAGCATCTTCTTATTCGGAAACCAAACATTAAAAATTGAAAAGCTCTCAGGTCTACAACTTAAATGGCCACCTCATTTAAACTGTCATGGGCTTTGAGCCCTCAGTGACTGCAAAATGTGCATGATCTGAAAAATAACACTAATGCAAACCTAATGTTGCCCTTGCACAGTTCCACAAGGAATTCAATGTGAAATAGTCCAAGAATAAAGAAAGAGCTACATTTTAATGCCATTAAAAATTAAGCATCATAACAGAACCAACAGCAAAACAGCATTAACTGCATGCAAAGTTTCTGAGAATATAATGAAGTAAGTTTTCACCGAAGGAGGTATGTTGAATGTTTGCATGTATACCCATATGCTTTATATTCATACATACACATAAAAACAAAAGTTAAACTTGTACACCACGTATTTCCTTATATTACACATTTCAAAGAATAGAACCTTATTTATGAAAATAGGGGAAAACTGTATCATGCTTTATTTTTAAATTGCATCAGATAAATATATATGTACTACTGGTAGTCATTAAAATATATACTATTACTGCCTCAGTAATGGCATCCTTAGAGAAGGGATAAGGCTTGCAGTAGTCAAGTAGTATACCAAATCTCTTATTAAAACTGAGAATATACCTTACTTCCCTGGTTAAATAACAGCTAAAAATCACACAGCAATAGGATCCTGTAATAAGAAAACTCAGGAAAAAAGCGAAAGAACAAAATATTGCAAACATTAAATTTTTAAGAAATGTCATGAGAGTCCCTGAACAATTGTCCTAGGCCTAGACAATTGTTGTCTCAACTGCCTAGTAGCTTTTATTCATTAACTTTGAAGACACCGATTCACTAGTATATTCTAAAGAATGTAAGGTGAACCGAAGGCTGCATTTTAAAAGTGATTTAGAAACAGTTAGGTTTAGTGATTTAGAAACAGTTAGAATTTTAAAATTACAGGGGTTGACATTAAAACAATAACTTTGCAAACTCACCATCCAACACTGTTGTCTGTTTCAATTTGGAGAAACTGCTTCAGTGTGTTTCAGTAAACAGTGGTAGCTGTTTAAAAAAATTAACAGGAAGGATTTAATGTGAACTCTTTATAACACAACAGACTTTATATATATTTCTAATATACACAACATGCATAAAACCATAACTTCTACTGCAAAAGCAGAATTAGACTCAGCCCTCTGAAACACAGGACAAAACCATTTTAGACTGATGCTGAGAAAAGGAGCTAAGAAAGCTCTTTTTTTTTTTTTTTATTTCAAGCTGAATACTTAACACCTTTGGACCTCTGAAAATTCTTGTAGTATTCTAAATAAAGAGATTCACGTGGAGACATAAAGAGCCAACACCTTTGGGGAAGGCAGGACTTGGTCCACGTGTTCAGTGCAAGCAGAAGAGAGGCTTTCTCTGAAAGCAGAAAGCCTTTGCTTTTCACATGCTACAGTCTTCCGCATTTTGCCACCAGGTGGCAAGATGACGGCAAAAGGGATAATGCAGAGTCCCTGCGATTCACACATTCGTAGCCAGCTGCCGCCCTCTAATGTAGCCATGAAAAAGGCAACAGCTCCTTCAATGCTGAGACTCCAGGATAATGACACACTGCATTTTCTGGATTTGCAAAATGTTGAGAAGCTGAATTTCATCAGGGTGCCACATAGCTCTATAAATCAATTTATAAAATGACTGACAAAGCAGACAAGGGTTTTGTATTGCAGTCTGTGTCATAATTGAATTTACATGTTTCTTACTCACTCCAGAAACAAACCTCAAAGTTAGTAATCATAGTAACAAGTAGAGTTGCAAAGCTGGGTGCATCTCATTCTGTGCTGATAAGATACAGATCAGAAACAAATCTTTCCTGAAGGAAAAGGAAAGATGCTGTACTGTGTAGAATAAACAGTGAGCCTTTCCACAAGGTTTTCTGCTTTAGGCCACGTGATTACTGTACATGTATTTTGGCACTGCCTCCTATTTAGAAAATTATTATTCACCCCACTGACCTTGTATGAAAAACTGTACATAAATCAAGATTTTTATTTTTTTAAAAGCCAGTACATTGTTATCGTATACTTTACTGAAAATGTTTAGACTTCAAAGCCTATGAAACAGTGATGACTTTCAACTAGCCACAGAATGAATAGTGATTTGCATGGCACTGCTCATCATGCAGTGCTCTACAAAAGTGTGAATGCTGTTAGTTGCAGCTGAAGTCAAGAGAAACTGAGAACTTTCCTCACCTTTCATATATAAGCTTGGTATTTTTGCAGGCAGCTCTGCAGTGGCAGATGTAAAGATGTAAAGACAGCATGCACATAACGGCTGCATAATAGCAACATTTGAACCACGTGCTACAACAGTGACATTTTAATCTGAAATCAGTATTAAGATGAAAGATTCAGATGAAATTATTCCAATCTACAGGTGTTCCATGGACAGGAAATGGTTTAGGGCAGTAAGACATTGCTTGCATAAAAAAGCATTGCAGCTCTAAAGCACGCTCCATAAGGAGAAAAAAAATATGCTTTCCAATAATCTTATCTAAACAAAAAATATTATCGATTATTTTGTTATAACCAGGGAGGATATTCTAGAATGACACAAATAAGAGGTTCTGCTCAAATGTCACTGACTTGCATGATGTTTCAGATTCAGATGGACTGAAAAACTGTTTTCTTTATCCACCCACCAATATTTGCTCAAATTTGTGTCTCAGTCTCTCAGGTCATGGCCACTGCTTATCTATATTTCTTTCTATTTTGATTAAGCTGGGGAATAAGAGGGTAAAAGCTATTCTCTGCTCCTTTTCCTGAAGAGGTTGAAAAGCTCAAGTGTTCAGGAGATCATAGTAATAAATTCTCTGTAAGAATGGGTTAACTACACATACAGATATCCATGCTGCATGTACTAAACTGAAAGAATGCTGAAACTAATATGACCTGCCAAATGGGATGATTTTTATCCATGAAAAGAAGCTTCAGGAAGTCCAGCACTATCAGAAGAGACTGGCGCTTTAACAAATTGTATTATTAGAAATTTAAGAATCATACATCACAAACTTAATACAAAGAAAAACTCTTTTTCTCTTCCTTCCTTCTTGCCTTAATTTCATTTCTTCTGAGAACTCAACTATCCTGTATGTTACTTCTAAAATAAGGTGGTCTCTTTAGATCAGCTGAACGGTAATAGCTATGACAACACTCAAAGTCTCCCTGTAAGCTGTTCATATGAATTTTGAACTCACCTCATCCAAAGCTGTCAAAAAGCACATATCAGCCTTTGTTCATCTGTGCTAGCTTGTCTGGCAGTTGAAAACTATTAAACACATCGAGATGAAAACTACAAAGTACATGAAGCTAAGTAACATTGTTAAAGGCAGAGCTTTTCTAAAAAGCTTAATTTCTCTAAGAGGTTTTTTTGTCTTGAGAAGATCATATTTGCCTCAATGAATTTTGAATCCTGAAGTAAAACTTTGATTGTACAACTTAGATCCATTTTACAACCATGTCTTTCAAATGTTTTTGATGCTTTTTCAAGGCTTAATTTTGGAGTAATCGTATCATGCTACATTAAAAGTGTTTGAGGTATCAGATAACAAAGTGATATTTGGGAATCAAGGACCTCAAATAATGCTAATTAAGCACTCAAGATCACTCCCAAGATTTAAAAATCTTGGCCTAGAAATTTGTGATGAAAACCTCATTTTTTGTGCCTTAAAGTAATGACTACACCTAAACAGAATAGACTTTAGGAAAAATGCTTATATCCAGTTGATAAAGCAGTAGCAAAGAGGAAGGTAAAACTGGGTTAGAAAACACATCTCTCATTTTCTTATTTTGGCCTAATTATTTCTAACAAAAAAAAAAAAAAAAGAGGAGTGAAGGAGTTAGTACCTGTGGTATAGAAACAGCACTAAAGAAGGAAAGACCAACCATTGTGAAATAGTAAGGAATTAGAGAGCACTGGATGAGGTACATCATCATGCTGGGTCAGCATGTTTAGGATTCCATGAATGAATTCTGACGGTTCTGCTGTGGGGTGCACTAACTGGGCTGGATACTGAGGTATATTGGAAGGTTTTTTTACGTGGCTGTGACAAGGACTAGTTCCACTTGATGTTCTTTTAGTCTGCTGAATGTCTGCTAAAAAGCAGTTCAACAGAAGGACAGGTACATTTAACATCAAAATAGACCTAACAAGTAAACTGACAAAATTAAACATTCACAACCAAAAGAGATGAAAGCCATCTACAATATTAATACTAAAAAGCATAAAAGAGTCATGTATTCAAAGGAAAAAATCAGAAGAAATATCCAGCAGTGCTACACATTGTAGCTAAAATTTCTGTCCTACTGGAATCAGTAGCAAAGCTACCTACAAATTCAATTAGTCTAAAGTTTATCATGTAGATGAAAACAAAGCAATCTTTAACAGTATTTAATCAGAAAATGCAACGTGGGTCATTGTATCCTTGCTACTACTGCCTTTAGTTGTCTGATACACTGTAATCCCTCTCAGTTTAGAAGACTACTAAACACGGGATTATTTTTAGTTAATTTTTTGTTCATCAGTATATTCCATAACATCCCCTGCAATAGGTAAATGACAGCAACACAGCATAGATTCTCCAAATAAAAGCTCTATTCTTCCATGTAATTCCAGGCAAATAAGATATTTGAAAGAATTTCAGGTCATACAGTGCCTACTTACAGAGATACTCATACAGGATTCAAAGATTTATTTTTAGGCAGCAATGTGAATACATTGTACAGCAATCAGCACTGCTATATAAACTGTAAATAAAGGTCAAAAACACCTCCAAAAAGCATGGATTTAATGCACTGACTGACAATCTTAGATTGACAAATAAATCACCAAATGAACCTACTTGAAGTAGGTGTAACACATGAACTCTTGTTTTAGATAGCCAGAGCACATAATAAATTTCTTACAATTCTGTTGTAGAACTCTTCCTGGCCACTAACCCCAATTCCAAGGCATGAAACCAATCATTGTTAGTCAAGGCATTCTATTCACGGCAGGAATAACAAAAATCTCATTTTAATACACATACATTTCCACTTTGTTAATTTTCGGTGATGTCCGTTTCCTTATAAAGTGTAAGTATCAATAAGAAATGTGAAAGTTTTCTTTCAAATTTAACTTGCCTTCTTATTTATCACTTTCACTCCTTTTATCTTTGTCTCATCCAAAAAAAAATCCCAAAACTAGAAAAACCTAAAGAGGTAAGTTACTTACAAGAAGAATGGTCAATGTAGGAAAAAGATTTACACAGTATTTCAGTTCTGTTGACTGCATTTACCACTGTAATTGCACCATTCCATAGACTAATCTGGAAAAAAATAGGTAAAAAGAGAGACTGGGAGTCAAAAAATTTAAATGCTCTTTACTATTGACACATTTTGCTAACGTATCTTGAGTAGATCAGTTAACTTCACTGTATTTCTAAAAGGATGTATTAATTTTATCCATCTTTTAATAATATTTTCATATCATACCTTCAAAGCTATTCTAAACAGGAATATGTTCTTATTTGCTACTAAAACCAAAAGATCATCAGATAAGGGCAGATAAATCCCAATATTCTATGGCAACATGTGATTCTGTTCCCTAATTGAACCACTGGAACAAAGCACAGTCATTAATATGGAATGATTCCAGATGCACGATGTTAATTTGTGCTTCCCCAAACACAGCAAATTAGGATTATTTAGGTTAATATACTTCACCAATTCAATACAGCAAAGTTTTTCAATGCTGAAATTTACAATACATCTTTAAGACACATGATTATACATATATACATCTTGTAAAATAATATGGAAATTGCTTCCCCTCTTCCAAAATTGTCCAGTTAATTAATGCCTTTCATTAATGCACACGATGCACAATGCTTACAGTCCTCTGGAGTGATTCCAACTAGTGCCATCCCAGTAGTTCTCTTTCCAGGATCATGGGCCAATTCTTTAAAGCATGGTTCTGCTGGTTGAGTACAGACATACAAGTATTCTCAAGAACATGGTAATAAATATATTCAATCTTCATGCAAAGTCAGCATATCATCATCTTATCATTAGAGCTTTCCACACCACAAGTTAGTTTAGTTTTCACATTGTGAGGAAAAGCGATTATCCACAGATCCTTCAAACTGCTTGTACTGCTCCCTTGGATAGCACTTTCTTCTCTTTGTGGAGCCAAGTCTTGAGTTTCCTAATCGCACTGCACTTCATTACATATGAGCTGGCCCCAGTACCTATAATCATTAGAAAAACAGATTTGTCAGAACAAAAATCCTCACTTCTTCTGTATATTCTTTCATACTTATGAAAAACATTAAGATCAGTTGATAGCTTTTCCAAACCTATCCTGCTGGCATCCTAGCTGATTCAGGTAAGAGTTCCTGGATGGAACATGCCTCCATTTGTCCCATTAGTATTTATTTTAATTTCAGTTTATCTTTATTTCTCAAAGCTATTTGTGATTAAGAAGTCACTTGGAGACAAAGATCTAACATGTACACACTCAATTCGTTTCGCTTTGTTTGATATTTCTTCTGTTCCTTTATTTCAGTATAGAAAAACAAAGGTCTTTTGCATGTACACAGAAAGGTATTTATGGAAAGCAGACAAGATGCATTTCATTCATCCCCTTTTATCCACTCTTATCAGCTTCCTTGTCCGTACTATAAAGTAACACCTAAATAGTAATTCATTTTCCAAGATGGGGCTCCTGGTCTTCCTGCTGTGTTCTGCATTAAAAAGCAAGGGGGGAAAAAAAAGTGGATTTCATAAATACTAAATTTCTTTCCACTAATCAAAAATGGAGCATAAGATATGTAGCAATTAGAGATGATCAATAATTGGCATATAATTTTCTACACTCAAGATAACAATAAATTGATGTACTGTTGTGTTTTAGAAAGAATCATGAACATGGATTCTGGTTTGATCAATCTCCAAAACTTTAAAATACAATTAATGAGAACATATCTACCCAAGTCACCAATAATTGATGGTCTAGAAAGATTTTAAAGTTCAGTCTACTGGACTTGATTTCACACTGCAGAAAAAAGCAGCTACTTCTATGGCTTTGGCACAAAAACACATTTAACAAATCCTTCCTAGCTGCAAACAAAATGAAAACATCCTGCTTGTAGCACTCCTTTCAGCCAAAACTGTCTCCAGATTATAATCAAACTTTAACTGAAAGAATAAATGCTAAGTCCCATTTATATGAAATAGGGAACAAGTCAACCAAATCTAAATCTTCTGCTGTTCACTGCCAGCTATGTCAGATCATATTCTCACTTAAACATAGCACAAAATAATTAAAAATCATTTAAACTGTTTACAATACCAATCTAAACCAAAATGCTAGCACATTAGAAGACCTGATTTTAAAATGAGAAGCAAGTGTAAATGGATATACATAGACCCAAAAATAGTATGCTGAAGTTTTGCTTTCTTCAGTGGTAAAATTTGCAAACACTTGGAATCTCAGGTAACAACAGTCCTGGTTTACTTGCCACAGTTCTACTGATGAAGGTCTGGAGCTCTGCATGGAACACATCATTCTTAGGTTTAGCCAATATTTCTTTTATTCTGAGCAGTGATTTAATCAGAGTCCTTGCTGGATGTTCTCTGAGCACTCCCTGGCACTTAACTCATAATATGCCCAATTCTATTCATGTTTCTACAAATGAGATCTGACCAAACTCCAAAATATGTAATAGAATTTTCTTTGTCACCCTTCTTATCTTCTTTAACATTTAAATAATTTCTGTTTACGGTTCTTTGCAAAGAATAAATGTCTTTATGAATTTCATCATGCTGAAGTCCAGCACCTCCCACACCTTACAAAATGGAAGAAAGAGTAATTACGATGCGATTCTAGTGATCCATCAGAGAATAATGAATCACAACAACAGCTTTCAACAATCGATCATCAATCCAAAGCCTGAATGACCTATACATATTTTTTAAGTTTTAAAGCTTGTCATTAGAAATGCCAAGAGGACAGTCCTATTGTGACAGGCAGTATGAAATCCAATCCATGCTCTAAAGAGCTGACAAGCCACTCACAATTTGTTCCTTCAGAAACAGGGACACAAGAAGAGGTTACAGTACAGGTCACAGTAATGAAGACAGGACTCCATAATTCTGATATCTGCTCTAATGCTCAGCCCACTCAATCATACTGAATCCCACAAAGAAACCAAAAACTTGTTTGCAAACAGTCTGCAAATAAATCAACTAATTTTAGTTAAGCATTCAATACAAAAGCTTCTCCTAGAATCTTTCTTATGAATAGAGTCATATAAAGCTTCAACTTTCCCTGGCAATTCTGCCATTTAAGCAATTAGCAAGGTCCCTTCCAACCTAGGTGATTCTGTGAAAATCCCCACCAATGCAAATCACACAGCTGGTGATCGTGGTAGTTAAAGCCCTACAGTTAACTGATAGTGAGGTAAACCCTCATACCAGATTGTTTAAACACTAACGCCAGCACAAACACACATAATTAAGATCTGATGTTTGCTTTTTCCTCCAAACACAAATGCAGTATTTGTGTTTGAGGCCTGGCAGTAACAACTGTGAACTATGCTATTAATGTCTGATTTAAAAATGCTTGTGGCAGGATCCTGTCTGGAGGAACAAAAATAAAAATGCATTCAGACAAAACAACAGTGAAAAGTGCATTAAGAAAATTAAAAGCAGCGATTACAGAAGAAAACCATGTATTCTTCTCTCAGAAATTTATTCACATATAACTTTTCTTAAAATAGATCCAACACTGCCATTCTCAATAAAATCTAAGTTTCAGAGAAGACGTATTTTTTGAAGTATATGCAAATCCCTGGTTCATTTAAAGGGAGAAAGATAGCTCAGTACCATTTTGGCTTATTTTCCCTGAACATTTTTCAGATTAAATAAATTGGTACTAAAAGGGCTGAGGAGTCTAGCTGCATTAATGGCTTCATTTATTAACTTTGGTTAAATAAATTACATCTGAAAAAATAGGAATTGGGGCTTCTCAATTTCAGTAAAGGATGCAATGAAAATTGCAGGCAGTTTAGAGAAGCAGTTCACACCAGACTGACGTGAGTCTCTTAAATCGATCTCTGGCTTTAAACCAACATCTGGAGGTGCGTCCTTTCACTGACTATCCATGGAATTTAGTTGCCTGTTATAAGTGGCTAAAGTAGGACAACATGAATTAGTTTCCTTGCCTATTTCTATTGAGACATTCTGTGGTCTTTGATAATGCTGTATAAAACCAGCCCTTTCCATTAGTCTTTTTTGTGGGATATGCAGATAGAAACATTCTGAGGATTATTGCTCTGAATTTTAAGGACATACAAGACTAAACACAGCCAAACCGGAGGCTTTAGGAAACCCATGATCCAGGTAGGCAGAAAACATCCATCCTGTCATCTTCTTGCTATGTGGAGGTTTCTGGCAGTCACTTCTAGCAAAGCAGCCTGCCAAAATTTGTCTATTCATATTGCTATCAGTCACAGTGCTTCCACTGTTAGATTTAAAAAAAACCAAAACTTCACAAGATGGCACCAAATTCCTCTTGAAAAGCAACTGCTCTGTTGGCTCTAAGCAATTAAGTTTTTTGCAGCGTTTTGTTGGTGTTCCCTTCCCTTCCCTCCCCCCCCAGAAAAACACAAATGGGCAAGACTATACCAGCTGTTCTGACGATAAGACTTTCATTCCAAAGGCAGCTAAGTGAAGTCAGGATATGGAACTCCTAACAGAACAAAACAGAATCCTGAATGCCATTACAAACCCTTAGATCAATGAGTAAAAGGATCAGGAAAGTTTTATATCCCTCAGAGATTTAGCTTCAGGTCAACATGGCCTGCAATATGTTTCTTTGTCTCAGGTTTCACATGTGTTTCCTTGAGATGAATTAGAGAATCAAAGAATGATTAAGGTTGGAAGGGACGTCCAGAGACATCCAGACCAACCCACCTGCTTACAGCAGGGTCAACTTGGGCAGGTTGCTCAGGACCATGTTTAGTTGGACTTTTGAATATCTCCAAGCATGGAGACTCCACAACCTTTCTTGGCAATCTGTTCCAGTGTTTCATCACCCTTGCAGAAAAGAATTTTCAGCTTACATTTCAATACAGCTTCCTGTACTTGAGCCTGTGCCCACTGCCTCTTGCACCGTCATGGGACACCACTAAGAAGAGTCTGGCTTTGTCATCTTTACTTACTTCATCAGGTGTTTATACACTGATAACATTGCCCTGAGATTTCTCTTCTCAATACTGAACAGTCTCAGCTCTCTCAGTCTCTCTTTGTATGACAGATTGTGCTGATTTTTGATGGGATAGAATTACTTTTCTTTATAGCAGCTAGTACAGAGATATGCTTTAAATTTGTGCTGAAAACAGTGTTGATCATTTTAGTATTGCTGAGCACCGTTTACACTGAGTTAAGGCCTTTTCTGCTCCTCACATTGCCCCACCAGCAAGTAGGCTGAGGAGACACAGCTGGGACATCTGACCCCAACTGACCTAAGGGATATTCCACACCATATGATGTTATGCTCAACATATAAAGGTGGGGAAAAAAGCAGGAAGGGAGGGATGTCCAGAATTATGGCATTTTTCTTTCTAAATAACCATTACAAGTGATGGAGCTCTCTTTTCCTGGAGATGGTTAAACGCCTGCCTGCTTTTGGGAAGTAGCGAATGAATTCCTCGCCTTGCTTGTGCACACAGCTTTTGGTTTACCTATTAAACTATCTTTATCTCAACCCACAAGTTCTCTACTTTTACTCTTCTGACGCTCTGCCCTGTCCCACCGAGTGGAAGTGAGCGAGTGGCTGCACGGTGCTTAGTTGCTGTCTGAGGTTAAACCGTGACACAGATGTCCCTGTCTCTTAATCATGCTGCTGCTTTTCAGCAGACTTGCTCCAATATGTGTATGTCCCTTGCAGCAGAAAGCACCAAACTGGACACAGCATTGCAGATCTCTGCAGTGCAGAGTAGAGGTGAAAGGACCACCTCCCTCAACCTGCTCTCAATACCTTCCCTAGCACAGCTGAAGGCATCACTGGCCTTTACCATGATGGTGCACTGCTGGCTTACTGGCTCATGGTCAGCCTGACCCACAGACTTTTTTGCAAAGCTGCTTTTCAGCTGGACAGTATTCTTTTCCTCAAGAGCAAGACTCTGCATATCCCTTTTTTGAAGTAAAAAAAACTGTGGTTTCAAGTAAGTTCCACCTGGAACTTTTATTTCCTCCCTGAACATTTTCTTTCACCTCCTCCCTTCCTCCCCCCAAATGCATTTGTTTTCAAAACCCTAAAATGCAAAACAAAGCTTGGGAAACAAACCAAAAGCTACTAAGTTTTACAAAATTTTAGCTTTAAGTCCTAGAACAGGATGTTTTCAACCCCTTGGCAGGTACACAGACCTCCCTCCCAAAAGCCATTCTAGAAACCAGAATTGGGGAAAGTTTTCTTGACATTAACTTTCAGTGTAATTATACAGATTTGGTTTTGATAAAGTGGCCTGAGTTTCTATTCCATACTTATACGTTGCATGTATCCTGAACAATCACAAGACCAATGAAATCAGGTTCTCAATAGTGGCAGTGACAGAATCCCCAGGGCTCTGGAAATCCATTGGCAGATTTCACAGTACTCTCCAATTTAATTTTACTGTAGTGCAAGGTTCCAATTAAAATTCAAAATCTGATCAATTTGGACATTTTTATGCATTTCCTTGGTGATCAAAGAACATTCCAAATAAGAGCTTTAAAGTATTTGGGTATTTTAAAATTTACGTTACTTACTAAAATTCAACAATAATGACTAAAAGAGTCTACCCACAAATGATATGACATTGTCAAGAGTCAGAAAGTAGAGATCACTGTTTTTAATGGGTTGTGGAAAATTCAAAGAGAAGACAGCACTGACTGAAAATCCTGTATCTGCTGATAAACAATATAAGATGCAATATGGGCAAACATAATAGCTATCACATAAACCAGAATTATCCTATGGAATTCACTGCAGTATTAAATTTCATTGATAGCATTTCACTCACAGTGAAGTTCTCAATAAAATGTAACTCAAGTTTATAACAGGACTTCATAAAAGGACTATTTTGTCATCTTTGCTCATCACTTATTTTCACGTATAACATTTTTGAATCCTAAATATTATACCTATTCTATAAACTTTCATCCTCTGATAAAATGATACAGCCTGACTTCTGTGAATACAGCCTGCATGAATTTGCTTGTCATTTTCATATTCAATTTCAAAGTTTACTTGTGTTTGTTATGGAATGAAAGAAAATTATCTTCCTTCAGGATCCTTTGCAAGCACTAACACTGAAGTATTAAAACACATCAGTTTCACAGACATTTACTGAACACTTCACATCTAGAAATGAGGAATTCTATTGATTTTACTTCTCTGTCCTTTATGTGAAGTTCTAGTGACAGATAATTAAAACTGTTCTGGACAAAAGTTGGCTTATGGTTATATTTTACTATTAAAAAAAAAACTTCCTTATGATTTCTAAGTGGTATGCCTTATAGCACAGTCTTTTACACTGTTTGGGTGAAAGTATATCTGTATTTTCCATAGATTATTCAGGATGAAATTATAAATTAGCAGATGCACTTAGAAATTTATAATAAAACCAAAACCAACAGTGATGGTTTAGCCAAAATTCTCTGCACATTTGCACATAAGCATGGGGAAAATAATTTCAAATTTCAATGCTTAAAGAAGCTTCCCTCTCAATGTTTTCTTCTCAGGAGCTGCTGGCTGAGAAAATAATAATAACTGCCAGTCTCAAACAAGAATTTTCAATTCTCAGGAGATTTACTTGTGAAGCAGGGAGTGATGCTTGCCTGCTCTCATATGAAACACATGGAAGATTCTGTTCCTTTACCATAATGGCTCAACAGCTGTTAAATAATAAGCTATTTCTCACAACTCAGGCCATGTACTCACCCCACCTTTCTCCTAGAAATTAAGACTTTTTAATTTGTTATAGTTTTTATAACATTAAGAAGCTGTCTCCTGTACTTTTTAATGACTGTCAGAATAATCTGTTTAGTCAAACCCTAAATTGTTTCATTTAATTATGAAGACCAATGAAACCCATCACTTGCTCCCACTCTCTGAATAACAATCTTACAAAAGGAATTAGAAGTCCCAATAAGCACGCTCAAAAGCCTTGCTGAAGTCAGTGGGAGTTAATCCATAGACCATTGACTTCACATTAGGCTGAAAGCAAACATTGCTGACTACACTGAATTTGTACACTTTATTCCATGAATAAAGTGCTGCAGTTCATATCTCTTGGACTTTATCGTTGGGAAGACAGAAATGCTACAACAGGTTAAAATGCCAGTAAAAGGAAATTCTTCCTTAAAAAAACCCCACTCCTTTCTTTGAATGAGACTTCATTTGCCAGTCTGCCCAAGAAACACACAAGTTCCTAGGACAAAGTCATATGCTCAGCTACATTAGAAGAAAGAGGGGAAAAGGGAAAACAAAGCAAAACAGTTCAAAGAGAGGGTAAGGAAGAGAAAGGAAAAAATAGTTAATTCAAAGTCTTTATTTTATGGAACACAACTCTTAGATTTAATTGTATGAGCCTAATAAAGCAAAAATATACAGACCAGTAAAATGTCAGCATCTCAATGCCAAAATGGCACATCATTCCACTGGTGCTTCCAAATACTCTTTCAGTAACCAAGTCTAAGTTTTAGCAGAAACCAGAGTGTGTCACCTCAGAGTTTTCTTGACTGCAGACTAAAGATTCTCAACAGATAAAGATGCTAGAAACAATATCTGACTTCTACTAAAATGATTTTAACTCATTTGAAACCACATCTTTGAAAAATGGTGCTCCTAGCTTTGGACATTTGGGTAATGAATTCAGTGGCGTTATCTTTGAAAGAAAGGTCTAATTGTTCCATAAAAGAGGAATTGTAATTCCAAAACAAGAGCAAGCTAATGCAGAGTTGTGAAGTATGAGGAAAGCGGAAAGAAGCATTTTTAAGTCAAGACAATGAATTCCACATGAACCCACATTTGGAAAAGATATCAATAGCTTGATATTTTTTTCCTCATGAATGAACTCAGATAAGAGGTTTTATAGATATTTGCAAGGTCTTACAATTCTTAGAAATGTGCTTGTTTTAAGAAAGTATGTTATATATTAGGAAATTTACTCGAAAACTTTTGGAGCGAAATAAAACTTTTTCAGAACACAATTAGCATTTTATGCTGCTGGTTTTGGTATTGTACAAAACTCAGTAACAGTTTATTTTATTTGAGCACTGAATATCAGAATGTTAATATTTTATGGTTCTTGACATTCGCATATTGCTTTATTATCAATATCATATGTTTATGCATGTCAAATAGCGAAACAATGCCTTTTAAAGGAAAAAAGGCAAGCCATTTCCCTATCAAACAGAGGATTTTAAAAAGCAACTTTGAGTTGGTATGACAAAAAGACACTTGCATGAGCTGCAGATCTGAAGTACTCCAACAAGGAGAAATTAATAGTAAGGGCAAAAGCTTTACATTGCCTCCATAATGAAAGCATTCTCTGCAAAAGAGACCTTAATTCCACAGATTGGCTTTGTGCCATTTTAATATTTGACCTAATTAAAAAAATCATATCCATCTGAGAACAGTTCCATCACTGTCCCACATGTGACCATTTTAATGTAGGAAAAAAGTTCTGGCTCTTTTTGTTTCGGTGTTGATACGTTAAAGACTTTGGTAAAATATCAGTCTATTCAATACTTAAATATATAATGCCTATATAACATGAAAAGAATTTTTTTTTTAGTTTCTAGCTTAATGAAAGTATCACTCTCAGATAATCCTACTTAGAGGCATCTGGAGATGTATTTAACATTGCTACCTGACTACATTTGTGTCCTAGTGGAAGATAAAAATTCAAAATATCAAGCATGCAGCAAACAGCAAACCCCTCAATTCTCCACACGACACATATATATAATGTTCTGTATGCATTTACTTAAAGGCAAGTCCTCTGATAAAGCCAAACAACAGAATGCACTTAAATACTTTGAATGATAATGATTTAAGTTATTAGGGATACCTTTATTTGCAGTACTTATATTACAAATGCTGAAATCTTCCAACTCTATTCACAAATAAAATGTATGTTCCTCATCCAAGTTATGCACTGATTGCAACAGGATTTTTCGCATTAAGGGGAATGAAGAATTGTCTTTCAAGGCCTGATACTGTAAATTCACAAGTGTTGCCTGTTGCATACTTTCCATTGTCATTAACTCTTACAGAATACTACTGAAAGGTGAAGAATCTGTATTTGTTGGAAGTCAGACAGTTGAATCTGTCCCTGTGTAACTGTACTCCACTTGAATAATACCTTTTTAGATGAGCATCCCAGAAACAAATGAACTAGCAGAGAGTTCTGAACTTTTTCATTGCTCCATCTAAGCAAATATTGTTCTCTCACAAATAACTTATTTCAAGTTGAGGACCTATTTCCTTTTTATTTGTGCAATGTACCATGCAAGCAGTGTCCCAAACCACTGTTGGAAAGAAAAACTAGAGCAGAGGATGTGGTATAAATTCCAGAAAGCCATGGTGCAAAGATAATATCTGAGGCCAAATTCTGACCTCATTTTTGTGCATACAGCAATTGAAGTTAATAAATGGGATGGCAAGAGTTAGTCTCATGTTGAGTAGCCATCCACAAAGCCAGAATAATCTAAGGAAAAGTATGAGAGAGAAAGGAAACAGATATAAGCACGCACAAGCCAAGATTTCATAATTTCACTGCCAGACAAACCCCAGACTGCAGAAATGGTTAGGGACCTGAGCTTTGGTCCATTTTCTTTCAAGCAAGAAAATCCTCTTCTATTCCACTTCCTGGGCCACTGTATGTTCTTTTGGATACCAACAAGATTTCCCAATTTATACTTATTTATACCAGGCAGCGTATGGCTTCCTTAAGCCATAAGCTTTTCTTGTATACTTCAACAAACTGCAAAAGCACAAAAATTTTGCTTATCATTTAACTACGTGTTCCACAAACAGCAGAACCACCAAAGCTTTGTGATGGACTCATGTCTTTTGTCCTTAACTTTTCTATGAAAGTAATGCCATTGCTTCCTACCCACCATGTCCTCTGTGAACTGGACGAGGACAGACATCACATGCTGGTTCCAGTATACAGAGGCAACACTTACTGAATTTTCAGCCTTTTGCTTTCAAACGTGCTGTACAAAGGCCAAATTCTCCCCAACTTTCCTTCAGTAGGGAATTAGATTGAGTCATCCTTATCTATTCAGCAGTTCTCCCCAATACTCCTAGATTATTTGCTCTACTACTCCTACCCTTCATTTAAAGTGAGTAATAGGGCCACTGAGAAGGACTGAGAGGTAGACAGACTGCATGACTACACAAAACCAATTTCCACAGGAAAAATAGCACAAGACAAAAAGATGTTTTAAACAGTAGCAGTAGTCCTTAATTCTTTATACACCCTAATTTTTCAGCAATGAAAAAACACAGAAATGAGATCACATATCCTGTTCTTTTAGTAGCTTCTCCACACAGCTGATAGAAGAACGTGGATTTATTTTTCATGCTGAAACGCTTTTATTCTCGCTTTCATACAACTCAGTAAATTGCCAAGATAGTAATTTATTCTCCCCTATGCTCTCCTGAATATCCATACACACACAAAAGATGGATGCTGGCAGGCAGAGCTGTCAGTAGGAATTTCAGCAGAAGTAAATTGTTTAGTACTTATAATGGAGCATAATAGCTGTAATTTCATTTGAACTGTTGACACTAATAAGCTAATAAAACTACTAGTCAAGACCTAGCCATTCATCACTGTGTAGCCACTGGGAATTTCTCTGCATACACTTCACCACAGAGACAGGTAACTCAGTCCTTGAAGTGTTACTAAACCTGAGAGAATGATGAGCCAGGCCTGGCACATTCTTTAATAGTGAAAGACACAGCTGCGTATCACCTGCAAAGGAGTTTCCTACCAGTATTTAACAGGTGTCTCCACAGCTATTCTAATCTTCTGCCAAAATGCAAACTAGCAATTTGAATGCATATGCAGCTGAAAAATGTTTAAAAGGAAATTCAAATGTAAAATACACAGATATGCAAATATGTATCTGCGCACATTGCATATTAGCTGGGCAGGAAGCATGTTTTTCTGAAGATCTCTGAAGTACCATGAAATACTACATACAAACAGGTAGAAATTTATGTATATTAGGATACTTGGCTAAAGATACTGTCACATCACCAGCCAATTGTTCTTCACCTAGAATTTTTGTAAAACCTCTATCAGACTGCTTTAATATAAATGGTATGACTAAAACTAATAATATATTTTCTTGGTCTGAGAAAATACATCTAACCAGAATATAACCACTATATTATATCCTGTGCTGTTTGCATATGATCTGAATAAAAGCACAAAATTAGGATATGAGCCATAAAGGTAAAGAAACATAGCTGATTCCAGAGAAAGTGTTTTGACTGTAATAATGATTACTTCTGCAGTGGTACCTTTTCTACTTAGAAGCTGCACATATATTTGCCTCTGATAGGCAAAACCAATTAACCACTCTGCAGACAGCCACAAAGGTCTATGTGGGAGCACAGAGAAATGGGAGCACTGAATAAGCAATTAGTTCTCTCCAGAGGAATTAATTTTCAGAGGCATGTCTTTTATCACTGCTAATCAACCACGATACACATTCTTTCTGTCAAACTCCCTGAGATCTCTGGATAGACTTCTGCAGAGTCATGAAAAAAACCACTGTGCACTTTATGTCCCTGCCCAACCTATAGTAGACAACAAAATTGAGCAGTGAACCACACAGTGTGGGGATGCAGGACAGGAGAGCAACTCAGTGCTGGCTCATGAGTGATTCAGTATGTGAAAGCAGGGAGGGCTGCTGTAGGGAAAGAACAGACATGGTAAGAAGAGAATGTAAAAAGAAAAGGTTTTTCCTTTTACAATGACAGAGAGCATAGCAAGCAAAAACTTGTAAAGATTAAGATAGTGGAAGAATTGAGGAATAAGGCAACACAGAGAACAGGACAAATGTGAAGGCTGACAAAAGTCCCTCACAATGTAGTATTTTGTACCTACATTAGGAGATATTTGTAAGGATTGATTCACTCCAGTTCAATGTTTCTGCTTATATATTGCAATAGCCACAAGACAAAGATTAGAAGCAAACTCATAAGTAATCACTCTACCATTAAAATTTAAGAATTTTTTTTCTTAAGATTTAAGAATCTTAAGAAATCTTAATAATCTTAAGAAATTAAGATTTCTGCCATCTCCTTGGAAGGAGGAATAGGTTGGTGCTTTCTATTTCAAGTGGGAACAACATGTTTGTATACCATTATTTCCTATAACCAAAAGAGAGCCCATTTCATTATTTTGATAATTGTGTGTATCTGAAATCTGGATAAGATATGGACTAATTTTCACAGTCTCCCATAAGAGTCATATAGCATTTTGGATGAAGATAAAAGCCTATATAGCAACATACTGCATAAGGACTTCTGGACAGAAGTACAAGCCTCACTTTTGGTTACCATAAATAACTGTCATTAGAATATTAATAATGTCTGGACAAGCTGCTCTCTCATCTGGAGGAACCAGAGGAGGGCATAAATAGGCAATAAGAGGAGCACCAATACTTTGTTTTCACCCTATTGGTAGAAATTATTCACATTTCTCAAAAATAATTACTAAAATAGAAACTTTCGTTCTCCTAGCCACTTCTCTTAGATGGATCCTTACTACTTCATCAGTTACCATTAATCATAACAGATGTAAGCAAACCTTAGCAATGAAAGTGCAAGTAAATAGATTTTCAAAGGACAGGAATTATATTGTTTCTATACTTTTGTGGGCATGTTTTAAAAAACATCCGTTTGTGGTTTTTCTTATGGTTATACGCTTAGTAATTCTTACCTATTATTTCCTTAGCACAGCACCTGACAGGGAACAGAAGCGAGAAGGTTTCATTACCTCCTCTAAGTAAAAGTTTTAGAGTCAGCACAGACCAGAACTGCTCAGAAGTGCTCAAGAAAACCTGCCTGCATGAATTAAAATTAACAGTTGTATGGAGGGAGCTAGAGATTTTTTCCTTAATAATTTTGCTTCATTAGCAGAGGTACTGTGAAAGTTTCCACTGAGATTTAACCTTAGGGCATACTCACAGAGAACAATGAAGAAAACACTCAACAACTATACCCCCAAAACTCAAACCAGAATTAGGATTTGCTTGGGAAGATTCCAAAGTGAACACCTGAATATTTCTAGCTGGCCCCAGGCACAATAAGTTGCACTACCGAAAAATGCAGGTGCCTCACAAGACTTTTAGGAACCTCAACTCCAATTTTTTTTCCTAAAGGAGCCTTCCTGCCATACAGAGCCCCAAGAACTCCAGGGCAGCCCCACACCACAGCCTGTGCAGAAGCAAGGCTGAAATAGGCTTCCACACAGTAGAACATCTACTTGATATCTTTATTATCTAAGTATATAGCTCATCCAGGTAGTCGAGCTAAGTATCTTTCTGAGTATATGACAAACAGATTTGGACCTTCATAGTTTGACTTCTAAATCATACAAGTGGCATGCTGAATAGCTCAATTTTTACTTTTTTTCAAACATAGCCTGAAATTTCATCAGTTATGTAAGTTCTTACACCCAGCTTATTCTGTGGCTCTTCAAAGTGGGTATTTGGAGTTTGTTATCCTAGTGGCTGTGTGAAGAGATTAAACATTGAGACTTTCTAGATAATGTATGCTACAGGAAAATGATAAATATGTAATTTAAGTGATAAATATACAGGATACAACATGCAATGTGCCCTCGTGGCAAAGAAAGCCAATGGCATCCTGGGCTGTGTAAGAAAAAGCTTCATGAGCAGGTTCAAGTGAGGTGGTGCTTTCCTTTGTCTCAGATTTGGCAGCACCAGTGCTGAAGTGCTGTGTTCTGCACTTTCCACTACAAGAGAGACATGGCCACACTGAAGCAAGTCCAATGAAAAGCTGGCAGCATGATTAAGAGACAGGAGCATCTGTTACACAAGGAGAGGTTGAAAGCTGAGTGTTTAGCCTAGAGAACAGAAAGTTCAGGTGGATGATATCAGTGTATAAACATCTGATGAGGTGAGTAAAGACAACAAAGCCAGACACGAAGCAATAGGCACAAATTCAAACACAGGGAAGCGTTCAGCCATTAACAAAACACCTTTCTTCCTGTGAGGGTGATCTAACACTGCAATAGAATATTCAAAAGCCCAGCAAAGCATGCTCCTGAGCCACCTGGTCTAGCTAATCCTGGGTTGAGCAGGTGGGCTGATGCAGACCATCTCCAGAGGCATCTTCCAGCCTCAGCCATTCCACAGTTCTAAATTACTCAGAGCTTTCAACTCCTGGGAGCACAGGAAGGAGTTCCCAGAGGAATTTCAGTTCCAAAGATAGACTTTGGAATTGACCACTAGCTCTACTGTAAAGGTATTAGATATACTGCCTGTATTAATAAGCTGCTAAACAAAGAAAGCATTGCTGAAATGCACCTCTAACATCAGACTCCCAAGACATGAAAGCCACAGAGATGGCTGTTCTCGTCAGTTTTTTCAAACTGCGCTGGCACAGCACCATCTTCTGGTAAGCAAAAAGTTGGATTTGATTTCTTTCAGGCTTTGAGAAAAAAGCTCTAGCCATATCATGCATAATTTTCACACAAGAAATACTAATGTTAAGTTTAAAAATAATAAATTTTAAGTAAACGATCTATAAAATACAGCAGTCACCAAAAATTTTTTATTAACCCCTGTTATCCCTAGAAACACACAAAGTGAAAAAATATCCCTTAAAATATCTTACCCTTTTCATCAGGAGGACCAGGTATCAACCTTGTTCTTATTTTTGCAAGTAAAGAAAAATACATATTGCTCACATAATAAACAATGAAACCTCAAAGCATACATCACAACACTATGTTTTTCTGAGCTTCTATGTGGATCACAATCACAAGGTCTGCTTTCTGGAAGAACCTTTGGATGACCTTTAGAATATGGAAAGTAAGAACTGTTGACCTCACTCTAGCATGAGCCACGACATACCCGTGAAAAATAAAAGCGTGCCAAGTGGACCATGAACACATCACTGTTCGACCTGAATCTCCATTAGTAGGCTGCACAAAAACATGCAGGCCAGAATTTTTATTTCGAAAATAAGCCATTTTGAAGTACTCTGCTTGTTACTAGCTTGCTACAAATAACCTTACTATCACCATACTTCATTTTCATTTGTTGAATTTTCCAACAAGAAGATAACTTGTCAATAGCTTAATGTGAGTTACTTAATTATGTAGTCACTATTCAAATAACTCTGCCTTCTTGCACAACTAACTCAATTAGTAAGAGTGAGACTTGGCATCTGGTAGTTTCCCAGGTTTTCATGTAAGCATTTTTAACTAGACCGTGTAAATAGAAGAAAGGAATGAATACATGCAATAGGAAAATTCTAGACAAACCAATCAGGAATGCTTAGCTTTGCTTGCTATATAAAGTGGTGAGTTTCTCACAGTGGTACACATGTAAGATTTTCCTCCAATGTTGTAGCACTAATATAACCAAGTCAAATAAACATATCTAAGCTCTGTTTCTTTTTAAAAAATACAGCCAACACCTTTAGGAAGTAAGTGAACCCATATATATCTTTGTTTTGAAATGAATTACTCTATGTGGAGCGTAAGACACCCCAGGGCTCTAACTGTGCTACAACCACATACTCTGGGGTCTTACTGCACTGCAGGAGACCTTCTACGGTCACACTACCAAATTCAGAGGTACCTATCGGCCTACCTTTCCTCAGGATTTATCAGCCCAACACAATTTTCAAGCTGAAGATGATTAGCTGTCTGGCGCAACCCTCCTACGAAGATTGGCTTAGAGAGCTGGGGTCACTCAGCCCAGAGGAAAAAAGGTTCCAAGGAGACCTTATAGCAACCTTTCAGTACCTGAAGGGGGCCAACAAGAAAGCTGGAGAGGGCATGTAGCAATAGGATGCAAGCTAATGGCTTCAAGCTGAAAGACAGTAGATTTAGTTTAGATATCTGGAAGAAATTCTTTACTGTGAGGGTGGTGAGGCACTGGAACAGGTTGCCCAGAGAAGTTGTGGAGGCCTCATCCCTGGAAGTGTTCAAGACCAGGCTGGATGGGACTTTGAATAACTAATTCTAGGCTGTAAGGTTTGAACTAGATCATCTTTAAGGTCCCTTTCAACCCAAACCATTCTATGGCTCTAGTGCAGCACAGACAGCACACCAGCT
>BJBW01001545.1:6103-71578 GCA_004320125.1 Scolopax mira | reverse complement strand
ACTGCAATATCAGCATCCAGCGCTGATTGAAAGTTACCTGCAGTCGTTCTGCCTGGAAAAAAAGGGCCATTTTCATCGTATGCATATTTATGCTCAGCAGTAACCATCTTACAGAGAAATGGGAAGCAGTTTAACTTTGATGGCTGATTTTAAGTTTTCCCACTCTACCCCATGAAAATACAGTTGGCAGTGTGCATTCTCAGAGAGCACATTAGCTCTGAATTCATTCAAACCTCCCCGTGTGGGCAGGAAAAGGACTGGAGCTATTCTTACATTATTCATGGCAAGCTTTGGCAACTCTCTCGGTGTCAGCATTCACAGCTTCTTCTCTGTAGTATCTCCATTGTCCCACACGCCTCCCATGCTCAGGCTCAGCATTTCCAACAGTAATAAATACTTTACAGCCTTCCGGTGCCATTATTGAAAGGCAGGGAGGGAGAGGGGGAAGCAGTAAGGCAGCCTGCACGCCAAAAGGATGAGGAAGGCATCTCCTCCGCCTTTTTCTATTGCTGGAGATCCCAAACCTTTTTTTTCCAGAACACAGCTTGTCCTCTTGGCAGGATCACACCTACTCAAACTCTTCCTCCACTTTGTTCACTTTCTTTTGCACCATTAAGCAGTTGCCCTTGGACTTGTCCTGGCTGAGAAGCATCATGCATGGAAAAGGCTTGGGGCAAGGTAAGGAATGGCAACAAACAGACCTGGTGGCAGTGAGCTAAGGTGTGTGAATGCCCATTTCAAAACTCTTCCATAGTATCCTCATTTTGCCAACTTGTCATTATCCCAGATCATCCTCCATTCACCCCCTCGTCATGAATAGCTCATATTGTTACTCTTTGTGTTGATATAGATCCTCAGCTATGAGGGCATAATAATATATCAATCCACTACCAGTAACAAGCTGAAGCTGTAAGCTATTAAAAAATAGATAAATATTTAGGGACATCCTTCCTGGGCTGATGTGTGGCATTTCTGGAACCAGTTGGAATCCTTTGAGAATAAGGTGCAGGTTGACTTTTGCAGAAAGGGCATGTTTGTTGGCAGTCTGGAGGCTTTGGTAGGTGAGATGCTGCCCCTCTCTAAGGAGAAAAGACATTTCCTTCCCTACCCCTTGCTTTCTCCCTGCTGGCTCTGGTGCTGTGTCCATTGTGAAGGGAGCTTTGTGAGGGCAATCATCTCACTTTTCCTTTAATATCTTCTAGTCTTGAGTGAGGGAGAAATATCCACACAAAATTATATGGTTAACATTTCCAAAAGGCACAAAGTGGTTGTAAAGGACAGGTCCCCAGCATGGTGTTAGACTCTGATGTCATTTTTTTAGATGATTTTGAAAATGTTTCCTTTTGTATCACACAACTTTCCTCCAAAGCACGTGATTGAACTGAACTTCAATGATTTTTTTGGGTCCCTGTTCACAAGTTTTCCTTGTACCACGCTTGAGATGAAAGAAAACTGCTGAGGCTCCTTTAAAGTTGCAAAATGTGCTGTCTGAGATTGTTGCCCTGAGGGTTTTGTGTGGAAGAAAGACAAATGGAAAATATAATTTTCCTTAAATCCCTGCTGTCCTTTGTCTGGGCATTTGACTCTAATCCTCCTTAGTCATAATAAGTTTATTATTTGTTTAATGCACCTCTGAAAATAACAGAATTAAGAGAAACAGGAGGATTAATAATTGTTTGTGGAAATCATGAAGCAAACTGAGAGCACCTTCCCATCAGTGCAGCCACACAGGGAGGCCATGGGGACAGGGACACTGTATGGCCATGATGCAGGGCACCCGTGCCCGGCCTCACACCAAGGCCCGTCGCTGCAGCCCTGGGGACAACTGCAGCTCTCTGAGCCCCACGCTCTGGCTCAGACCCAGTTCAGATTCAAGCCTCATTGCCAGAGCCAGGAGACCACCACCAGACCCCACCATTGCTTATTCTCAGAAAGGACCAAAGGCAAAAGCCAACAGTTCCTAAGAAGAGGGCTCCAGGACCATCATCTATGGAGATGATAATTTTATTTCAGTAACTTCTAATTTTATTTTATTTACTTCTGACTCTCCTTCAGTTTGTTCAATGAGTGTCTCAAGTCTTCACTGCAATGAAGCTAGTGGCCTGTGAAGGCAACTAAAACCACATATTGTCATCCTCTCTATGGCCACAAATCCACCAGCAAGTGGAATCCAATTTTATATTTAGTGAGTGTTCCAGAGGGAAAAGCAAGATCTAATTGACTTCTTTCATTCCTAACTATTCTCCTTCTCCATATCCACTTGGAGAACAAATTCAATTAAAATGTCCTTGCCAATTTACAAAATGATTAACATGTTAATGATTTTGCATTTTTACAGAAGGGGAATAAGGAAGGGGAAATAGCTTAACAAATCCACCCATACTACGATAATGAAGAGCTACAGAGAGTCATGGGCACTGGGTTGTGATGATAAATTCCAGCTCTCACCTTGCCTGGGCAGAACGGTCTCTTCCACCACCAAAACCAAACTCAAGCAGTGCTGGGATACAAGGGAGGCCTCAAGGCAGATGTAGATGAGGACAAACATTGGGCAATTTTTATCAGCAGATGGATAAGAAGAGCAAGGATAAAAGAGCAAGTACAGTGATGGTACACCCACAGCAGCTCAGTGAACATCTTTCCTTCACACCAAGAAGGATGAAGATTTACTGCACTTGTTTGAAACCAATATTGGTGAGAACTGGGCTAGACTGCAATTTCTGCAGGCGTCTTGGTGATGCCTTACAGGCACAGCAGAACTCGACCATTGCTACCGGTGGGAGAGAGGAGGGGAGACCTTATTAATGCCTATAAGTATCTAAAGGGTGGGTTGAAGGAGGAGGGAGCCAGACTCTTTTCAGTGGTTACCAGTGATAGGATGAGGGGTAACAGGCATAAGTTGGAACATAAGAGGTTCCACTCAAATATGAGAAAAAACTACTTCCCAGTGAGGGTGATGGAGCCCTGGAACAGGTTGCCCAGGGAGGTCGTGGAGTCCCCTTCTTTGGAGATTTTCAAGACCCGCCTGGATGCAGTCCTGAGTGACTTGCTCTAGCTCTGGGCAATCCCAGAGTTGGACTAGATGATCTCTACAGTCCCTTCCAAGTATAAAAAAATCAGTGAAAATTCAGTGAAATTAAGATCCCTGCAGTGTCCATCCACTAAGGACGTATCTTCATGATTTCGCCCATGATTGTGGCAGCAGGACACATGTTCTGGAGCCTCTTTTGGAGAAGCTGTGGGGGAAGCTCCGAGGGCCTTGGCTGAGCTCAGCTTCTTGGGATTTCATTGTGTCTTGGCTGTGCCTAGATTTTTACAAGAGTACCTTTGTACAAGCTTTGGCTCTTCACACCAGAAGCTACTTGTGAAAACAGAGGTCAGTTTGGGGAGCACATTAAACTGATAATTTTCCCTTGCTTGTGACTTTCTGTGAAAATGTCCTATGTATTTCAGATTGCACAGTTTGCATAAATTAACAGCAGTTGACGTATTAACCCAACAGCCAGCGAACTGTAACACTAAACTGTAACTACCCTATTAGGAGAGACTATAAACCAGCAGGTTTTAGAAAAAAAGCACCCCCCTACCCATACCATTTTTAAGCCTTGTAAAATTGCCTAATTAGAGTATATTTTACAAAGATTTTTGGCAGCAATGTCAACTTGCAAGCCAGATTAAAGTGACAGAGCATGACAATGGCTTCTCTCTGAAGTTCACCAGACCCCACAGCTAGATCAGGGCTACACGGTTTATCTTGGGCAGATGCAGCTTCATCACCAGTGAAACAGTTCATAGAAAAGGGAGGTGACTCCGTAGGCGTGGATGCCTGAGGTTATTAATGGCAATGCTTGGCTGCTCTGGCTCGCAAGTCTTCCTTCCATGTCTCCAAAGGCTCTGCTCGGCATGGTTACATTTCCCCTGTAAGGCCTGAAAAGCTTCAAATGGAACTCTTTCTTTGGGTTGGAGAAATTACTTGGGACAGAGATGAAATTTTAACCCGCTCGCTTGCTGGGATGCTGTTAGAGACCACATCTGAGGCTGCCACTAATTACGCCCTAAGCACAAATGGAGAGATGCAGCCCTTACCCTGATGGCCACATTCATTCTCCCGGTTAGAAGATTTGTTTCTTTTTGAGAGAAACTGCATTTTGAGCCCAAGAGGTCCAAAGCTTGGAGGCGCTTGGAGAATCTGGGATAACAGGCTTGGGTTTAGATTACTCCTTTGCAGAGAGCAAAGTGCTCAGCTGTTGGGAAGACGAACAGCTCTGGGACACGAGGTCCTTCTTGGTTGCCCCAAATAAGCTCTCTGTCCTTCAGAAACCTTCTGTGACTGTGGTTTTCTCCTCAAAAGGGGACAGGCAGGAAAGGGCAGCTGAAAAGACAGACTCAATATCATTAAAGGCAGGAGAGGTGTGCCATTTTGCCACCAGCAGAACATCCTCTTCCCCTTTCTGTACTGCAGGTGTTTTTAAATTATATATCCCTTTATCTATGAATATTTACAAACAAGAAGTACAAATGCATGTCAGTCTCTGGGATTAATTCTGAACCATGCACCTGTCAAGGAGTAACGTAGGTAAATAATTGTTGAATGAGTTGGAATTTCCCCTGCACCCTTACTTCAAGATGGAAGATCTCTGCTGTGGGATTTTGAAGAAGCCTCAGTCACCCCAGAGAAACGATGGCAGCCTAGTCATGTTCTCCAGATGTTTGCTGAAATGGCCAGAAGGCAACTGTCCTCTCCTGGTGTGCTCTGAGGGTCGGGTCTGCCTCGGGGACCAGGAACCTCTGGTGTTCAAATGAGCTGCAGTACACAGGTATGAGACTTGCTGGGCCAGGGTTTGGGATGGTTTAACCGTAGAACAAGAAAACACGATGTGGAGCCACATTTTAAGACAGTAATTGTTGTTGTTTTTTTTTTTTTCTGGCTTAAATTACAAATGAAAATATAGATGCTTGGGTAGATGCTCATTCTTCAAATGTCCGTGAGCTGGCTGGACTTCTTGAAAGATTTTTCTGAGCTTTCTGAATGAGTAATGAGGACAGAAAGAAAGAAAGAGAAAAAAATGCGCTTTAAAAGAAAGACTTTTCTGCCAGTGAAATGCATGTGACGAATGCAAGTAAAACACAACTGAAGGGGAAATTTTTCCCTATGAAAAAATTTATATCAAATGCAAATATAGGTCATTCCACTGGAAGAAGAGAATGAATGTGTTATTCATAGAAGTCCTTTGTGAAATAATAGGCTTTATTGCTCTCTGCTTTATTCCAGGTAAAATCTTGAATCTGGAGTGAGAACTGACCTGGGCTCAGGTAGCTACATTAACCAATGCTCCTTCAGCTTAAAAAAATAGATTCTTGCGTCAGGTTTGCCCTCCTGTCCCAACATAACCTGCTCTTTGCCTGGAAGCCCATGCTGGCTGACAGACTTCAGGATTATTGGCATAACTCAGTCGGCCACTCTTTCTTGCCTGCAGCCCGTTCAGTAGCACACAAAGGTCTGACATTTGTGTCAAGAGAGATAAAAGCTAGTTTGAATGATGTGAAATTACAGGTGCTGCTCAGTCCTGTAATTCATAAGCCAAGCTGAAGAATTTTACTGCCTTTTGCTGAGAACAGAGAGAAAAAGGGAACAAGAGGTTATCGTGGTGTCATCTACTGCAGTATCTTTACCCTAATTTAAATCCCACTGGTGTGAGGGATAGTGCTGTTTGATTTACCGAAGTGGCTGAGTGTGGAAAGCCTCTCAGAGCTTCCTATAACACTCTGCTTCAGGTGGACGTTCTCCTTGCGACAGGATGAAGGAACCTTGCCTTTCCCATGGCATACCATTCAGTAAAAACCACTCCAAACAAAATTAACAAAGCTCCCTTCCCCAAACAAATACCTCTCCCCACATCATCTGGGCAAGCTTGTTAAATAATCATGATTAAATAACCACCCTTTCCTTCCACCTCCTCCAGCACCCAGCCTGGGCCAAGGCAAAACTCACAATGGGAGCTGTTGCCCCCCTGCTGCATTTGCTGCATTGGAGGGTGTGGGATGCCGGTGCTCTGGGGAACAGCTAGTCAAGGACACACATTGAATTCTGCAGGTAAAAATATTGAATAAATGTTCACTGTGCACAGCAATGGAGGCAGGGACCCAGAGGAGGGGTAGTCTGGTTGTGGCAGTAAAGCTCAGGGCATGCTGCAGGTGTGGAAGGGGAGGAGCTGCGGGTCTTGGTACCATCTTCTGGCTTCTCTTTACTTCAGGTTCTTGTCTTGTGTCCTTAAAGTGCTCTAAACACAAAATGTGGTTAAAGCTGTGGAAAAAAAGTGGTCTCTGACATGTCTTTGTCACTACTAAAATAGAGCATAGCACTGCTAAAAGACCTGATTTCATCACTCTGCCCATTTCACATCGCTGTGCCATGTTTTCCTTTCTGAGCTGGTGTGACTCCACTCTGTCTTCCCAGAGCTTGTGCTCATTTCCAGATCTCATCCTATTGCCCAGGCCTCTGACTTATATATTCCTGCCCTTACCTGCTCAATACTAGCAACCCTAAAAGCTGGCCAGGGCTTTTAAGTAAGTGCCTGTTTCATTCACGTGTACGCGTTACACTGAACTTTTCAAGCCATCCCTTTACAATCTACCCCCGTGGACCAGAGTGCACCCCCACATCTCGGGCAAGCTAAAGCAAAGATCAAAACAGCCCAAGGAGGGGGAAACCTTCAATCTACCCTTTCTCCCTCCCGCTTGCCCTTCTGCTAATATCAGAGGGGAAATGGGCCAAAGCTTGATGCTCTTTAATGTGAACGAGGCACTTTGATATTGCTGGAGAGGGAGCTGATCAGACAAGCTCGGCTATTCTTAATTCTGGCAAACAACAGAGCAGTATGTTATCGACCTCTGCCTCAGGCAAGGCCAGTTTAGATCAAGCAGGAAACCAAATGTTGATTTTTCAGAGATTTCTTAGCTCTGAGGTACTCTAGCACAACAGTGAAATAGTTGTGCCATAGAAATGAGATTCAATGCACTCGCTATTTTCTCACACGGTTTGAACACCCACGAGGGGTTCCCATGAATGCCTGCCTGAAAGCAGGCAGGGGGTTGCTGATGCCATAATTATCTTGAAATGCTTGCAATGCTTTTTTATTGGATTAGCATTAAAAGCCCAAATATGAGCTTTCTGAGGGGTGCTTTAGTGTAATTAGACATCAGAAGACATCCAAATGTATATATGCCAGGGCAGAAGCTAACTCAATACGATGCTTATAAGAAAGCAACGGTGTCACTTTGTCACCTCTGGATTGTATATAGTCACTGTGCTGGAGTTTGGGGTTGCCAGTGAGCACGGGTCTATTTAAGGTCACTTAGGGCAGGAGCTGAACAAAACATTAATATGAGTCTGAGAAAAACCACGTTTGAAAATATATTTATTCCATCAGATTTCATCAGTGGCAGCTATAGCTCCATTCAAGCTGAATGATAGCGTTCAGCGTGCTCACTTACTCATCGTGACAGCTAACAAGATAAACATGTCAGCATGTGATTTGCCAAATATTTTCCTGCAGAATTCAGGCAGGAGTTGCCAATGGAGCTGGCTTTCTAGTGGAGGGACCAAGGCCTTTGAGTATATATATATATATATGTATATATATACACACGCACATATATATATACACACTTTGAATATATACACACAACCTGCAAGGCACATTTTCCACCATTCTGCCCAAAACTCAATGGCGCTCTTCAGCTCTGCCTACTGTGATGGTCTCTCCTGATCATTTAGCAAATCTCCAGAAATCCTGTTTTTGTGGCAGGGGATAATTGCAAGGGGAAGATCTGCTATTCATGCAAGCTCAATAGATGCCAGGGCAGTGCTCATCAGCCCTTGGCAGCCGGGGCAATACTGGAAGGCCCCAAATTGGCTTTACCTTTCATTGCAGGGTGATTCTTCCTGGAGACTGAGCTCATGACCTTTATCATAGAGAGTTTTATTTACAGATTGGGAAATGGCAGGGTGTCCTTTAAGATGAAAGGAATCAAAACACGAGGGAAAAAAGAAAAAAAAAAAAAAAAGATCTTTTGCTTCTGCAACTGGAGAACTGTTTAGAGAAGTCTGTATAAACAGAGCTGTTAGGCTGATATCTCACAATTTAGCCACAGCTTTTTGGAGCCTTTAACTAGATAATGAAGGGATTTCTGAGGCTTTGGACTGCCCAGTGCCTCTGTCTGTTAATAGCACTGCACCTATTTCCTCACGTGTTTGCAGCTGAATCCAGTGTAATATTCCCCTGCACGCCCTGTTCTAAGTTCCCTCTCTGTCCTCTCCCCTGTTACCCACAGGTAATAGTCATTGCCTTAACATTTTTTATCTTGAAGTTGCTCAAAAGAATTTTGCAGCCTCCTGCCCCTACCCAGCTGTCTATTCCCGTCTATGAAAGAAGACTAATTGTTCTGTTGCTAATAACGGCTCCTGTGTGATGGGTAGGGATTAAGTCACACCACAGAAATTAATCCAGGCTCAGCAAGAGGCAGGTGACCATCACAGGCACCAGCCAGGGATGCCTTCCCTGTTAGCCTGAGCCTCCCCCATGACGTGCAGCATGGAGCAGAGAGCAGCCCATGCCACGTATTTGGCCAGGACCTTAACATCCCATCCCATGGCCAGAAGTCCCACTGGTAGCCTGAAGTGGGACCCTGGACTCCAGGCTGGGCACCACCATGCTGCAGTTCCTGGCAAAACTGAGGGGGAAGGTCCAGTTTAGAGGGTGCTCAGGAGGATCCCCTCTCATCTCTTCCCCAGGAGAGACATCAGCATGAAGTTTGCAGCAAAGGTTGAAGTGTCTCTAGAAAAGCTCAAGTAAAGTGCTGATATGAGGAAACCTCTAACTGCATCAGGCTGTGCTGGAGAAAGAGGTTCTCCTATCACAAGTTACCTCCTAAGGACAGCACTGGCACAACGAGGAAACCACTGACTTCCCCCTTCATGGCTTGCCCTCACAGCAATTGGCTGTGTTTTAAGCTGAATCCACTGCACCAATAATTTCACAAAAAAAAAATTTAAAATAACAACAAACAACTACATCTTATATCAAAGAAGAACTAGAAGGATAAATTATGATTTATTTAATCTTCAACTGTTCTCAAAGATGTAAATCTCTCCTAAATCATGCTGGTGGTTAATTACCAACCCACCTTTCAGGCAGCCTGATATAGCCACCATTGGTATCGCTCACAGAGCAGTGAAGGTGCCTGCTATCCTTCAGGTGTGAAATAAAAATAGTTTGCATTTCTACAAGGAAAGACTTCAGCCTGATAACCCTGCTGTGAGATATCCCCAGATGAGGGAGGAGGGGATCCATGTTAACCACCTGCCTGTGGCCACACAGGAGAGGATGGAACAGAAGAGAACAGGGCTCTGCTGACCACCTGACTGAGCTCCCCAACTGGGTCTCCCTCCACCTCCAGTGGTCCATCCGTATCCCACTATCCACCTGCCAAGAAAATGTGAGATATCTGGGCACTAAAGTAGTCAGTGAAATAAAACGGTAGCCTGGCCATAAGGGTCACCTGGTTCCCAGGAGTTTTTGGTTTAGGTTTCTTCTGAAATAATTCATCAGTATTTTAGCGGATGGTGCCTTTCAGAGGAGCTCAACCTCTGCAGCACTTGTAACAATCCTAAAAAGAAATACTGCTCTTGTTCACTTGTACAGCTTCCCTCCAACCCACGATGCATCCCACCCATCATTTCTAGTGTTCACCACCCTACCCCAAAGCCATGTCCCATACCCTGACCCAGCTTAGCTGTGGCTGTGTTGTAAGAGTGCTCCCGCAGTGCCCTTAAGGCCACATTTTCTTCATCATGTTTTTGAGGGTGTCACAACAGTGTCTGCCCTTTTGGCCTCCACTTTGCATGCTGCCTGGAAGAAAAATGTCCCTTCCACCACTGTACAGGTGATGCTTGCTCCACAGAATTGCTACTCCAATGGAGTTATATGTCTGCAAACCAGAAAATGCTGAAATTAGCTAGCAAGACTGCCCACCAAGCCCCATTTTTGATCTTGATTTTCCAGAAGACAGCAGGCAGAAGTCGTCCAACAGCAGCTAGGTGTGCACATGGACCAGCCTTCTGGCTGTACTGGCACCTCTGACTCCTTTCGCCTCATCTTGGTATCCACTTTCCATTCCTGACCAACTAAAATGTTGATGAACTGTAGTAGTGTGTAGGTATATGCTCCCATATGACAAATGAAAACTGCCATCATCTCAAAATCAGGCACTGGTCAGCTTGGTCTTCAATATATGTTAGGAATCCAGTTCAGAACAGCTGATTTCATCTCAAAAGGTCACATTTTCTCCTCTCCGTGGGTGGCAGTAGTTTATGGACATTTGGTATGCCCTTTCTCTACACGTCTCCCTTTCAAACTGTTTTGTGATTGACCACTGGTGAAGCCACCATGCTGGGGAGAGAGAGAGATTTCTCCCATCTCCTCTTGGCCTGCTTCTGTCTGGAGAGGAGTGAGGACTAAAGCCTTGAGCATTATCTTTGGCTGTGAGTCCTTTGGACAGTACTTCTACTGCAGTCGGCTGAAACCAAAGGTTTTATGGATGACAGAGACCCTCTGGTCCTGCCTTGGACATCCATAAGGACAGCATCATGTCATGAGATCCCAGGAACTCAAGCAATGGAAACACATGGGGGCAAAGCAGAGGCAAGGAACTTCACTATAAACCCTAGGGTGTGGCTTTTTGATGTGCATTTATTTTGGGATGTTTCTATCAGTTCAGAATTCCTTTATTTGGAAATTGCTCTGGAACACCCAAAAGGGCTGTTGGAGAGCCCAGTGGGCCTGAAGACCTTGGGACCTCCCGGTGGCCACCAGCTGCCAGCTTGACTCCCACAGCTGGAATGAGTACCTTACCTTTGCACAGGAAGAGCACTGGGACATTTCGTGCCGTGCAGACATTTGGGCAAACCTTTGGGAGCATGAGCCTAAGTGCAGGCAGCGACAGGGAGAGGAGCGCAGAGGCTGTTGGCTGAGACAGGACTAACCACTGCCTTTAAGGTCTATGCTGCTGAGGTCCTGCTTCCCTTCCCTGTGCCAAGAGAGACTCAGGAAGAGTAGTGTTGAGGAGAAGGGCTTTGCAGGGAAGTTAGGAACATGGTGGCACCCAGAAGGGTCTGTGTGGTCACTGTACAACCTCACTTGGGTATGGCCTATCTTGATCCTCTAGGCATGATCCCTACTCATAAATTTCTTCCTCAGCCAGCTCTAATAGTTGGCTATAAAGTGTCTGCTTCCCAAAGGAGCCACAGCTGAAAGTTTTGCCTCATCTGTCAAAGTGGTGGTGGGGGTGGGAAGACCAGCCTTTTAGGAGTGGAGAGGCCCTGCCCAGCATCTCTGCAGAGGATGGGAAGTCAGCCTGTGTCCTTTCTCTACTTCAGCCATAAGATAAATCAACACTTTGCCTTTTTGTTTGATCCACTGGTATTTCTGAAGGAATTTACACAGCCTTTAATGTGGGTTGTTTCCTTGAGTTCAGCAGAAAAGGGCTGTAACTGGGGCTACGCTTATACCAGGAACCAATAAACTGCAATGGAGATCTATGGAAATGCACTGTACTTTGTGCAAAGGGCACAGACTCTGTCAAAACAAAATACCCTTGAATTGGTTTGTGCCAGCATGGGTTTGGTCCAACCTGAGGGTGCAGATGTTCAGTCCCAGGACATTGCAGGGGGACCCAGGACTCTTCCCCAGTGCTTTTGCTGGGCAGGAGTCCCAGGGAGGGAAGGAAGGGAGAAAGAAGGAGAAGATGCGCAGGGTATTTTGAGAGTTGTTTTGGGTGGTTTCCATCTGGTCCTGACAGACGAACCGAGCAAAGTTAAGAGCAATAGCTTCAAGTTGATGGGTGCTGAGGTGCTGGAGAACCAAGCATCAAGGCCCACTCACTGCACGGTGCCCAGATCCACCCCAGCGCTGAGCGAGGCGGGCAGTAACCTGCCTTGTCATTACAGGCTGCAAATAAGCAGCACAAGATGACAAACAGGGAAAAGTATAGCCTATCGAAAGCAACTCAAATTGCATCTCTGGATATGATTGAAATGTAGTTTAAAATTCAGAGATTTGCTGTAACTCTAAATACATTGGTAATGTGCTGTATTATATTTGTAATTTTACCATAATGTGATTTAATGCTAGGCTATTTTTCAGTATTTCAAGACACTGTCAAAAGTGTGAGCTGAATAAAGGAAAAAAACAATATAGTGGAAAATTTCAAAGAAATCTAACATCTAAAAGGAAAACACCACACACCAATATAAAAAAAAAGACATTTGAAAATAAATTTGTGAATTGTCTCCTGAATGCATTAGAAAAAATAGTACTTTCCCTTCAACTTTACCTTCTGCTTCTCATTTGAAAATTAGTGAGAGAGGAATAAAAGAGAGCAGAATCTCATATTCTGCCCAAATATTTACTGTCACATTCAATAACAGAAGAAGGATGGGGAGAAATCAGGAAAGAATAAAAACCATTTAAGTCTCAAATTTGGAAATACCTAAATGTCTGTTTTGGGAGATTCCTCTTCCTTCTAAATCTTTAGAAGAAAATGAATTCTTTTCATAAATGTCACTCCTTCTTTGGGGAAAAAAAGAAAATGATTCATGCAGAAAATTTCCACCGGTTCCGGTTGTAACATCTTTGCTATTTGAAGTGGTATGTAATCAAACTGCATTCTTACACCCATTTATGGATATTTATGTCATACAGAGTATGCAGCCTTGAACTTAACCATTCACATGCAAGAATATGAACTGATACCAGATTAATTTATTTTACATAATCTTGTAGGGATATTTCACTAATAGACCATTTAAGAAAAAAAAGAGTATTTGATAAAGAAAACTAGAAATAGTTGTGGAGATCCCACTGAAATTACAAATGGAAAAGGATTCACATGGGTGGAAAGTAACACAGCCCAGGAAGAGGAGATGATAAACTTCTACATTGCATGAAAATGGAGCTATTTTGCAAGAAAGTCATTCCACAGCGATTTCTCTTTATAGGCATGTACTCTGCAAGCCAGGAAGTACACAGTGTGAAGCCTGCACTGCAATTTTTTTCCACTCATCATTCCCAAACAGTGCTCAAATCGATGGCTTTTTAGATTTCTCATCGGTATTGCTTGTGTGTCAGTTAAAAAAGAAACAACAAACAGTTAGTGGATGTTTAACTATATGTTTAATTACGAAGTTTCAGATTTAAAACCCGAGGCCTGATGCTAAAGTTGGGCTAAGGTCCCATGGAAGTTAATGAAATGTTTGTCTCAGTGAAAAACCCAGGGCTGGCTCTGGAGGCCAGGTGTAAATTGGGAGCTTGGCTTATATCACACCTGGTTACTCACAGGCACGGCCAATAGAAGTATATGCAATTCCTGTTTGGATAGGGGGTCCAATTCCCAGGGGTTGCCTGATACAGCAAGAACACAAAGCACAAGTCCAAGTTGATCATTTGAGTTTAAAGGGTGTTTTCTTGCTTTCATGCCTCTAATATTACTAGTGCTGGTTTTTCTGCATGGCATCTACACTTACACACACAGACTTACTCTACCCGGGAAGTCAAAGTTTTGCTGGTGACTCACAGGTATCTACATGAATTACAGTTTATTATAATAATTGGGACCTGCAGATCTACTCTTATTTTGAGTGCAGGTGTGGGAAGGAGATGGAAATTTATTGCTTCAAATTACTTTAACTTTCAATGCATTTTGATAGGAGGAATATGAAAAGATAAGACTGTATTAACTCTGCCAAGATTTTTTTATAACCTCCCTAATACAATTAATATGCTAGAGCTGTGAAAAATAAAATAAAAGGAAAAGAAAGAAAATTGTTGTCAGAAGTTGGACAGGGTGAGTGAGAAACCCTGAGGAGAGAAATCATTACCAGGTCAGTCGATGGGTGTTCCTGATCACGAAACAAGCCACAGGCAGCCTACTCAAAAATATTCACTCTTTATACCAAATTCCAGCTAATTTTTAGCACTTGGCATTATTAACACACTCCGGGACCATTTACTTAATCATAATTAGTACCGCTTCTTCCTTCTTTAAAGAATTTAACATTCATTTGATAGTTACTGCCTAGATTTGGGTGTCCATGTAAAACACACCATGTGTTATATTCATTCTCCAATACCCTCTGCCTGTGTTTCCAACTCCTGCACACGCCAAGCAACCTTTTGCTGTATGTCCAGTCACTTCTCAAAGAAATTAAAATCTCAGATTTGTTTTTAAATATGTAATCAATCCAAACACTGAGAAAAATTTTGGATTTTGAGGCAACCAGAATTCTAGCAGCTTGCATTAAGGAAAGTTTCTTTGCTTGAGAATCATTATTAGCTGCTGACGATGCAATAATTCTTAGATAACACAGTGAGATTTGGGCCTCTCAGTGAAGGGCAACAAAGCTGCATGGAGGGGTCTGCTCTGTTGCTTGTCTGAAGTGCTGCAAAAGAAACTGAATGTTGTCAAAATCCTGCAATTTTCACAGCATCTTTTAGGAGCAAATATAGTAAGAATGAAAAAAAATGAGGCGTTACTTTTATTAAACACAGCAATCATCTTTCATTGCAGCCTGTTTTTCTTCTTGCTGGTGGTGACCAATTGTCCTTCCAGTTCTAAGCTGATGCTTACATGTCCCTTCATGACTTTGATATGAGAAGAAGCCAAACACAGAAGGTGGAGTGGAAATTCTTCTCATTTGTATGTGAAAACCCATGCAAACACGGTGCTGGTCCAGCGGAACAGGGGGATGCTGCTGAGGGCTTTGCCTTTTGAGGGCTTTGACTTTTGTTAGACTATTTATTTACCAGTAACCTACATATTTACCAGTAACTGTAAGTCAGGAATATGCATCCAGATACCTCATTTTTACGTCTAATGACTTTTATCACAGCATCAAAACCACTAGAAACTTTGTAATATTCATTTGCAAGCAGAATCTGTACTTTCCATTTAATATGTCTGATATAATAAACCCACATCTCAGAACAGAGTACTTTACTTTTATACTATGCTATATACTTCATTAACACTAATGTGACACAGCTAGATAGGTTTCTTTCTACATGGTTTTCAGTAACTGCTTCTTCACCCAGCCCAGTATGATCTGTGAAACGCTTTCACATGCATCTCTTTTCACTCTGGTGATGGAGAAGCTTTATTTGCTTCAATATCACGAGAGTCATTCGTCATGAACATGTGCAACTGTTTTTCTGTGAAAAAAAGCAAAACAGTAAACAAAGACTCACCTGAAGATACCATTTCAACTCGCTTCTATTTCTCTGTGTACAAAACTGTACAGGGTGAAGTCCCCAGCCAGTACTGGAGAAGAAACGATGCCAAGGAATATTTTTCAGATTACAAATGGGTAGATCAGGGTGGTCTCTCACATGAGTGCACTTTACACTAACATTTTACCAGCCAAATTGTCATGGTGATGACACAGGTTATCTCAGGACTAAGGGGAAGGACCAACTGCTGTCATTACAGCCTTGTGTGGAGCCAAAGCAGCAGCAGCAGCAGCAGCAGCTCGTCCCTTGGCCACAAGCCCACAAACTTGTATCCAGCAGCCCCAGTGTGTTACAGGGGTTGGCCCTCGGTGGCAAACAGCATTTGCACGCTGGCTGTGGGCTCTTCAGAGAGTTTCCACTTCCAGGACTGCACATGCGTCCCAGGAGGGAGAGCACAAATGCCAAGCCCCTGCTCGTCACAGCTGTACCATCAAACAGGTCACTTGGACGTTGTTGGTGTCCAGGATTCCCAGACAACTCACTTGGAAATATCAAGTTACTTTGTTTGTTCAGACAGAGGTTAGATGAATTGGGTTGAGAAATAATGTTGGAATTAACTTTTCTTGTTTCAGAAATGACCCAGGCCACCGGTGCTCACACCAGTTGCCCTTCCTCAGCACTGCTGGGGACAGTTTTGGATTCCTTTTTGCTTGTAGTATAGTTATTTCCACCTTATCAAACAGTGCTTGCAGATCAAACACAAGCACACCTGCCCACGAATGGAGCAGCCAGTGGTGTGGACCATGAGCACACCAGCAGTCGTAGGGCTTATCAGCCACAGAAAGTTGCACTTAAAATGTGCCTTTAAAGTAAGTGCAAAACCTTGGATAAACACCCATTTCAGTTACAAGTGGCTGCTAGTACTGGCCTAAGCTGATGCCACCAAAAGGATACAACTCGCTCAGATTCTAGTTTCAGAGACCTTAGTATTTGCACCACTTTCTGTAAGTCACTGTAACTTTGAGTGTTGCACCACGTTGGTACAGGATCTCAAGTGGAAAAGGTGTAATAGGCTGTGTATTTGAATTTGGGAATGAATAGAGCTAGCCTGCCCGTGTGCATTCAAGATCCACATCTTGTTCTATTACATTTTCAGCTTTATGCACTCCATAAAATACATTATAGCATCTTCTTAATAGAACCTGAAATCTTACTAAATGTAACTGGCTTTGTGCCTTAATATAGATTTCATTATCAGGTTTCCTAAGCTTCAAAACTAGGTCTATATAGAGCAAAAAAAAACTACATTGGCTAAAGAATTAGCTTTTCCACCATATCTTCAACATGAAGCCAAGAGAAATAACAGATTTATAGTGACTTTTCCTCAGAGGTATGGAGCTTCTTCAAACTCAAAATTCAGGGAAAATACAGCAGCAGAATGACTTTCTGGAAGCTCTTCAGTCCAAGGACTAATTCAGGCACATCACTCACTCCTGAGCTGTAACATTGAGCCTTTCTGAGCCCATCTGTACTTGAGTAGCTCTGGTTCAGCACCAAAATATAAGTCCAAGCATGTAGCACACCTGACTATAGAGAAATCTCAAGGGACAGTCTCTTCTCTGTTTTGCTTTGCTTTGCTTTGCTTTTTTATTTTGGTTGGTCGGTTGTGGGTTTTTTTCCCTACGACACAGTTGTTGGGAACATGGGATATTTGCAGGCTGTCACCATTCAAACCCAAAAGAATCAACGTAGAGGAGAAAACTTTGCAAAAACACTCTGTAAAAGGAACCTTCAAGAGCTTTATCGGTTGCTAGTGGAACCATGCTACATTGCACCAGAACAAAACACCACAAAGCTGCATAAATACGTTATGGTTCATATAAAGTGATCAAAAACCTTTGCTGGAAGATGGGGACAGAGAGGAGTCTCTTGATGTAAACAGCTTGAACCACAGAGACTGCCTGTGTTTGAAGGTAAACACCTAGTTGTTTGAAGGAGGAAAGAAAAATATTTTAAAGTCTTAAAATCCAGTTGGGCTTTTGTTGTTGTTGTTGTTGTGTTAAATGCTTGTTTGGTTTGAGGTCTTGTTGGGCTTTGGTAGCCAGGTCTAGGAAATGAGAAGAGGTTGGAAATGAAAGACTTTTAACAATACAATGGAGAACAGTCTGCAGCATTCACAGGAGGGCTTGTCTTTGTGCCAGGCACAATCCTTTCACTTCATGTGTTACAAAAGAAAGACAGTAGTGGGTTTTTCTTAAGACCAAATGACATGGTCTGTCCAACTGCAGCTAGTCAGGGAGAGAACAACACTTTTTTGCAAAATGATACCAAGATGATATAGTTAATTTGGGGGAATGTTTTTCAGTTCTTGTGAAAACTCTTGTTTTGCAGAAATTAGTGTTGCAACATGTTGCTTTGCTTCACAGAAGTTTTGATCATCTTTTTCCCCAGACACAAAGTGCCCAGCATGTGAATGCTTGAATTCTTGCAGGCATATGAGCTTGCATTATGCTACTGTCGTTTTAATGACTTTACATTGGCTTCCAGGAAAGTCATGTATTGATTTTGAAGTTCTCTTTATTAACTGCCATTAAGAGACTTTCAGAGGACTTGCTACATCATAGCTCTCTGATCTTTTTTCTGTTTATTAACCACATCGTTATTTAAAATGCAGATTGGCTGCATTTAATTTGACCTGAATTTATGAATCCTCAAAACATTAAGGGGAGATTTGTTATAAGATGTGTCTTCAGACAAATTAGGTAGTGAGAAAATGTACACCTTCCTTTTATCTCACAGAACCACACCTTTCCCTGCTGGGAAATGTCTCACTTCATCTGTGCAGTATCTTTTGCTTCAATCATGTACAAAAGTGTGCAATCATTTTTTCTAAAGATTAAAGTGTAAAAACAACCTTTGATGCACTTTTATTCCTGTTGCTTGCATTAATGTGTTAGATAGCAACCTCTAGTATTAGATAGCAACCTTACATAAAACCCTTTGCAGGAAAGGCAGGCAAGTCTGGACATTTCAGAACAGTCTTTATAATAAAAGGTGAGGCATAAATGCCCTTTGGATTTTGTAACCCTTTTCTGGGTGTGATGCTGAGATATTGAATCTGTAGTGACACACTGAAGACAAATGGCACAGCATTTGGATGACCAACAAGCCCTGCCCACGCTCTCCATGCGGCAGTTTTCTTTTCACCTGCTATTCCCAGGCTGCTGCTGAGGTTCCACAAAGGCGCCGACCTCAAAAGGCTGGAGAAGCAGCAAAACAGTTGTGTTTTGTTTGCTTTCTTTCTTCAGTTGAGAATAACTGCATGTAATATAAATATATAAATCATCAACATCTGCAGTTACATGGACCTCATTTTCTCCTAGAAGACAAATTAAAGGGCAGTTTGTTTGTGCCTGAATATTGAGCAAGAACACCGAACGCCAGCGTTATCCCACTGGTAAGTTACAAGCTCCATAGAAGTTTGTGGAGAAGATTAATTGCAAAGAAAACTTGCTCATGGAAATCGTGGGAAGCCCATCAATTTCTGACTTTAAAGTAAGCCTTGGCAAAAGGCTCAGCATTGACTGCATGAAACAATCCTCAGCAAAAGGAAAAAGAAAGATGAAAAGTCCTGCTACAAGCGGTGTTACGCGTTGCAGTTTCCAACCACAGCTTCACACAACAACTCTTTTGGCATTGGGAACTCTTGTTCCTCTGAACCAAAGTTCTAATATAAGTACACCAAGATCAGACAATTTTCACCTACCTGGGTGGTGAAGGGTAATGAACCCGTAAGTTATACGTATCTTCCATCCAGCTGGCTCAGATTTGCTTAAAGCTGCTTTAAACTTCCAAGCCTGCCATCAGCCTGTCCCAAGTCTTGGTCCTGTAATAACATCTGACGCAATTGTAGTGTTTCCTGGATTAAAAATTCATTACTTTTTATATACTTGTACTGAATATAGGCATTTTGCTCTTCAGTTTCTTTGGTTTTTTCCAGCTACCAGAGTAGTTGAGTGCTTTGGGTATCTTGGCGCTGCATTACCTTACTTGAGCGTATTAAGAATCTTAACTTCCCAGTTGTACTTCTTGGTATTTTACCTTATACATCCCATTTCCCTAACAACGCCTCATTTTCTTCCACCCTAAATACAAGATAAGGATATGTTTTCCATTCCTCAAATGGCAGCATCTCAGACATATTGTATGTAATTGCTGGTTCTGCTTTTTTAGCCACTACTTTTTGATTACATTAGTGCCTGCAAGAAGAATAAGTGCTCCTCATGCTGCTTTAATTTGGCTGTGTGAATTGTGAACATGTGCACCTCCAGTGACAGAAATCGACTTTTTAAAAAAATATTTAGAAAAAGTATTTGAGGGCAATGAGTCATTTTAAAGACAGTTTTAATTTCCCCTTGAAATGCAAAGAACAGTTTTATAAAACTGAGTTCTGTTGTCACTTCCTTTAGCAAAGAGATGCAGTTAATACCATGTAACAAACCTAGAGCCAGGGTTGGCAGGTGAAAAAGTGAGTAATTGATGTATTTGGGACGTTGAAGACTGTTATCAGCAAACTCTCTTCTTAAGCCACTGGCATTACTCCAAATTTTATCTTTAATTTATACCCTGAGAAGTCTTCAGTGTCATTAATTGTATCCACTAGGAAAATGGAGGGGAAAGTAGGTGAATTTGTAATAAAATCGAACACAGAGGGAAATCCTCTGACATTCACTAACTTGTAAGTTCTTTATGAGGGATGACTCCTAATTATTTGTACTAAAGGCTCAGTAAGCACCAGGAACAAAAGCAGAATATGCGAGGTTCGTGTAGATTTCTGTTTAGGATAATGAAGAAGGGTGGGAGCTATTTCTGTTTGCTGAATTTTCTCTGAATTGACTCCAGTAGGGCTGGTTTATTTCCTGCAGCTCTAAGAAAATGACTTTGGATTAAGAATAAATTAGACACTTTATTAAACTTACTCTGCAGTTTTATTATCCTAACTCTTATTGTTGAAAAAAAACCACCCAACACTTCAAATTTGGAATATATTCCCTGCTTCCAGGCTCACGGTGTTACTACACATGGTGCTTTTTATACTAACCATTGCTATTTTTTCCCCTCAATGTTATTTTCTAGAAGTCTCTGCACAGAACTTTGAAGGAAAAGATCCACAATTTCACAGTGGAGGGTCCAATTTTTTAACCAACAGAAAATACTCCACAACTTCAAGGTTTCATCTGTTTTGAGGTCAAAAACCCCACCAAATTCTGATGTCTTTTCCATTACAAAATGGGAATCGGTAACAGTGAAGACAGACCACAACAGTATTTAGATTTCAGCCAAGCTGAAGAAGTATTTTTCAGCTGCAAGGTTAATTCACCTGAGTGTAAATTAGAAGATTTCTGTAAATTAGACGATATCAGCTGCTTTCAGGTTATGACCAAAGATAAAATACACATCATTAGAACAAACAGCAGCCTACACCTCTAGCCACATCCAGGCTAGGAAATAGGTATTTATTTTTTTTTTTACATTCGTTTTGACAAATTAAATCTGCACAGAAGGCATACCTTTAGGGTGTGCCAAGACCACCCAGCAAGACGGTTACTGAGGCAGAATTAGAACTTGGGAGTTCTCGGTTTATTGTCTTAAGTTAAAACCACTAGACTGAGCTTATTTTAAAGGGGAAAAAAAAGTGGGCAGAAAGTAAACTTTTACAGCATGCTAGTAAATTTAGAGCTTGTTAGAATGCTGGAGATTAATAGCAACAGGAGGTTTTCTGTAAAAATCAGGATAACTTTGGGAAAAAGAGTCTAATGTAACTACTTTCTCTGCTATAGTGCAGAACACCCAACACCATCTGCCCACACTTGCAAATGCTTTCAAAGAAATTCCTACCAACTTGACCAATGCTTATCTGAAGCTACAATCTTTGTTTCTTCATATTTTTAGCCAGTATAAATCAAAGGAACTCTGGGAGCAATTCCTACAGTTAGTTTAAACTGGGCTGAGGGTTGTTTTTTTTCCATAGAGGAATCTAAAAGTGATAAGTTAAGAAAGCAGGTATTAATTTCACTTTGCTAGTTTACAACGCTAAAGTAACAGAGGTCTTTCAAAGCTTTAGCTGATCAGCAAAATGCTTCTGCAAATAGCACCAAACTCTTATACTTCTGTTTTTAAGGCTCATCCACTACTGCGTGGATAAATGCTGTGCAATAAACAACATTGCTACATTTGCAACTTCTCTGAGGTTTGCCAAATCCTGATGTCTCTCATAATCTTACACCTCCAACCAATTTAGAAGTATTGTAGCAGCAACTCTTAAGACTCACTGCTGCAGAAAAACAGAGCGCTAATGTTTTTTGCATCCATCACTTCACAGATGAGAGAGGGATAAAATTTTCATTGACACCTAATAGAGCACACACAGCAAATGTTTACTCAATTCTCCTGCTTTGAAGATATTGTCAAGCTCTCTGCTGACAGCCATTACTGTTCCTGGTTGTTTAGACACAGCTCTGAAATACAGAGATATGGAACATGAAAAGTATTAGACTTCAGTGATTTCACGGTGTGATGTGAAATATCTATTGCAAATCCAAATCTAAAAGACACACAAGTAGTGCAGTTTGAACTGTCATTCAGGCTATTTGGGAGGAAAAAAAAAGAGGCTGTGATCCTCAGCTCTTCCTGAGCTTCTAGCATTTGGAGTAGGAATAAAAGTATTCACCTACAGACAGTCAGCAAGCATGAAAACTCTCATGAAAACTCATGTTCATGAGAACATGGATGCAAAGGAGAGTAGCATGGCATGGCATAGCATAGCATAGCATAGCATAGCATAGAATAGAATAGAATAGAATAGAACTAGACTATTTCAGTTGGAAGGGACCTACAATGATCAGTCCAACTGCCTGACCAATTCAGGTCTGACTAAAAGTTAAAGCATTCTGTTAAGGGGATTGTCCAAATGCCTCTTTTAAGAGGTTTTTGCACTGACAGGCTCAGGGCATTGCCCAACTCCCTAGGAAGCTTGTTCATCAGCCCTCAGCATCCTTTTCTCAAAACTAGACAAGCCCAAAGCCCTTAGCCAATCCTTATAGAACATGCCTTCAAATTCTTTCACTAGTTTTGTTGCCCTCCTCTGAAGGCATACAAGGACCTCACATCCTTCTTCAATTGTGACTCCCAGAACTGCACAGACTGTTCAAGGTGAGGCCACACCAACATTGAATACAGTGGGATAACCATCTCTTTTAACTGGTTGGTTACACTATGGGACCTCTGCACCCAAGAGATGAGCAGAAAGAGTCTCCATGGCAACCCTACATTAGCTGTGTAGAAAGAGGCCTTGGGTCAACCAAACACCTGGGCTCTGGCCAGTGATCTTCAGTTCTCTCTATATGGCACCTGAAGTGATCATCCTTTCCTCAGGGCCACAGAGCAACCACCACAGAGTGGCTGAGCTACCAATGGCTGGTTTATTATTTGTTTTCAACACAAAGAGCAGCTGTCATGCACTTCTAGCAAAACTTTCCTAACAAATGCTTCTGGCCTCACCCCATAAATTCAAACTTAAATAGTTCTGGGAACGCAGCACACCCAGTGTGCTACCAAACACATAGGGTATCAAGAACCCCCTGGCCCCTGAGCCTCCTGAGGAGTGGCCTCTGCTGATAACACCACTGTTGGGAGTTTGATCAACAGGGAAGGATATGAACATTTTCTCCAACTTCTCTTGAATTCAAAGGAACACCCAATGTGAAATGACTGAAATAAGATTTTTCTTAATCAAAAGTCTACACTTCCTTCTGTCACATCTGCTTCCTTCCAACAGCTTGCCAAATTAATCCTCTCTTTATAATTACATTTTTTGAACATTGATACGCTGCAGTTTAATACATATGGGACTTACAGAGAGTTCACTTATTTAATTTATTATGTTCTCATACCTATGGGAACACTACTGCTTATGAAAGAAAAGAGCCTTCAACAACTGCACGTCAAAAACCAAGTTCAGCTATTAACAAGCTAACATAAAAATAGACACACTTTCATAGTTTCATGAAGACCTAACAAGACACCATTTAAAAGTAATTTCTTCTACTGCTCATACTTACCTTTCCACTAAGCTTGCCATGTAGCCAGAAAGGCCCCCTGCTTGGAGGGACAGCAATATTAAAGCTAGGCTGAGTTTCCAATAGAGCTGTATCCTCTTTACCATTGCAGAAAAGGCACATAGGAATTCACAACAACTAGTGTGTATTTGCTTCTCAACGTTTTATGTTAAAGGCTCAGGCTACATTATAAAGGCTTAAAATAACTGCTTAAAATAACAGAACTCAGCACTGGGAATGGCTGCTGAAGAGAAGCATGTGTTTTCTTGTAGATATTTATAGCTTTCCCCGCTTCTACAGTGAGCAATTTGGAGGGGTAAAGTAGTCAACATTTTAGTTCCATTCAGAAACCATGGAGTGATTTATGCTTGTTAAACTCTCCATGGTTAAATGTCTCATGACTCACTTTCTAGTAATTCCTTCTATTAAACTCATCTTACTGATGAGCTAAAGCTTGATAGTAGTAACAGAAAGAACAGCACGGAAGCTTTATTAAAAAAGGTGGTTATTCTGTTATCTGCTTTTGAAAAATCATTAGCCTCTGCACTGTGTATCATATTAAACGTGGTGATACCTTCCTGTCCTAGTGATAGAAATTTAAAGTAAAATCAAACATGATGACTTGAAATGTAAAAGCACTGGGGAAGTTGCTTTTAAATCAGGCAATAAGAGATGAATTTTCTGCAGCCTTATTGCTGACATATATCCATGGAAAAGACAAAAGGTACGGACAATTTAGGATACGTAACATATTGAAAAATCACATTCACAAAGCTGAAGTCAAGATATTCCAGAGATTATAGCATGAGTCACAAAGAACCTCAGTGAAATCACAGCTTCAAAGACTTTTACAAAGATTTCATAGTCCATTCATAGAACTCCAGATTTATCAAGAGGCATGCAACACTATTATCTCAGTTCTTATTAGAACTAAAGAATATAGTTGCTGCTCCGGAAATCCAGAAGATTTTTAGCACCTTCTGCCTACAAAGCAAATATGACAGAATCTTCAGGATAAGAAAGCCTTTCTGTATTATGCATAGAGAGGGAAATGTGTGTAGGTATGTATTAATATGTTTTAAGAATAATATAAGCATTCCATTGAACCATGCTTTTATCATTAAGTACTAAGAGAGCAACTGTGGAGCACCTATGAGCTTAAACAAGAAGACTCCCAGTTCATATCTTCTGTTTTTTCCTAACTTTCTACGTGCCCCTTTGGTAGAAAGGGCCCAAAGGCCCACTCTTCTCTATTTGGGGGCACAGGACAGCCCAAAGAGCTCAAGTATGCAAATCCCAACAAGAACCAAAGGTGAGAAGTGTTCGTGTTTCATTAAAACAGAACTGAGAAATATGTTTAGGCATGATATCACAATACAGACACTGAGAAAGGCAGAATGAAATACTGAAAAAAATGCAGAAAATAGAAACTTAACATAAGCTAAAGGAGGTTGGTCTGTCCTGAAGTGAAATTGAACACAGAACTGGTTATGAAATTGTCACTGAGGTCCCTCCTCCAAAGGCAATGAAGATTATCAAGAATAGAGTTGCCTACAGGCCTTAATGAGGTGCTAGCACAATATGGTTATTAAACAATTGTAACTACAAATCACAGCTCTTTCATGTGAAAGGGTTGGAGCTCCCAGAGGTAATGAGCATGACAGACCAGGATGTGCATGTGGGTGGTGCTTACATGTATTTACTGTAGACAGAAGATTGTAAAATGCATAAATTAAAACACTTCCAGAGGTGTGGTGTAAAGATAAAATGAGTCATGCACAAAACAATTTTCCTTTCTATTATACATCATCAGGCTCTCCTATTATTTAGCAGAAAAGAGAAGAAAACAAAAAAATTAAGATGCTTCTTTTCCAGAAAGTCTTGAATTCTCCCATTCAAGAAGGAGCTGTGATGCATGCATCATTAATTTCTATGCAGAAAACATTGTTCACTTCAACCAGTAATTAGTGGTAACATTTCTATCCTGTGCAGTGATGAGATTTTTATGCTAATCATTACACAGCAGTAAATTAATCATCTGGGCACATTTAGATGGTATGTATATTTCATGAGACAGATATAGATATCAAGATCAGTTTGATATTTACTCATGGTAAATGGAAGTGTCTCAAATTGTTACAGGGGGAAGCATACTAACTAAATATACAGCCAGAGATGTTTGCAGTGTAGCAGCAGCAGAAGCACTGCTCATCTCTTGTTCCAGGAAACAGCTCTCTTTATTTGTTTTTAATTATTTTAAAGGGAGGTAAAAATCCTGTGGTAGAACATGGAACTGAATCACTCAAAGAGACAGTGAAACTCCAATAATGTCTTGACACATGAAGGACAAAAGCACCAACTCAGTTTCCTATCCTGCAGTTCCTCTTCTATTACTGGCAAAATTACCTACTTTACATTATGCAGTATTGAAAAGAGACTTTTCATCAACATTTGTGCTATAGTCTAGAGTAAATGAATTATGTATTGGCCTCGTCCCTCTGTAACTGTGTCTGAGAGCTTTGAGTTGTAGCAGAACGCAAGGCTACCCAGGGGCCTCCCTTCTTCTCAGCAGATGCAAGAGATTTGTAATAACTTGAGGAAAAAAAATGTATTTGAAATTTAAATTTTTTACATATATTTAAATACTACTGCTGGTTTTTCAACTCTCAGCTCACAGATCTTTGCAGGTAAAAAACAATCTAGTCCACAGCTGACAGTGGTTTATGTTATTGGAGAGAAACACATACATGGTCCCTTTATCTTAGAATGTCATCACAGTAATTATGAAAAGCACAGATTTATGGCAGTTGACCCTAACAATAATGGTAATATAAATCATATCCTCAGCTATTCCTTTCTCAACTAAAGTTGAGAAAGATTCTCAAAAATCAAAGGCAGCATGCAAATGGAAAGCAAAGTTTGTTGGCATACCTGGATTGCCGCAGAAGTGCTCTTGAATTGAAAATTGGATAACCAATATGTGTTGAGTTGCCAGCAACTGAAGCACAGCAATTGCTACAATGAGCAAGGATAAAGATGAGCTATTGAACAGAAAGTACAGAAACCCATCAGGAAGGAAAATAAATTTATTAACATCTCTTCATTTATGGAAATTTTTGAGAGAGGTACATCTGAACAGGCAGGCTATCAGGACACTACTGTGAACATCTGAACTTTTAGATCTGAGAAGAGATCAGAAAAGAAAGATCTGCTGATACAAAACCAAATGTTTTATTTCAAGGAAACTTGTTTTCACATGTCAAAAGATCTTTGGTTTTCAATTTGAGAACTGAAAGAATTTTGATTTCATTGTTTATATAAAAATCAGATGGTAATTTTTATTTTGTAACTTTTTTTTTTTTCAAAATCCATTCTGCAGAGCTTCTCTCTGGCACTGTGTATCTGAAATTGATGTGAAGATTAAATTTTTTTCAGGAGCATCACGGTTTTAGAGGCTCTCTTAAGTAGCCTAGGAGCCAACAAGCAGATCTTGGGATGTGCTGTGGCACCACATGCACACCACAGCATTCTCCTCAACAGAGGGTATTCTTGACTCCAGAGATTCTCTGTTTGACTTGAGGCAATGGAGAAAAACACAAATAAACCTCATTTTCAAGTGAGCTCAGGTTAAGACTTGTAACAGTACATGTAACTTCATGGAAAACCCTTCTGAATATCTGATGTACAAAGTGGTGTACCTTGAATGTTCCTGAAGTGAATTGGAGGGAAAATTGAAATAGTTAATAAATTTGATGCAAAACCACTATTAGCATGGTAAATAGATATCATGGTTATTAATTCTATAAAAATGAATGGCTCATCATTCAGCTATTGCTCAACTACTGATTAACAGCACCAGGGACTACCTGCTGTTTGGTTTAATACTCCATGTTGCCTGTTACATTAGCTGTTTGGCATTGATTATATTGCAGCAGTTATTCACATTAGTAGGTTTGCTTGTTGTAAAATTCAAAAGCACAAACCGAGTTCATGTCGCAATGAAATGAGCAAAAACCTCAAAACCAAAAAAAAACATAGTATGAAAGAATCAAATTCCGAGATTAATTCCTCCATCAAAATGTGTATGTACGAGCATCCTCTCGCCTGGCTTCCAGCAGGGGAGGGCATCCCAGCAAGAGAGGGAAGATGGGAATGGCTTCAGCAGCCTGAATCAAAATCTGCTTTTACACTTAGTTTGGATACCAGCTGGCAGGGAGTGAAGGTCACAAATCGCAGCTGAGATGCTGCTTCAGAAACATCACAGCATTTCAGAGAAAAATTGCCATATGAAATTCTCTGCATGTCACTACGGCGAGCCTTCCATCAGAAAGAAAAGGACACGCACAGCTTTCCATGGAGAGGTGCCTGAAGAAACACGGGAGCCCCGGGAGTCCTGTGGTTGGCTTCCTATCCTTGGTGTCCTGGTTCATCTGAGCCTCACATGAAGGAGTAAGATTAGTAAGATTTAACAGTGAGAGCTGAAGAAACTATTAAAAAGGCATATTATTTTAGCATTTTGACCATTATTTGACCATTCTACCATATACTACCATTAAACAGCCAAGATTAATTTGTCCTATAACCTGAAACCATTTAGAAACTGCAGCATTATTTTAAAAGAGTAAAAAAAATGACTATTTTATTAATAGTACATCATCCTAATGCATACAGTGATAGACAGAACACCGACCCATAAAAGTGTACACTAACTCAATACATTAATTATTCTGATGCCACAAATTTATTTGGTATATTTTCCTGCTGCACAGTATCACTTAGCATAGAAAGGGTTATTATATCCTAGTCAGAGAGGTATCATAGCTTCATTAGAAATTTAAGAAGTACTTAAAAAAAGGAATTTTAAGTGAAAATCACAAATGGAAGATATCAAAACAGCAAAAAGAAACAGGAGTGTGTAAAAGAGCATGTGCTTTGATGAAAACAGACATAATAATACACAAAATCAGGGTGAAAAACAGACTTTCCCACAGCTGTAGACCACATGCATTCGTGGACTCTGAATCTTTACCGAAGAACAGAAATCTTCTTTCTTGCTGTTTTATTACCTTGGCAACATCTCCTCCATGTCAGCAATTACATAGGAGACAACAGTCCAAACAGCAGCACAGAGATTCATCTGGTTTGGATCCTGAACTGTCATCGTGTCCCCTTGAGAATGATGAAACCAGAAGTATTTACTGAGGTCATCACGCAAGCTGGCACCTACAGAGAAAAATGGGCAACATTCCATTATAGGAATACAAATATTTAAAGAGGAATATAAACTTGAATCCATTCCTGGACTGTTTATGATTAAATCCACATGCAGCTGTATAAAGTTCTGTGTTATAACTGCAGAGAGCTGTGGTGTGTGCAGTTTGTAGGTTTTAGGTTAATTGACTTGAGTGAGTGCGAGGCGGCAAAAACTCACAGTGGGGAGAAGCCGACCTTCCTCTGGGAGACTTGTTTCCTCAGCAACAGTGTAACATCCATTTTCCTCTAAGACTACCCGAGTCCAAGCAGGAAAATCCCTACAGTAACCCCACATGTGGCGGTGCTTCCTCCGTTCATCCCACTGCTCCGACGACGAGTTACAACTGAGTTATGGATCCTTTTCCTTGTGTTGGGGAAAACTTTGGAATTTCCTTCTGCTTTTGAGCCTCTATTCATCACAGGAATGTTCTGTCACAGAGCAGTTTTCCAGATAACCTAATAACCTACATTACCTTCACAGTCAGGAGTCCTCATCAGCCTGGGCAGAATCAAGTTGGGTGAAGCACAGTTTTTCCCATTCAGGAACAACTGACCCCCTCTGGAAAGGGCAAGGACTACTCTTGCCCAAACCAGGTGGGCTCAGGGAGCACTAATAGTGCTGGGGAGACATTACTCAAGGCGGAACAGAGCCAAGAGGAGCAGGAAAAGCTGCTGCCCCACTGGGCAGCAGAGACACAAATGGGGTATTTTCACTCTGGCTGTTCTCCCCCTGGTCCAGTCCCCACTGACCCTCTCTGACTCCCCATCCCTTTGTAATTTCCTCTTTCACAGTTCATTACCTCTGCCTCCTCTCCTCTGGTTTTATCAGCCTCCATCTGCTTTGGTTTAATCTCAGCAGCCCTCTCATCCTAACAGAACTCCACCCCGAAGTTTGAAAATAAGAAAATGTGATGTTTTTCTCCCACCACGCTGATTCACTGCTTGCAATTCCTTTGTGCTGATTCCCTTGACCTGCCCGTGGATCAGGGCTAGGAGGTGCACAGCTCCCACCCAACACAACAGGACCTCTTCCTCGCTTGGTCACCCAACCCAGAGAACAAGCGCTGCTGTGAGTTCCTGAGAGCGAGCTATAGGACCCAGGTGGAAACACTGACTGAGGCTACTCCTACCGTGCCTAGTTGGACTGAAAAAAATCCAGGGTTGTTTGATTATAAAGATGAAGTAAATAAATTATTCATATATTTATTTACACGCAGTGGAAATCAGCATCAGATGATGAGGGCTTTGATAAACTCATGTGTGCTCATAAGACTTAACTGTTACGATTTTTCTCGGTTTCCCCGGGATGCCTGAAGCCTTTGAAGAGAATGAAAGCAAAATTTCTCACAGCATAACTGTACATTCCTATAATACATGTCTTTTGATCACTCATACAGCCATTCAGGACAGAGTCCATCTCTGTGGTTTACAGGTACATTTCTGTTTCTGTAATGGGAACTGACTTGGACTCCTTGATTCACTGCTATTTTAGAGACAAGAAAAAGAAAGGTAACACATTTTATAATTCCATACAAGATGAAGTTCTCTTCATAAGAGAGATGGTATGCAGAAAGACCAAATGCTGTAGCATATGGTTATACACTATTGTGACTGATTTTATTCTAAGAGGCACTTCTTGCTCTTAAAAGACTTGTTTGTTACTGACTTGGGGCAATGCAATTGCACAGAAGTCACTGGGTCGGTTACAGGTGCTGAACTATGTTCCAATACTTTTAGCATTGAATGTATGTCAACTCATATTCACTTTTAAAAGTTTATTCTGAATTCTTTTAAATATATACAAGTTTATGTATAAATACATATATATAAAAATATATAAAATTCTTTAAATTTAACTTAAAACTTCTTTTAAATATCTACAACCATGAGGGGAGACCTTATAACGGCCTTTCAATATTTGAAGGGAGTCCACAGGAGAGCTGGAGAGGGACTCTTTGTCACGAAGTGTAGTGACAGGACAAGGGGCAATGATTTAGAATTGGAAGAAGGGAGATTTAGACTAGATATCAGAAAGAAATTCTTTCCTTGAGGGTGGTGAGGCACTGGAACAGGTTGCCTAGAGAAGCTGTGGATGCCCCAACCCTGAAGGGGTTCAAGGCCAGGCTGGATGGGGCTTGGAGCAACCTGGTCTGGTGGGAGGTGTCCCTGCCCAGGGCAGGGGGGTTGGAACTCGATGATCTTTAAGGTCCCTTCCCACCGAAACCATTCTATGAATCTATGATTCTATGATAAAAGGGTTGAGCTATGGTAAGTTCTTCAAGTGATGGACTTCTGCACCACAGATACATTACAAGTTAAGGAACTGAGGCAAATTTATTGTGGTTTTTCAACACTATAAGACTCAAGCCAAAAACTTTGGAGTTTGTTGTAGACATTTCACTAATTGCAGTAACTATGGATTTACAGAGAAGTGTTTTATCTCTGTGAATGGAACAAGGATAAACACCCTTTGCTTTGTAATGTTAAACTCCATGCAATGCTGAAAAAGATTTGTTTCTCTAAATTGATTTTAAAAATCAGAAAACGGTATGACTGGCATAAGTGAATTACTGTACAAGACCCATCAATGCGAGTAGAGAAAATGTTGCAGGGTCCCTAAACTGGCTGTGCAGTCTCTTTCATGTCTTGGGCTAGCATTGAAGTCAGTGACCTGAAAACATCTTGTAAGACTAAGGAAAAGACCTTAAGAAAGCAGTTTTATCCTATGTAATTAGAAACAAAAGTGAAAAATCCATATTCTTGGCTTTGAGCACAAGAGCAGTTTACAGCTGAGGGCTCCACGCAAGCCTCTAGACGTAAAACAACCTGGGGCAGAGATATGATTACAAACAATGTTCATATCTCCTGCTCCAAACTTGAGACTCCTCCATGTTGATGTTAGCTGGCTGGAGATACTTATGGCATCCAGAGGTCACCTGGCTGAGGCAAGACACTGAATAGTGCCCTTCTGCCAGCAAATGCGTCCAACACTAAGATCAACCCCTGCAGAGGACCATGCAGAGGGAAGTTCTGTGGGGCTCTGCAGACTGTAGTCATGTTGGGTTACCTAAATAAAGCCATGGGACCCTACAGCCCCCTTTCTAAAAAACTAGCAGAAAAAGCAACGCTGTGAGCACAAGCAGCCATCCTACAAAAGGCAGGGGCAGGGAGAGGAGAACCCTACATAACGCATCAAACAGTGAGGTTTCAAAGTCCACCAGCTGGCTGCCCAAACTGGGTCCTCAATAGTCACTGTATTATTAATCCTTCTCAAACAAAATTTGCCTGGAAGCCAAATATGCCACTTCCAGACGCTTGAAAGAAACTGGTAAAATTCACCAAGACACAAGTTTTAAAACTCCAATTGCTCAAATTTTGTTCTTTCACATAAAATCAGTCGAAGGGTAGGAGTGTTTGTTGTTGTTTTTATGTAACATTTCCCTCAGGAACAGCAGCCAGTAATAAATGGAGCTTTATTTTTGCCAGCTACATAAGCTAGCAGTCAAGTAAAACAGATGAGTAGCCACATCTGGTAGACCTGCTACAAATTATTGACTCGTCTCCATGCTAGCCACCTAAAAAGGGGGTAGTATACAGCCTTAAAAGAGTCTGAGAGGTCTATTTAAGTACTTAAAAATCCTCAGATGGGAGGTGTTGCATAGGTATGCATTTAATTTTGATTTCTAGGTGGAACCAACACACAAACAGAAAAACAATCGACGGGGCTGGGTGCTCCACTGTCATGTTTTATGTGCTTTGCTGCTTTCCTGTGTTTGCAGAGCAAGTACAACCATAAAGAAAAAAGGGATGTTTGCCAAACAACCCTCTTTAATTGTCCTTTTTCAGTCTGTTCACATTTACAGTGATGCAAATCACATGAGGAACACTGCTGGCTGATAAGGCATTCAGTAAGAAACTGCTTCTAGCTGGATGTAGTAGATGTTGTGGCATGGAAACAGGGAACATTACAAACTGCTGCCAAAAATGCTGTGCTTACTATTTGAATACATCAAAAATACGGAAAATTAAAAACCGAAAATAATTATTCATTTACAGCTTCAACAAGATAGTAAAAAGATAATTCATCACTCCATTACAAAGGTGCCTGGTGGGACCCCTTGGCATGGGTCTGACCGAGGGGCCAGAGGAGATATATCTCATGCCTGGAGCAGATGCTGGGGCTGAACTGTCCTCTATTCTGTAGCATGAGGTGTGTGTTTTGGGAACGTAAAGCAGGGTCTCCTTGTTGCAGCGAGGCACCATCTTACGTGCCATTTGTGGGAAATAGTTGCCTAAGCAGAGTCAGAGTCAAACACTCAGTAATGCCTCTGACCTCTCAGGCTGGGCTTTCTGGGTTCTTTGTTGTGGAAGTTACGGGGTTTTATTTTCCTTCATTTTTCTGCTTTTGATTCCTTCTGAGATTGTTTCCTTATCCCTGACCTATTAATGAGTCTGCAGGATGAGCAGGCTCCAGGTGAAAACAATTTTGTCCTCAGGTTATAGAGCAGGGCAGCACCTGCCAAACAGGCAAGCTTACTCCATAAATGTAATAATTTTGCAAATATGCACAATCACAGAATCACAGAACATATAGTTAGAAGTTAGAAGGGGTTAGAAGGGACCTCTGGAGATTGCCTAGTCCAGCCTCCCTGCCAAAGCAGGTCCTCCTAGAGCAGGTTGCACGGGAACATGTCCAGTTGGGTTTCGAATGTCTCCAGTGATGGAGACTCCACCACCTCTCTGGGCAGCCTGTTCCAGGGCTCTGCCACCCTCAAAGTAAAGGAGTTCCTCCTCATGTTTAGATGGAACTTCTTAAGTTCAAGTTTGTGCCTGTTACCTCTTGTCCTGTCACTGGGTACCACTGAAAATAGTCTGGCCCCATCCTCCTGACACCCACCCTTTAAGTATTTACAAGTATTTATAAGATTCCCCCTCACTCTTCTCTTCTCTGGACTAAAAAGACCCAAGTACCTCAACCTTTCAGTATCTCCTTTGTGAAAAAGTGCCTTGAAAAACAAGATTGCACTGGGAAACTTGGGTGTCATCTGAGATGATAAAATCATTAGTCACAGGGGTGCCCTCAGCACAGCAGGCAGAGAGGTTGTGGAGTCTCCATCCATGGAGATACTCAAAACCTGACTGGGCATGGTCCTGGGGAACCAGTTGCAACTGACCCTGCTTGAAAGAAGATTTCAAGAGGTGCTTGCCAATCTCAACCCTTCTGTGGGATTCTCTATCCCTTGTTATCATTTCCTTGGCTTATTCAGACACCTCTTACACCATAAACAAATTCTTCACAACAAGCTCATTCTTGTCTTAGAATCATAGAATCATAGAGGGTTGGAAGGGACTTCTGGAGATCATCTAGTCCAACCCTCCTGCCAGATTGGGTCTAACTACAGGAGGTTGCACAGGAACTTGTCCAGGCGGGTTTTGAATGTCTCCAGAGAAGGAGACTCCACCACCTCTCTGGGCAGCCTCTTCCAGTCTTGAACTCCTTTCACGAGTCTCTGTGTAACCAGCTATTTCATACATGATTTGATGCACTGCATACGACAGGTAAAAACAGCTGCTCCGTAATTGATACTGACAATGTATTTTCAGTAACCAGCTGCGTAAGAGATCTTGATGAAAATGCACACACACACATTGAGGAATTCTGAGAAACAGCCCATCCCTTCTAGCTTCCGACCTCAGCATGAAATGCACAATGTGAATATTAATGAGCTGATGGCCAGAATATTTACCTGCTTTACAACATGTCCACATTAAACACCAATTCTTCACACCTTAGTAAACTCTCTTCTGCATTTCTTTCTTACAGACTTAAGAAAACGTGATGCTACCATTGAGGCAAGAGGAACCACAAACCGAATGATGATCGCTGCTTCTTGTCAAACACTGTCGGGCACTACCGCTTCCATAAAGTCATCATTAATTTAAACTCTAATCCATATATTTAAGCAATAAAATTATTGTCATTTGTACCAACAATGAACAGAAAATTAGTTATTATCAGAATGATCACAAAGGCCGTTTCCATAAGACAGGTATCTTCAAGGGGGATATAGTAATTCCTGAGTAAAACATTTTGCATGACATTTCCCCCCACATTTTCTTTCTTTTCTATTTCCCACATAGCATTTAATTTCCAAAGCAAGACAAATAGGGGTCCTGAGGTCATTAAATATTTGCTGTACAGCCCTATCAATGGCTTTCCAGTTGTCTGCTTTCAAGTAAACTTTGCAGCACAACTATTCCATGAAACTTTCAAGTAGGACGGGAAATTCCCCACCGTTTGTGTAACCTCTCTTGGGTGTACTGGGTCTTCAATACTACAGTTAGATCTTTGGGGTATTGACCTCTACATGTACATTGCCATATACAGTGAAAATAGTATGCTAACGAATTACAATAATGTATAACTTTTTTAGGTTTCATTTTAAAATAGTCCCTAGAGGAGCTGACAGAATTGCTACTCCACGATTTTACACAGTGTATATATATATATATCACTCCAAATAAAAAAAACTCTGGCTCAGAAGAACATACACTCTAAACAGACAAGAGGATGAGAGAGGCATGCAGAGATGAAATGGCACATTCATTTTCTCACAGCAGCTGAGAAAGGAATAGATGCCAGACATCTGAGCCTAGGCCAGTGCCCTGTTGAGCAAGCTGTGCTACCTCCTAACAGCAAAGATGGAAATACCTTAACAAAGAATATTTTGCTCAATGATTTCAGAAGCTTATGAAGCTAAAATAAAGGCTTTGCAAGATAACTTCTATGTGTATCTCTTGCATTTTCCAAGTACCTATGTGTTTGAGCTTCATCTTGCTGCCAAGACAAATCTGCATATTATCAAAGGTACTGCTTGTAGTAAGATGTCAGCACAAACACCTCATCTGAAAACTTATTTTTATTTTTGCAGTGATTTTTCTGGCTAAAAAAGACAGATTCCTTTTTTCTCCCCCCTTCCATTTATTAAAGTTTGCTTTTGTTTCCTGTTTCCTAAGAATATTCCTTAACTTCATTATCAAGTTTCTTCCAATATCAGACTTTTTAATGCCAATTACACTATTCAGGAATGTGCTGAGAAACTACAATCCCTTGGGAATAAAGCAAGACCTGACAAAATATATATGTCCTTTCCCTTTACACTGATTGAAGTAATGACTTTACTCAGGAATTAGGGAAAAAAGAGGCCTCACAACCTTCTGTGCAATTAAAAACTGCTATGTACCAAGAAAGCATAAAATACTGAAGACAAGCATTCTCCCCCTCACACCAGAGTGCTAATTCAGCTTTATGCTCCTATGAAATGGGGGTGTGGGGGTACACGTGTCCGTCCACATAGCAACAGAGTCAATAGCCTCTCTCTTCTCATTGCTGCCCAAATTTCAAAGGTCAAAACTACAGGACAGAGGTGGGGAGATGCGTGATTTTTCTTTCAAAGGATATGTGTCCAAGAGCTAACAAAGGAGAAGAAACAGATAAAAGATATGGGAATGGGGAATACAATTTAATTCAATTTTTTGTTTTCATTCTGGGTCTTTTTAAAACCCAGCAGAGTCACAAATATTAGATGGCCAGGCAGTAGGCTGGCTGCAATGGTAGTTGTGTTTGGGATGGGGTGGCTGGAAGGTTCTCCCCATGCCACAGCATCCTTGGTGCTGCAAGCCCCGTGGAGCGCCCGCCTCCTTGCACGAGGTGTCACACGATGTTTTGTGAGCTGCCCGTGCTTCGTCGCAGAACTATTACTGTAATGAAAAACCAATTATTGCAGACACGTATTGAGTGTATTTTGGTGCACATATTAACCTCTTCTTTTGTGGGATAACCTGTAGTTGATAGTTGGCTTTCATGCCAATTATTTCATTATCCATTCTTCAAGTAAGCAGAAGCGATGGAGAACGCTAATGCTGTTTAGTGGGGCGCTGACAGCATTAGTTCTCCTGTCATTTAGTCTCAAATGATGAAATTACAGGCTAAGTTGCTTGAGTTTCAGGGCTGCAGACACTGAAATAGTTTCCAGTACAGAGCTTATAAATAACATCAGAAACCCTGCTGTTTCACCTCCTGAGTCATTCTCTCAAAAGCCTTTAAAATTCATGATTCAAACAACACGGCAGAGGGAAAGCTTTCAGTCGGCTGTTTCAGTGGCTAATTATATGAGAGTAGAGTGTAAGGGAGACAATATGAAATGTGCGTTATTTCTTGTTTTGCTTAATACATTTGAGTATTAATCCTCTGGATACATTAAACAGACTAAATTACAGCTCAGGATTATCACAGTTACTTTTGCAACGCATTAACCTTTCCCTCATTGCAGCAGAGGACGGGTGACAGCTGGGGATTCGATCTGAACTCACATAAAATCCTGCAAAATGAGGTCTCAGGGAAGGAAGTTGTTCTAGTTGATAGAGCACGGGTTGACTAGACTCTAAAATAATATTCTAAACAGGTCTTGACTGGAAAAAAACGTCCCAACCAACAAATGAAGCTTCAACAGTAAAAAGCAGTGGAAGCTCTTTCTCCACTCATCCACCTTAAATCAGCAAGGTGGCGTTTTTTTTTAAAAAAAATAAAAATAAAAGGATGAGTCTTTCTAGCTGGGCATTGAACAGCCAGGCACTGCCCAAATGTGACCCCACACTTGCAGGCTGGCTACTTCTGATGGAGAGAGTCTGTCACAGGCTCACTAATCCCATTTTTGAACCTATTTACACCTCTGCCCACCACAGCTCCCTGAGAAAATGCCCCGTGTGCTCAAGCATTTCAGGTGGGCACACTATGGTTCGTACTTCGTGAGCTGCACAAGTAGAGCCCTGCCTTTCTTTGTTCACGTTCTCCATGCTATTGATGGTTTCATACATTTTTATCACACTCTGTCTCAGCAGCTGCTGAAGACCTCTCCTCACATGGAAACCATTTAATATCTCTGAGGATACAGGCTCCTGGTGACTCTTCTTCTCTTTTTTCTAACTCTCTCTCACCGTTCCTGAGCCAAGCATCCCAAACTGCCCACAAAGCCCAGTGTGTGAACAGACTCCCAGTGTGACTGTGCCGTACCACAGCCCCTTACCTGAGGATGCTTTCTGTTCCTTCTCTCTTCCTTCCCTGGTGGCACAAAACAGTGTGTGGGTTTTACCATCCCTGGTTACTGAGTTGACAATTTCAGACAATTATCCATGGTGATTCCCAGATCTTCCTTCTTGAAAATAACTCATCTGGATCCTGTTATCGTGTATGCATAGCATGTATACTGCATTACTCTGCATTTATTGACAATGAAATGTCCCTGGCTGCTGCATTGCTTAGGCATTTTCTGCTAGGAGATTACTGTCACATTTTTCACAGTTAGCATCAGTTTTGATAAGAAATATTTGTAGCAGTCATCAGTAAACTTTGCCAACTTGCTATTCACTCCCTTTGCAGCTAACACTGAATTTGATGAACATCCAAAGTCTCCAAAAAAAGGTGGCTAAGCAGCCTAATAAAGCCTTTCTCCATTATGAAGACTGACAATTTATTTCTGCCTGCCTTTAATCAGGTATTACTCTGCAAGAGGAAAATACCTCTTATCTCACCGTAGCTTATTTCTCTGAAGGTCTTTGATCCAGCAGCTTTTGAAGACTCAACTGTACTTTGCTGACCAGATCCAACTACAAAACCAGTTATAAACTCCTCTGAAAAAGCCCTGCTAGATTGGTGGGGCAGGACTCCTTTCTTCAAAAGCTACATGGGCTCTTCCACTGCTTTTGTATTTTCTGTCTTTGCAGCCCTTCTCTTGGCTCTGTGACCATCCTGGTTCAGAGATTCACAGACCCCTATTTAGGGGATTCCCTACTAAGGGGATTTCAAGTTAGAAGGATTGTATACCTGTGTCGGATGTCTGTATGTGTATGTATATATGCTGTATATTTTAATGTCATTTATTTCATTTGTGTTTTCTTTAAAATGAGGTATAGGGCTACATGTATCATATAGAGACTATTTAGCATATGGCTACATATATTATTAAGAGACTACTTACCAAAGTTGATAGTTTTAAAATTGGTCATTGGATTTATAATACATTTTGCATACTCTTTTAAACATCACGTGAGAGGGATGAAAGTTATTGCAAAATTGACAATTTCTCTAATTTAGAATTCTTTTTCATGTGTTTGTTTATGGCTCAGCTCAGCAAAGCAGTTGAGGTTTGAGCATGTGATTTATTTTAATACCATTAAGCTTTATATGTCACACAGGAGGGTCAAGTGAAGTACTTTATAAGACTGCGACCCATGGAAACCATCTTTCCTAACCAAATGCACCATCCTGGTGCTTAACTAGTTATGAAAAAACAAATGGTCACCTGCTGTAAGTGAAACACATTTTAAGGAAGCTGTTACCTTTTGAATCACATAAACAGCAACTGTGCCATTATATAACCACACCAACAGATGAGCAATGGTTTTAGCGGTCTCTTCACTGTCATACACCATTGAGATCATCAAACTCTTCAAGGTCATGGTATATTTTAGATGTAGGACCATTAGACAAGGCTGGAAAAATACCATGACTGCGATAATAAAAAATACTTCAAAATATCTGTTGTTACTCTAATTAATGCATACTTGAGTTTTAAACTGATATAAGTTATTTCTTAATCAATGTTAGATGCTCCAGATATTGGTGATGAAATACCACTTTAATTTGATCTTCAAACCAGTATATATTTAGCTAGTTCATTATTAATAGAAAACCAGTAAGGTACTTGAAACAAAGTTCAGATCTGATCTTATCGCAAGGTTCGGGGCTGTTCAGATCTGGGAGTTTTGAGCTATTTCTGAAACAAGGCTGTAGTAATCCTGCCTGTTCTGTTCTACAGATCACGCTATCCCATGGCCTGTGAGTACAAAGCAGTAGGAAGGAAGGACAATAAGCAATTCTAATAATTCAATGTCCTTAAGCAATAAATTGCATATTTTTGTCAGCAAAGCTGCAAAGAAACAACATACTTTAACAAAAAAAAAAAAGAATTAAGGTGCAATGAAGACACCTGCCAGAACACTGTTGTCTGCAATCTCAGAATTTTATGTTTTGCGAAATGACATGGGGCCCATTTGGAAAAGAAAAGGAGAAATTAAAGGGAGGGTGAGAAGGACAGAAATTCCTTACACCTGCTCTGACCTTGCAGTGTGGCTCTGTGGGGCTCTGGCTAATCCCCACAGCAGAACTCATCCTGGGAGACGACAGAGTAAATAAAGCAATGATGTCCCTAACTAGCACGGTTCTTCCAACCTGTAAATTTGAGTTGCTTTGATAGATATTTTGCTACTGTGCAAACACAGTGAGTGACTTGCCAAAATGCAAATGTATTCAGAACGAAACAGAAGCCATACAAGCTCAGAAAGAACACTAAGGGAAGCTGACAATTAATTTTAAGTTGAAAGGTTAACCTGGTTGCTTTCAGTGACAGAGCCTCAGTCACATCAGTTAGTGGAAACAGCATTTGCCTTAAAGACAGGCTTACTGCATTCTCTGTATTACCATGCACAGAAGATGCTGTTTTCTCATTAAGTTGAAGTTTGGGTTTTGGTTTTGCTTTAGTTTGCTTTGATTTATTTTCCATTCAAATTAAATCTCTATGGGTGAAGGCGACATTTAAAAAAAAAAAGGCAGCAAAGACTGGTTGGGTGAAACTTCACAGAAGCAGAACAAGCTGCCCTGAATGCCAAGCTGCAAGCATAGCTTTGAAAATCCCCTTCCAGATGCCATCTGACTATCTATCTCCATCACAATCACATTATTGCACAAATCAAGAATCAGTACGTATTTTTCACCATATGGGAATAAAAACATCCAAGACCCCATTTTAAATTATACACTGGTGTTGCTCGGGGCAGCTTTTACAAAAATTTCATGAGCTGCTCCAAATGGCACAATGCTTACACACACGATGCAACAAATGCAGATAATTTGATAACGGTGACCAAACCCTACACAATACAGAGTAAACAAACCTCTATTAGTTTAAACACTCCTACCATCCTTCTGATTTATTGTGGACATGCTAAAACTTAGAGCAGAGTTTACAGCTGGATAAATCAAAGCCATTTCAATTTGGATGGAGTCAAAGAAATCAAGTGCAAACACCCTACTGTAAAGCTGTTTATGGTGTTACATGCAAACACCACCTATAGCCTAATCAAAGGGGAAAAAGAGCCAGTGATGATAGCGGTTAATAGTTTGGAACAAGTGATGTGATTTATGCAAGATTATTACTGAATGATTATAATGATTGTAATAGAGAGAAGTTAGAATTTAATACATGCCTTCAAAAAAGCTTAATCTCTGTGTTGCTACACTTGTCTTTCATGTGAGGCTCCCCAAATGCAAGTTTTCATAACCAGCACTTTCCAGTTTGACCAGCAATTGGGGCATTAAACCCAGATTAGATGGGTTTAGATCTCTATTCTCACCAACCTGCCTTTCTTTTGATTACTCTACTAATAAACACTTTTAAAATCAATTAAAAGGTTTCTTATTCTTATTCTATGCTCATCATTAAGAGAAGTCTGAGAATACAGATGAATCTTACAGCCCATCAAAAACCTTAAAATACTCAGGTTTCATTGGAAAAGGGTATATAAGACAATTGGTTCCTTTCAAACACATAAAGTGAAGATTTTTTTTACACAGCAAACTTATACGCACACATACACATACACACATACACGTAACAACCCACATACCACTTAAAAACCTTTCAGGATCTGAATGTGCACTTGCTAAGAAGAATGGCATGCTGCAAAATTAAAAGGACTACAATGACTACTCAGTCAAACTGGGATTAAAGGTCTTACCTAAAAATCACATCTGAATGAAAAATTTTTCCACTCTGGCCAATATTTATTTTACTTTTACATCCTTACTTTACTTTTACATCTTCACTTTAAAACTAACAGGCATTTGATAGTAAAGAAAAAGAGGTTGTTTTTTCTCTCTTTAAGATCCATCGTTGCAAAATAGTCTTGAACAATTATTTCAAGAATAGTTTCGATTTCACACTCTTAAAAGGACTGACATAGAAGAAAAACCAGCAGGTCTTATTAGTTCTGGGTAACCCAACCTCAACCTTAGCTACTACCAGGTTCCACAGAAGAGGTGAAAAAAAAGAAAGCACCAGCTTTTCAGAAATGCAGCCATTGAAATCAGAATGCATTGACTGAAGAAGGGAAAAAATTCAGGTGTCACGTATTCTTTTCAGGGTCAAAAAATAGGCAAGTGAGATTTTAAATAAGTAGCTCATTGCAGGTAAATATAGTCAAATTGTTCCCAGGCTGAGAGCCAGCCATCAGGTCCCACTGCTGCCACCAGGGTCCATAACTGTGACTCCAAAGGTGGCTCTGGGCTCCAAAAAACACAGTGTAGCAGAGAAGGCAATAATAATAATTACTTCATTAATTAGATTATGTTTTGTGCTGTGTTTTGAAAGCCCAAGACTTATCTGGCATTAGAAGAGGTACCCAGAGTGCCTTTACAGCCATCTATTTTAGGGAATGGAGCAGCCAAATATCCTCCTCTTGAAACAGTGAAGGAGCAATCACACTTTTTCCCATCTCAATGGACTTAAAATGTACTGAAAATCAAAAAGGAAAAGAAAACAACCAGAGAAAAGCAGTAAATGGGACAATCCACTGCTATCGTGGATAATGCTATCCACGATGGGGACATGGATTCAATACCGCCCTATTTTTTGTGCCACAGAAAGGATGCTCTACACCTAAAAAAGGGAGGTGGATATTTTTGCCCAGGTAAGGTGTGAGGAGAGCTGAGAGAGGGGCCCAAGCCACAATCGGCAGAGCTCGGGGAGGTGAAGCCAAGACACAGGTGATCCTGCCTGTTTCCAGTGAGGCAGGAGAGCTGGCTCTGCTGGCAGGAGCTCTCCCACCTGTTGAATTATTAAGGAGTGTTTCTTAGCCCTCTCTTAGCTCAGGCCCTGACGACCATGCACAATCCCTTCCCACTTGCTCTCTAATTAGACACCTGAAGTCATTACTTGGGCCAAGGGATAGTGAAATAAAATTGTTTCTAGGTTGAGTGTACCACCGAGACACCGAGATAATGTTGTCAAAAACACTGCCCCACGTCTCAAAATCGTTTTACCATTAATAGATTTCCTGGCAGCTGCTTGCCTGAGTGAAAGAGAGGAGCTGCGTGGAAAAGAAGAAAGCAAGCAAATGTCATTTTTAATGGCATAATGACCCCTTCTTCCCCCCAAGTGTCCTGCAATAAAAGATATAAAAGCAGAGCACTTGGAGGCTTCAGCAGCATCCAGTTCATGTGCTTTTAATTGTGACTGCACATTAACATCTGCCCTAAAATCTAGCCAGCAGGTTTTGGTGGACAAGAAAAGTACCCGTTAGTAATTAGGGAGAGGCAGGCAGGGTAATTAACTTTCCTCAGTGCTTCCCACTTAGGGCATTTTAGGGATATAAAATTCAAGATGTGTATAATTCAGGATGTTTTCAAGATTCAGACGTCTAAACCTTGTCGGTCAGTTTTAGCTGCAGAATGAAGGCTGTTGCTTAGCTGGAAGTTAGAAGGGCTAAAATTATCCAGGTGAAGCAAGCAAACAAACCAGCCACTGCAGCAGAGCATCAAAGCCCTGGCACGTCCAGGCTGTGCTTCTCCCAGCGGGTGGGCAAGTGAGAGCTGCCCCCTCAGAGCCCATCATCTCCTCCACACCACAGGTGGCCACCACCTCCAGAGTAACGCCGGCTGGAGAGCTAATAGCAATTTTCAAGGCTGGCCCTGACACTTCCATGCAAAGAGTCTAGAAGCCTCACCAGCACGGGGGGTGGGGGGGAAAAGAACGCCTCAAGAATTAACCTAAGCTTTGTCAGTGCTAGGGATTTCAGCCATCAGCCATCAGCCAGATCATCTGTTCCATCTGCTTCCAAGTCAGACCGTGACATCCACCAGTGAAAGCCTCAGGGCTACAAAAAGCCTGCCCGGTCTTCAGCAGCACTTTTCTAAAGACTTCTTTGGATGATACCCAGAAGTGCTACATGTACACAGGGCCTTAATTCTGGTCTGAAATACAAATGAAAACACACTAAGAATTTCTGTTTTTTAATTTCATGGAGTCACAGAATGGTAGGGGTTGGAAGAGACCTCTGGAGATCATCTGGTTCAACCCCCCTGCCAAAGCAGGTTCACCTGGAACAGGCTGGACAGGAACACATCCAAGCTGTTTTGAAGATCTCCAGAGAAGGAGACTCCACAACTTCTCTGGGCAGCCTGTTCCAGGGCTCCATCACTCTCAAAGTAAAGAAGTTTTTCCTCATGTTGAAATGGAATTTCTTGTGTTACAGTTTGTGCCTGTTGTCCCTTGTCCTGTCACTGGGCACCAGTGAAAAGAGTGTGGTCCCATCCTCTTGACACCTGCCCTTTAAATATTTATAAGCATTGGCGAGGTCCCCTCTCAGTCTTCTCTTCTCCAGGCTAAACAGACCCAGGTCTCTCAGCCTTTCCTCATGAGAGAGGTGCCCCAGTCCCTTGATCATCTTCGTAGCCCTCCGGTTCAAACCCATCCAGCTTATTTCAGTGCCCCTAATTTGGAAGCAAAACGCTGCCGTGACATCTCATCTGCCTGAGATTTGGTAAGCGTTTTTAAAGTACAGAACAGAAATAACACACAAGGAGTGGATGACGACCATCGGTATCATTAGTATTTTCTGCTTGTTCCTGGCCAAAATCTGGAAAACAACTAAAAGACACTTTCGTTTGAGAGCAGCTAGCCTGGAAAGCTGAAAGCCTAAGACTCCACGGAGTCCAAACTGGACAGGCAGTGTACTTAGGGAATAAAAAATGGAAGGATCTATAAAGTGGGGCACCACAGGGGTCTGAGGCTATTTGATATTTTCATTATAGACCAAAATGATGGAGTAGAGACTTCCTATGCTAAGAGATGACACCAACCAGTGACTTACAGCAGAGATACTGAAGGCAAGATGATAATTTGTTAAGCAATTTTCACAGACTGAAGACACTTAAAAAAACCCCAGGATGTTGATCAGTAGGAGCAAGGATAAACTACTACATCAAGAAAGGAAAAAATCAACTTCAGCTGCTGCAAGAGGAAAGAACTAACCATGTCTCTGGGTTCATAATTGAAAGAAAAGAGAACTAATGCACTTAATTTGCAGCAGAAAAGACTAAGGTTAGATATTAGAAAAACCTCCTGAGTGCTAAGAACAGCACAGGGACGGACCAGTTGGTCTATAAAGTTTCTGTTACAGTAAGTTTTTAAGAACAGCATAAACAAATATGAAAGAAATGACACAGGCATTGGCAAGACCATGTTGGAACAGAAGATGTTTAGAGGCTCTCCAGAGACCTTCTTGCCAGCTCTGTGGGTCTTTGAAATCTCATCTGTTTGTAAGTATTTCTGAAATAGCTCCTTAACAGGCTACAGATCTTCATTCTCTGGCGCTTGACTTGACCCGTGACTACAGACAAATTTTGCCTGCAAGGCAGAGGGAAATTGAAGATCACTGTTCCAAATGGACCTTGCACGCAGCCTTAAACTAGGCATCAAACTTCTGGAGGAACCAAATTGCATTTTGTGAACAGCCCAGAAATGAGAACTTCACATCAGAAAAAATGTCCTGCCCCTAAATATTTCAGAATGAACTGCAATGTGTGTGTGTGTGTGTGTAGAAATGTCCCAATGAGGGAGTATAAAGTCTTTTGAAAATCAGTTCTATGACTTCACCAGAGCTAAGTTCGGTTTTCATTTCTTTGCATCTGTCTGCTCAGAGGTGGGCAACCAAGCTCTGATGATTCTCAGCCTTCTCCCAGCACCTTCCACTGTGCTTTGGTGGTTGCTGTTGCTGTGGGTTTGGTTTCGGTGAGGCAGGCAATCCACACAACCCTTCTTTAGGTAAAACCACTTTAGGATTCAGATCAGATAATTTTAGTTTTTCTGTCTTGTATCTCTAATTTATAAGTTGCTTCCAGTTGCTTCCAGCCAGTGAGGTGTTTGTTCCCCAAAGGGAACTGGGGATATCAGGACTCTAAATCCTCATGCCTCTGCTTGTAGGGATTGAGAACCTATTCTTTGAGAAACCAAGCTGCTCAACTTCTTTCCCCTCCAGAATGCCACATTATTGGTTTTCAACTGCTTCCAATTTTAAAATCCATAAACGTTTTCTAACACATGGATGAACCCAACTGGCAACAGAAGGACGATTAAGCCTGCTAACTACAAACTTGCTCTCTTCTTAGGAGCAGCTGAAGTTGTACATTTTTAGGAGTAATCCACAATCCCTCAGGAGACCAGAGTCTGAAAATCCCTGCTTTTGGCTATTTCTTCCGCTTTCTTTCAAAGCAGCAGCAACAACTACAAAAATTCTGCTGTCCCAGAAGGTCATTGCTTGGGTTTAATATAGTTAATAGAACTGAACTGTTTTAAAATCTAAGCAACAGGAAAAGTGCCCATTTTCTTTGGTGGATTTCCAAGCCCTACATGGTGATTGAGACAGCGCCGTCATGGGTACTGCAAACAGCCCAGAGCCGAGGACAGACTGGCCCTGATGGATAATAACTCTTAATTAGGTTTTCTGGCTCTTTGGATGGAGAACTTGAATAAACTGGTGCTTGTGTTGAGGTGCATGCTTTGTCTTTGCAAACAGATTTGTTTACGTGTTCCTAAAATACATTTATAGGAAGGTCTTTCCACATACGGTCCTATTTTCTTTACACATACCCACAAGATTTGATCAGGTAAAGCTGTTCTTGTGCTAAATAAATGCAAGGTCTGGTGGCTCCAGCAGAAGATGGACCAGCTTAATTAGGAAGGTATTGAAGATCTCTTCCTCTTTATTGCACCTTACAGACAAAAAGTAGCTCCTTGGCATCCCTCAGGTAACTGATATCGTTAGGGAAACTGAGGAAACATAAATTATTTGGTGATGATGGCAGCTGATGTTAGAGCCAGAACAGTAATCCCATACCTTCTCTCTTGCATTCCTACGCAGCCCATTCTCCTTGCTTGAGGATTTTCCACTACAAAATGCAAATGTATATTCAGTTTCTTTCACAGTTAAGTGTTTATCTGTGTCTATTCCATGGCAGAATTGACTGGAATTATTTCATGAAAACACATTTAATGTCAGTGGAAAGAAAGATATCTGTGAAAAAAATTGGTGCTTAATAAATTCTGCTCTTCAGAAATTCAGTAGCACTGTAGACCAAATCTGTAACATCAGTTTTCAAGACAAACAGTTAGAAGGGTTCCCATTCTGAAGTTTATGAATGTTAATGATGTCCTGAAGAGATTGCCACTAAAATAATTCTGAACTTGCTCCTTTGAGGAAGATGTCTCTATACATGATTTCTGAACTTTGTATTTGTTCAGCTAGGTCTGCTAGCAAAAGCATTCTTGAGAAGGCTCAGACATTTACACCTAAAATGTCACCTGCAGTTGCAAGCATGATGTATTTGCTGCTTAAGGAAGGGACATGTTTTCTGAGTAATATCTAAAGGTCTGCTTCTAAAAAGCTTTCTGATCCGGAATCAAAAACATACTTCGTTCAAACCTCCAGTGTGCCCTGCCCAGTCAGTTAAGATATTTTTACAACCTCTTTTCCATGTAAAACTTTTAGATTGCTTGGGAAAAAAAATGCTGTGGAAGTGCTGTATTATTTGCTAGATTATCTATAATGAGTAACAAAAGGATGGTAAGAAAGTAATTGCTGTGGTTTAAACTTTAACTCTCTGTTCTCTGCTGGGCAGCAGAGTTGGGAAGAAGAGGGAACAGGTACTACTCATGGTACAGGAAGATTAATTTAGAGGTTGTTTAAGTAAATGAAACATTTGAAAATGAATGGGACTGGATGGGCTGTATGACAGAGCTTCTCAATGCCACTGAGAGGTTGCCTTTTATCATCTTGGAAAAGTTGTGGCAATCAGGAGAAGTCCCCAGTGACTGAAAAAAGTCATGCTGAAAAATGTTATGCTCATTGTAAAATAAAAAGCAGCAGGACCCAGAGAACTATAAGCCAGACAAACTAAACTCAGTCCCCAGGAAAAATAACTGGACTGGAGGGGTGGAAAACTGACCAGACCGCTGGCCTCAAAGGGTAGCCATCGACAGTTTGAGGTCTAATGGGTGGCTGGTTAAGAGTGGTGTGACCCTCAGGGGTCAATATCACACCAGTACCCGTTGCATCTTGAGCAATGGCCCAGAGGAAAGGGAAAGGCTGCATTTTCATTGAATTGGGAAGGAGCAGGTTTGTGTGCAGGAAGGCTGAGCTGCTGTTCAGAGAGCTCAAAATCCAGGAGTGGTCTGACTAGGCCCTCAGAAAATTCAGCATAGACAAAACCAAAGTCCTGTACTGAAACAGGACAACCCACTGCAACAGTGCAGGCTGGAGGTGCATTAGCAGGGTAGCAGCTTTGCAGAACAAAACCTCCAAATGCTGTTGGACAAGTGGCATCAGGAAGACCCCTGTGGCAAGAAGTAACATATGGGGCTACAGCAGCAATAGGGTAGCTAACAGGTCCAAGTAAGTGATATTTTTCTAAATATTGCGTCTTCTTTTGGGACTGCAGTACAAGAAAGGTATGAACAAAGTGGACAGAGTGGGCTCAACGCTAACGTAATCGCCCTGGCTGGATGATCAGCTTGTTCTCATTATTTGTTATCATTCCAATAGCAATTACATCAGCTTTGTTTTCTTGTAATTTTAAACTTGGTTCCAAACCACTAAGGAAAATCTGAATTGCTGAGGATGTACCAAGCCCTGAAGAATCCTATTACATATACTCATCATATGACTTCATGTAGAAAACTACTTGGGGAGCTGCAAGACAGATCTTAATTCATTTAACCTGTGTCTCTCCCACCAAGAGCAGCTTACATGTGGTCTTCCTGGAATGCTACTGGTCAGTTTATTTTTTATTCAGTTTTTACTACCAGTTTGTTTTCCAGGAATGAAATCCACAAATCTACAGATATTTCTGATGTTGTTTTTAACAGCCATTCTGGATCATTACACGTTTGGTGAGAAATCTCCCAACATCTCCACACTATGAATGTCAAAAAGAGTTGGCAAACAGTTTCCACCTCCAACTTCCTTACAGAACACAAATTAAACCTTTTTTCTTTTCCTACTTACTTCACTATTTTCATGAGTTCAGTGAAGTTAGGGAAAGCCCTAGGAATAAGGCCTAACTAACTTGTACTTCCAAACCGCGTGCTTAACATGTTAACACTGAGCTCTCTGTGTTAATGTAGGACACGGGTTTTTTAGGATCAACAAATGGCAAATACTTCCATATGAAAAGAATATTCCCACCCACAGAAACAGAATTCAGCTTTCCTAGGAAGCAAACAATAGAGAATTAATATGCCTCTGAGAGGCACAGCCAGAATAAAAACAACCACACCCTAAATCCAAATGAGATGTTCAGATAGATATTTTCAGTGTTTCTTTTCCAAGAGAGAGCCTATTCTCCTACTCACAAGGTGAGTGGCAGGAGCAAATTTATTGGCAATTTTTGAAATGTTTAGGAATTTTGTGTGCTTAAAGAAAGAACCTATTTAATAACAGACTGCCTCCTGTAATATTGTGAAGAGTAAGCTCTAAAAGTAAGGAAAAAATACTTTAATGATATTCACAGAAGAAACAGTGACAAAATATCTTTAAGAGAAAGAAGTCCACTTCTTCTAATGCCAAAAAGTGCATTAGAATTTACGATTTTATATGAAACACCTTAATTTAAGTTTTCATTACTAGATTAATGAGCTTATTTAATATTTGTACAGCGTTGAATGCACTGAAACAATTTTACTTCTTAAAGCTAATCAGAATGTCAGTATTTCAAACAAATTTATTGGAACATTGATATAAGGTTATTTTAAAACTGCCTTGCCTCAGTTTTTTGAAAGGTAAACTTAAGTGCTATGTAATATCAGCTACTTAACCCTTGTGCTGTAATTCTTAGCTTGTGACCACCAAGAAAACTTTGTCCAATAAACTGCATCACAAATACTGAAGAGAAGAGAATAAATAGAAATAAAATAAGAAATTTGAACTGTTCTGTGATGTATAATGTATTTTGCAAATATTTTTGGTTTCACAGTTCAAATTTTCTCTAGGATCATAAAATTAAGAATAATTCTATTTTTTAATTGTAATTAGGATTTTCTAAACATTGTACAAATCAAAGACAAGAGCTTTTGGTATTCAAAAGGCTATTCTGTTTGAATTGGGTAAGGCTTAAATGGGGAATGAAGCATTTCATTATGGAAAATTCTTGTAAGATTTACTGGCAGATCCACAGATTTTTTAAGGCCAGCAAGACCCATTACCATCTAATCACACCTTCTGAATAACACACAACAAAGAACTTCACCTTGTAGCTTCTGTATCAAGCCCATTCCTCCTGCTTGAATTACCCTTTACTTCTTGAAGGACATCCAAGTCTTCTTTTACACTTGCAAACTGATGGAGAATTCACCAAGTCTGCAAAGTGCTTCTGTAGCTCACTAACCTTATTGGAAGAAGCTGTTTGCTTTATTCCACTTTGAATTTGTTTAGACTCAGACAGACTGAATTGCTAATAGACTATTTTTTAAAATAAGGGAGAAAGGTACTGTAATTAGAAAAATCACTTCCCGGCCTAATATGTATGCTGTAGTTGAGTCATCATTTAACAGAGCTTTGCAGAAATGGAGTGAGATTTAACATCTCCAATTTCTCACTGTAAGGTATGATTTCTAGACTTCTGAGTCTTCCTGCAGTTCTTTTGTGATCTTGCTTTCACTAAAATGTCACTAATATCGAGTGAAGTAAAACCACTTAGTACTACACTACATGCTACTAATTACTCTTCAGTGTGACAACGTTTCTCTTCATAGTATTTTTTTATCAGTCTCTCATAAATTACTCTAAAAAAATATTACTGAACAGTGGGAGTTCATAGCTAAGGTAGGCTTCAGCAAGCTCATTCAGAAGTAGTCTTATTTTTTGTCAAAATAAGTGTCAATGAGCAGTTTTCAAGCATTTGCTACGATCGTGAATGATTTCGCCCCAAAGATGACATGTTATTTTTGACTTGACAGGGCAATGTTAGAAATGCTCTAATGAGAAATATGTTACAGAAGCACTCTTAAAACTACCAGTAAAATTTGCATTCAGGCACAGTGCCTGATCACCCAACTCCATCCCTCTCTCCAGCAGTACTATCCCAGCCCAGTGTTTGCGTGGGCTCTGTCCGGTCTACATGAAACAAACGAACTTGCTGTTCCAGTACCTCCTGTTAATTATTAGAAGTAGTCCCATACTCCCAAAACACCAGAACAAGACTCTAGGCCAAGCAGAACAAAGGTGAAAAGAGTTGTATGTGAAGTAAGGTCAAGCTTGTCTGGTAGTCATCTAGCACAACTAATAAGAAAACTTACCATAATTTACAGACTAGTGCTTTCATTAAATGATTAGTCTCAAAGACTTTATTAACTTTATTAACATAGAGAAGGTCATATGAAAGGCTAATATAACTGAGATATTATGTTAAACTATGAGCCTTTTAAGGTATCCACCTTCATAAAAAGTTGCAGCATATTAAATTTATTTAATTACTCTAGAGTAATTTCTAATTTCAAAAGCCCATTTTTATGGAACAATGATAAATTAGAGTAGAGATGAATTATTTTACAGATTAATACACACAGTTCTTTCTGCAATCAAGATTTTAAATGGTTCTAATAGCTGTAGAGGACTTGTAGTAGGTTCCTTAAGTGCCAAGCAATTATGATTGTTATTTTAGCATACTGGCTTAATTTAATACCTCCCAAGTTGCAGAAAATTTGATTTCTGCAGTGAAGCACACTCATTCACCATATTTCCTTTCGGAATGATAAAATAAGATACTTAAAAAGGAAATGAATGACCTGGAAAAAGCAATACAATGTTGCTAATTATGACACAACAGTGCTGATATATCTTAGATTCATTGAGATTGTGATTCAGGCAAGACATAGGTGTAGACCACAAGCCCCCTACCCCTCATTTCCATAAAAAAACCCCAGGCCTATATTGGCTGGTATTGGTGGTGCACATCAGCACATGTCCAGGGCAGTGGGAACTCAGCAAGTACAAAAATGTAGCAACTGTGGAGTAGCTAAAATTATCTCAATACTTGCAATACTATACATAAAGCCAGTTTTTTGAGTAGCGTTTAGGAATTTTGTCCAACTTTTTGCTGCATGAGCAAACATTTCACTTCTGTTAGTCACCTGGTCAAATAACTGGAGCTCTCCACACGATACTCTATGCTAAACATCTCAGATCATGAATCACACAAATGCTACATATTAAAATGAGGAAGCTAAGTTTAATGTCTATTTTTAGGGAAACATTTTTCTCTTCTCATCATCTTTTAGGAAGCTCTTTGTCAAGTGAAACACCCCTCACCTGTGCACAGTCAAGCCAAAGGCTTTCCAGCATTGGCTTATGAAGTCCTAACTACGTGAATCTGATCTTTTATTCCTTAGAGTTTTTACTCTTTTGGCAAAAAAAAAAGAAGCTGAGAAACTGGATCCACAGAGTTTGTCCAAGTCTGCAGAGAGTATGCAGCAGGTATGCTGAGGGGCAGCCTTCATTCATAACAGTGGAGTATCACTTCCAAACGGTGATATACCCAAGAGTGAATGGAGTTTACCTACTTATAATTTGGGAAATAGAGAGTTTACCCGATTCTTCATGCTTGGATGGCAACCTCAAGTCAGGGACTTTTCCCCTTACACCACTTTCTTAATCATGGCCCTGACTGTCACCAGCAGAAGAGCAGGTTTGGCTCAAGCTGGCAGGTCCTGCTGAAGTCCAGTGATAAAAAAGATGATGGGGACAGTGGGAAGGGTGGGCAGCATGGCCTGGAAAAGGGTGGAACTGAAGGATGTAACTTCCTATGTAATAAGGAAGGAAACCATGCATATGAAAGTCCAGTGTCTAAGGGCCAAAATACATCTTATTTTAGATGAAGGTAATAAAGAATCACTATGAAAACGTAACAGTAAGAAAGTAACAATGAGAGAAATGATATATGATAGTATTTGTTTGCCACCTCCAAGAAAATGACTAATAGACTGTGTTAGAAATTAATTTTTGATTTCCAAAGATACATTAAAGTTAGATGAACTACTGGTTTATTAGTTTCTGGAAGAATAATTCCTCCTCTTGTGTAATGTAACAAAAAAGCAAGACAGAGAGACACAGACAATTATCAAGGTTCAGAGTGACACTGTGAAAAGGAGTTTCACCTTTAGGTCACTAGTTGAATTTTAAATAGAGGAGTTGCCACATGCCTTTGGGGAGCTGTTTGATGTCCTGGGTCAGCTTGATCTCACACACAACTCAATTCCAAACAGAGAAGGGTTCCCATCATAAGGACTGCAGCAGTAGGTAACCTCCCTGATGTGCCCAGCAGAAAGAAGTGTCCTTGTACCCGCTCTCCTGGAAATACACTGTGTCACAACAGCCTGCCCTCTGAGAAAATAGGAGAGCACCCATTTTCCTTTACCCTAACACTGAAAGCTGAACTTAACGTTCTCTGGATACCATAATAGAAATATAATTACTTCATTCCCCCTTCTCAGGTTCTGAGGGCTTGCAGGGAAGGCTGGCTCAGTCCCCAGTGCTATTACTTTAGGAACTAGTTTAAATCTTGTTCAAAGCATCCTTGTGATCATCAGACACCTTACTTTTTCAGCAAAAATACCTGAGCGCTAGTCTAGCAGGGCATGCTTCATGGTTTTTTAACCCTTTCAGACACTGAAGAAGCCTGTTGTGAAGAAGCATGCAAAGAAACCAAACAAATAAACCTAACCAACCCGTCTCCCCACCCATATTTGCAAATTCTGGCCAAACTTGACTAGGAAAGGAACAGCTTTATGTGCCACAGTTTAGATGTATCTCTAACTAAAAACAAATATGTAATTGAACCCTTAAAAAGAACGCCAAGGAAAATAATTGCATAATTAATAAAGGAGCAGTCTTAGGAGAAATGGTCACCTCAAACTGTAAAACCACAGCGTAAAATACGACACCACAAAAAACCCATTTCACTTGATTTATGCTTCATGAAGAAGCAAAACAAACGTTGTACAAATATTTTCAGTAGCTGAAAACTGGCTATCACTAGAAAAACACAGCTACAGACATTCCTCATTGCTGGGCTGAACTGTTCTCACAATAATCCAATGTAAAGGCCACCGACGGAAATATTTCAAATACTCTGTTACAAAGGATTAAACTGCTGTGTTTGGTGCAGATCACCTTGCTTGTGCTTCAGAGCTATTAGTTAAGCTCCAGTCTAGGGTTTGCAAAGCACTCCTGGTCCCAAAATCTCAGAATAGTCACTGCTGTTTTCTTGCAAAAACGGTTAAGTAGCATCACAAATAACATTTCATTGCATGCCCGTTAAAAATAAACATGCTGGAAATAGCAGAGAGGAAGGAGCCAGAGACACTTTGCTTGTCTCAGGAGCAGCCACGAACAGCTCTGAAAAACACACATGCTCTTGCCCTCCTCACATCTTTCAGACCAAAAGGAGCAGGATTTTAATAGCATCTAAAAAGGTGAATCTCAGAATCTATTCCACTGCAAAAGAGAAAAATTCTAGAGAACTGATGTCAGAAAGCATTCTGATTGTTCAGGAAGTACACCGTATTTTCTCTCACTGTTGTGGAAACAAAGCCACCAAGTGTATTTTCAAGAAAATACTTAAATAAAATTGATGAAGTGTCAACACTTGAGTGCTTGTTTAAATTGGACAAAATTATAAAAGCTGCTACAGTGTGTTCAATTTGTTCCAATGTTATTATATACCATAAGGGCTCATTGGAGCAGTGAGAATACTGCAGACAAGGCGTGAAGATTACAAGATGTCTTAGACTTCTCCCTGGTACAGTATGAAATACAATCTAAAGCAGATGAAATTATTTTAGTGGAGCTAATTCCTTCCCACCAGGGTTCAATGGGTGAAAAAAGCATCACTGTTCCTTTATGTTGCAAGAACACTTTGTTAACTGGAAGTTAAATGAATCAAAGCTTCAGGCAGCAAAAAAAATCCACCATCAATAAATGTGCCAAATTTTAAACAGGAAAGCAAATCAGATTTATTTAAAAACTTAGGTTTCATTTCTGGTGTATTTATATTTTCCCAAGATTGAGTTTATAGTTTATGATATTTTTCATAGTTTATGCTTTCTGAGGAGTACAGGTCATCATGGGAGATGACCCGATGATTTCTGCATTGCTCCTGCTGAGTGTACTTTGCTCGTGTAGCCCAGGTGACTAATCATAGAATCAGAATCATAGAATGGGTTGGGTTGGAAGGGACCTTAGAGATCATTCAGTTCCAACCCCCCTGCCCTGGGCAGGGACACCTCCCACCAGACCAGGTTGCTCAGAACCCCATCCAGCCTGGCCTTGAACCCCTCCAGGGATGGGGCATCCACAGCTTCTCTGGGCAACCTGTTCCAGTGTCTCACCACCCTCACAGGAAAGAATTCCTTTCTAGTATCTAATCTAAATGTCCCTTCTTCCAATTTAAAACTGTTTCCCCTTGTCCTAATCAAAAGGACCATGGCAAGTTATAGCTGTTTATGCTCCAGGTGCACCTCAGCTGACAAAAAGCCATGTATAAGAGCTTGATAGGCACTGTCATCACAAGCACCACTAACATTATTAACTGAAAACAAGGCATTTGAATGTTAAAATCTTCTCTCCCCTTCCTTAATCTGTAGCCCCAAGGCAGAAGGCACAATGGAAGTCCCTGGTGACTGACTGTAATGTCCTCCACATTCTGTCCCCAACACCTTACCTAGGAAATCATTCCAATACATCTGCATTTTCAAAACACAGGCTGTAGGGTGAGTTCTCATATTCTAACTACAGAGCAGACATGTTGGTCTGAAATTCGGAGCCTTTGCATGGGCATTTACAGGCTGTGGAGGATGATGCACAACTAGAGCCTCTCAGCAGTGCTTACAGTCAACTCAACTCAGTTCATGGTCCTATCACTCATGTAAGGTGCAGAGGCATCTTACAGAGGCTTACAAAGCCCAGGAACCCAAACGCATGTCATATGCATCATACACAGCTGTATGACATTGCACCAAAAGGCTTGCATTCTACCCAGAAAGCAGCACACCAGCTGAACACCCTGGCTGTTTAACAATATCCCTTCATCCATGCTTCTTGCCCAGCCTGGATATTTTGCTTTGAAAATTAGATATCCATACATTTTTTGAGGCCGTCAACTTCATGTTATCTTTGTAAAGCCCAGGTGAGTGAGAAGGAAAGGGTTCTGGCCATAAATTAGAAGCATATGTTCCATGACCCACTGTGTCTTCCACAGGACCAAGTGAAAAACAAGGCAGTTAATCAAATATTATGAGATTCTAAGCATATACTAGTTATTAGTAAAACTAACATGAAAAATGCGCCAGTCTATTTCAGTCATAAAACACTGGAGAAAAAGAACCTTAAAATTTTAAAACTGATCGTAATATTTTAAATGTCAGTGTTAGGAAACTTTTTTCTTTCTACTGTTACTCAAGCGTGGAAACTACCATGGAAATTCCCTAAGGCTTCACCCAGCCTGGCCTCTAATTGGGACCCTTGTGCTCTGCAAGCCCCCGTGCTGGTGTGGGGTCTCCTGGGCAGGGAGGCTGCCAGCGATGGATCTCTCGCACAGCTTGCAAGCCTCTTTGCCAACAAGCTGCTCTTCAATGAGAGCCAGACACAACACCCCAAACAAACCCCTAAACCAGTTTAAACTTTGCAGAATTTTATCCCTTCTTTAGCACACCTTGATGTCCCCCCTTCACCTTTTGAATGTCATGTCTCAAAAACATTGTTTCTTCAGCATACAAAACAGGGAAAAAAAGCCCTGTATTTCAAAGTCAAAATAATAATAATAATAATAAAATTATTTGTTCTGCATTGGAGAATTCCCCTCTGCCTTAGTTTACTATTTATAAATCACCAGTCTGGGATTAATTATTATAAATCCTTAAAGCCGAAAAGAAGATTTTAGACATGTTATGCCACATACAATCTATACCATTATTAAACTGCAGCTCAAATACACTTTATGTCCTATTTCTGTTAGTCACCTTTTAACATATCCACGTTTCATTTATGGTAAATTTTACTCCCTGAGAGAAAGCATTTCTCACTGTTTTCAAACCACCACACCACCCATCCAACGGGCCACTGCGCGGAAGGAGGGGTGTCAGCTGGAAAGCACGCTCACCTGGCACCCCGTCTCTCATCCAGTAATCAATGTCTGTCCCATCTGCCTTCTCGTAAACATCCGTAACATTGATGGGCTGCAGCAGAGCCATGATCTCTTTCACGATGTCCCGAGCTCTAGCACTGCCAGTAAAACCCAGTCCAGATGGCTTGAAGGTGCCCTCATCAGACTCCATGACGATATCAAAGTTGGAGATATTTTCCTAAACACGTAGGGAAAGGAGATATTGTTTTGTGATTGCTCTTTTAACTGGCACCACATACCAGATTCTAGATGTCAGAGTGAGCACACAACAACACACTTGTTTAAGAAGCAGAGAAATGTTTCTCTTTCCAGAGAACTGTGATCAGGTGTACATAAGCGTAATTGAAGGGAACTAATCTTTCTGCATGAAAACGCTGGAACAATTCAAGTTCAGTTCTGAGATATCAATATTTTCTAGGATCCACAACACTACTGGTCTGCTAGCCCCAGATACTTGCTTTAAGACTTCTGAAGTGCCACCTAGAAAGGTAAGCCATCATCACCATATTTCAGTTTTCACTTAGAGCTCTTGCTTCTCAGACCTGAAACTCAGAAATTTTGTTGCAGGATATGCAGTCTGGTTGGCTTTAAAATTAGATGCATTCAAAGCTTGCTTAGATTATGAAGGGAAAATCCCATTAAAAAAAACCCAGCTGCTTCCTCTTCAGAAACACATTATTTTCAATATACCACATAGTAAACTCTGACTTTGATTGGAGAACTGAAATGCCAAGGTTCCTCCTGACCTAAAAGAATAATGTCTCTTTTAAGAGAAGTTTGTGCTTCCCTTAGGGAAGGTAAGTCTGTACAGGAAACATCGAATTTTAAAATTTTACAGAATCTTCATGGTTGGATCATCAAGTCCAACCATACACACACATACAAAAAAAAACCCAACAAAAACCACGCAAAACAAAACATCCAACCCAACAGTCTTGGGTACTAGAGCATGCCCTGAAGTGCCACATCTACACATTTCTTAAATACCTCCAGGGATGGTGACTCCACCACCTCCCTGGGCAGGCCGTTTCAGTGCCTGACCACCCTCTCAGTAAAGTAATTCTTCCTTATATCTAATCTAAACCTCCCCTGCCCCAACTTCAGACCATTTCCTCTGCTCCTATCATTATTCCCTTTAGAGAAGAGCCCAACCCCCACCTTTCTGCACCCTCCTTTCAGGGAGTTGCTGAGGAGGTTGTGTATAAATGGCATAAATATATTTTGTGTATAAACTTGCTTTTATGTGCACTTGGAAGATTCTTTTTAGCTAAAAGAACAAAAATTAGAATCTAGAGGCATTTCTTTGCTTCTCATACACTCAGGACACTCATCCATAAAGGTTTAATTGGAATGAAGTACATAGGGACTTTACATGAAGGAAGGTCTCACTCTTTTTGAGAGGCACATCACTTTTTTTGCAAAAAAAAATAGTTTATGGCCAGGTCAGGCAAAAAAAACCCCTATATTTTAGACCATCTTGAATGTGAGTAAGACAACTTACTGCAGGTTTTACTCCTCTGCCCAAATCGCATTCCAGACCTTTATGACTGTCATGAGTTGTTGCAAGAAAATCATTACAAGAGATATATGATAGCAGTAACAGATCCATGTCATTAACAGCTTAAATAAGCCTACTATCCAGTACAAAATTCTTTCACATTTTTCTGGATATAAAACCAAATATGAACTACAGATGGCTGTGAATGTGATATTCCACAAATATAAAAATCTGGCCCCATAAGTTTTCAGAAGTTCTTCATAGAATTTGCCAAGATCTGTGTTTTACACTCTACTTTCCCAGAACTTTTATCTTTTGAGTGAAACAAGTTCTAGCATGGCAGAGATATTAATTTCTTACTCAGAATCATATGCAGCAGTTAAAAAAAATAATACAAAATCCTTGCATATCAAGAAATAATTGTAAATGTTCCCATATCTTGAAATAACCCACCCACCTATCCGGCATCCAACTGCTGGAAATAACCAATGCTGTCGCCAAATTGGCAATCACTCTTTTTATACAATGTCGAAAATCTTTAGAAAAAAGATTAAAATAAAGCATTAGGATATGTGTGGCATGCAGGCCTACCTTCAAATGCAGTATTACAGCTCATGAGTCTCAAGATGAAATTGTGTTTCACTGACCCTCTGAATGTAGTGGGAGAGAATCAGGCCAAGAACACATTGTATGGTAAAACGGGCAAATGATGCTCAAAAGTCACAGGTACGACAGAAAGAATTACTTGTTGTAGATAACACAATTTCGGTGCGTTGACAACTTGCCAACCAAAGGTAACATGATAATAGTGAGCACTCCACAAATACCAGGATAGAAATCGATAGAAATGTCCTCTTTGGCTGAGTCTTTGAAGTAGGACTTCTGCTCATTTTCAGAGAAGCAGCAATGAGTAGGAGCAATAAGGGGAGTTGAAAGGATTATCCAGGGCACCGAGGTGAGAAGTGAGTGTGGCAGCAGTGTGGCTACTCAGAAAAAATCTCATCTACCTACCCGAAGAACATAATTTCCTAACTTCAAAAGCTTCATAAATGGTTAGTATAGAAGCACTACTACAGCATTCAGTTGTCTTTTCTCATATAAACATTCACATGTGGTTTTAATATGAAACTGAGAAAACAAACCACCCACAATACTCTTGCTACAGTACACCATACTCTTGCTTTGTAAGAAAGCTGTTCAGTTCTTAGAACGTGCTGGAGTGACAAGAAAACAACACACCCTGGGGAGAGAAACTAGACTCATTGGGGGACAAAACAGAAACAAGTCACCACAACTTGAAGTACCATGTGTCCTTGAGAAAGCTTTTCCCCTATTTTGTCCACTGGAAGATGTGATTAATGGCCATTCTATTCAATGTTGAGTTTGAAAGATTCAATATTAAAAAAGGGGGTGGGGTTGATTTCACTGTACCCACTTTTGTGCATGTATGTTAGTAGTTCTACTTAGAAAGAAACACATGCTGTGAAGTGTGCTACAGAGAAGATGCTCCATTGTCCTTTGCCCTTTGAGATCAGGGATTGCCACTTAGCAAAGCAGGGTGAGACCGTACATTGACTCATTCAAAGGAACAGTATAACAAACCAGTAAGATTTTCTAAAATAACTGCAGGTTCAGCTGTTCTCTTCATTCTTCCTCATACTGAACATATCATTTAAATAAGCATTTTAAAGTCAGTATGCATTTTTTTTCAGAAAGTAATCCCATTTGCTGCATCTTGATACTGTGCCACTTCTCTTAGCACATACCAGAAAATTAAATCTTGTTGGTGTAACCTGCTGCCGAATTCACTGAACATCAAAATAGACTTTTATCCTTTATCCTCCTATGACTTGGTCACAGAAGAGGTCACCTCTCCTTATCTTATCAAGTTTAGCTCTTCAACTGAAATTTTAAATGAAACAGTACAATAATTACTGCATGGGAAAATTGGCTTTCTGTAGCTTGCTATTTTCATTGAACATGCAAATAAGCACAATCCTTGCAATACTTTTCCCTTTTTTTTTTTTTAATTTTAATTCCTTTTATTTCTGTTTTCTCTATAAACAATCAATTTTTATCTCTGTTAAGCAAAATTAAAAGGCAAGGCAAACACTTGAAAGCATGAAATTATAGTGAAATCTTTTCAATTAATAAAACAAACCCTTGTCATACGCATGATTGGTACTTCTATCAGTAGGAAACGTCCCACCTAGAGGAGACACTGTCAATCCCAAGCATAGAGTAGCTACTTATTCAGACAAAATTCCAACTGTTAATCCTTACCAAATGTTAAACTAGACCCCAACATCTTATGACTAATCTACCAAGTCACTGATGGTAATTCCTCTTACCCATCTAAACCAGTGAGAAACCTGTAATGATAAGCAAGGGAACAGCTGTCTTAAAAGCCTTCTGTAATTTGGGGCTATTTAAAATAGAATGTTATTACTTGTCCAATAACCCATTTACTGGTTTTCATTCCACTGAGAAAAATCACCACTTTACTGGGAAAGTATGAAAGTCTGTAATGGCAAAGCACTGTCCTTGACTAATGGTTAATTTGTTCCAGTAATAAGGGACATCGGTTAATCCGACAGTACATTTTCAGCTTTCTGTTATTGATTTACACTTAACTTTAGGAAACACCAACACTTGTACTCTTGTATTCCAGTATTTGGCTCAGAGCAGTTGGAATCCAACTATAGCACAGCAACAACGATGTTGCAGAATTTACGGTGAAATGACCGTCATCCCACTCACAGTTCAAAAAATGTGTTTACATCATCAACACCCAGCTTTGTTCGGATGGCAAGGAAGACTACAGGAAAGAGAAAAGAAAGCACCAGAAACACCTAAATGGATACAACAGCTGGAAAAGAACAAAAGAAAATAATCTACTTTAATATTATAATTATATTTAATAACATAATTAAAGTATTTAACATATTTAATAATATATAAACATGGTGTAGTGTAATTTTCAGTTGCTGTTTAGGATCAAGATTTTATTTAATGAAGCAAAACAGCATAAATGGAAACTAGAGCAAAACCACCAGAACAGCTGTTTAGGAAGCAGAGATGCACCAGCATCAAGGCACAATAACCATCAGTTCAAAGCGGGATCATACCACTCACACTTTTTGAATGAAGACAGGGAAAATCAGGAACACCGTGAGTTATAAATTTTTGTAAATTACCTCATCATTATTTGGGAGAAAGCTGCTGTAAAGCTGAAGACTATTTGATAGATGACAAGGTATGAATAAGGCTCACGCTTTCATTAAAAGATGAAATATTTCTGTCATATTTTGTGGGAAAGCAGTGCATAAAGAAGGTTGTATGTCTTGTTCTCTATCAGAGTCACAGAGTTCTGACCTCTGAGAAGCCAATGCCAAAACTCCCAATAAGTTCAACAGCCTTGGAGCAGGATTCAGTCGTGTACTTATTAGTGTTTCACTCAGTAAAAACATACTCGTAGCATGTCTTGCCTTGTACAATGCCACTACTGTTTCCTCCACAAGCACTTGCCAGCACTCACAGAGATGCCCATTCAGTATTGTAAGATCCCTGGGATGATAGACAAGAAAAAGCAGACAGCTCTGAAGACTACGTAAGGGATGCATCAGATTACCTTGACTTGGGAGCATTTTTTCTTTGACAAAGAGGCATATCAAAGAGAAGCGCTATCCCGAGAAAATATTCCATAACTCAAGCCCTTTTACTGCTCAAACCCAAGGGTATCAAACCACTATCTATGACTCTGAATGACTCTGTCCCACTGAAACCCTTTTTGAAAGGGTTTTAGGTTTCCACTTGAAAATAGGCAACACTCCCAAAATTAAAAACATTTACATCTTTCAACCAAAGATGACTTTTACTCTTTCAGTAAGCAAATGAGTACTTCTGTAACTTTCAATAAAAGAGAGATGAAAATAATTGGCAACAACTGAGCAACTATCACAGCATGAACATTGTTAATATTTCCTGTTTTTATGCAGAAGGTTTTTAGGTTCTGGGTAAGAGGTGAAATGTTAAAATTAAACGAAGTCAATGAGGAGAAAGTTCATCACGGTGAGTCAACAAGAGGCGATAATCTTCTGTGTCTCGCACAGCTGTGGGCAGTTTGGATAGAAGGAGCCCAGCTTTCTTACAGCAGAAAGTCCCAAAACACCAAGGACCTGTGGTGGGGTGCATCTGCCTGGAGTAGAAAGCAGAGCACCCATCCTCAGAGGATGTCTCCACCAGTTCACAACATTTCACATAGCAGTCCTACAACCTTCCTGAGGGAAAGAAAAGGGAGGAAAACTACAAAGACAAAATTTCTCCTAACACCAGACGTATATGAAATTTGCCACACACAGACACCCTGCCACGACTGATTCTAGTCTTCCCTTCTGGTTTCAGGCAGGACAAATGGTCATTGTGTTTTAGTAAAATCTGGTTTCCTCTGCAGCTTTCACTAGAACTGTGACACTTCAATGTTAAGAATTATGAATTCCTACTGACCTAGAAGTGATGTAAAATATAATGGTATAATGATGCTTGCTTTACTGTGTTTAATACAATCAAGGACGCTTCTGGTTGTTAAATGTGATTCTGGAGAATACAGTGCAATAATTCTCTTTTTGTAGTTTTGTAACTGAACATTTCTCTTTTGATGCATTTCTTTCATTTCTCAATGAAAGGGATCAACAGGGCAGCAATGGTGAAAACAACAAGCAGTAATTTTACAAAAGTTTTGATTACAGAGAATATTTCCTAAGAACAGTCAATAGGCAAATTGACTATGTCCCAGGTCGACATATTTTCCTGGGATAAAAGAATCCACATTAAAGTCCTTGATGTGTTTGGTTCAAATCAGACACGAACCTATGTCTCACGTTTCACCAGTGTACTTGGTGCCTTGGGAAATAAAACAGAATCTTGAAATACATGAGTTTTATGAAAACGATGGTTTTGAGGAACCAATATTTTCCCGGGAAGAATCATTTCACCAGAAAGTGACAAGACTTTTTTTTTCTATTTACTTCTTAGAGAAAATAACTCTTTAGCAAATCACAGTAGAAACCTCATGTGAGCACTAACAGAGAGTACTTAAATAAACACCAATGAGAAGCCAGCTTTGCAGGAAGTCCTGTTTCACGCAGACCCAGTTTGGCCAAAATATCAAATCTTCTTCGTAATAAACACAGAAAGGAAACCATAGTACACACTGTTGATTGATATATTTCATAAAGTTAAACCTTTCCTAAAAAGTTAAAATAGTATATGGCATTTGCACCAGAAATTTAGGTGAGTTCTGTAAACATCATTAAGATATGAATAAAAGCATACAGAAATATTTTAAGAATGCTTTCTCTAATGCAGTTTGAATTCAATTCATAATACATTAATGCCTTCAATGGTCACAACAGAGTTAGTAAAGTAAATCTGAATGTAACCTAGGATCTCTTAGTCTTCTAATTACAAAATGTATTTGCTTTCCCAGTAGCTTGCATGCAATACTTATATTCCAAAATAAATATTATCAGCCATTCACAGTCCCTTAATTCAGTTGTGTAAATAACTAACCTAGTCTTCATATTATACAGATCTTTCTTGGCAACTAGTCTGAAGCAACGAAAGGAGGACAGCCACTTCATTACATATGCTTCTTTCTCCCACAGTATAAGAGTAAATATACAAAAAACTTAAAGACCTTACTGGAGAGCACTCAGGTTCAGATGTTGTATGAAAACCTGAATGTTCCAAATAGTTGCAACACAAGGTAGTCCAGAATGACTAAACTGTGTTCCCCCTGCTCCTTCCATTCAACTTGGAAAGAAAAGAAACAGTTCCAGTGTTTCACATTTTTGAAGTTATTTACTGTATTATCTGTATGTAAGAGCTCTACTCAGCAAATGGGTCACACAACACTAAGCACTGGGCAAAGACTTCAGATGTAATGTCCAACCCAAGACCTAGAGCCTGTTTTATGCTTAAATCCTTTAATTTCATTACCCTTCATGAAGAGTCTCTACTGTAAAGGAAAAATCAGCCTTTTTTTTTTTTTTTTTTTTTCTAGTCGGGGATTAAATCTGGTTATTGGCTAACAGTTAAAAGCAGTGAGCACTTCAGCAGGTATCTCCTTTGGGAGCAAAGATGCTGGTGATTCCCCTGGGAGGCTTCTGCAGGTGCTCTGTGATGTACTACAGGTACATCTGGGTGTACCTGGGTGGCAGGTACCTCTGCACTAATGGAGACACTGAAACTACTGGACAATACTTGGCTTTCAACTCTTGGAAACATCTTAGAAAAAACATTCACAAGAAACAACCAATGATGTTTTTTGTCAGTGTTAGGTTGATAGCTGTACTAGATGATCTGAAAGGTCCCTTCCAACCTAGTCAATTCTATGATTCTATGCTCTACAGAAAAATATGTGATAAAATGAAAGCACGGTTGCATGAGTAATCTATGTCTCAGCTTATTCCAACTGCAGCTGGGCAAATATGTTTTTTTCCTAAGCATGGATTTACTGGATGCTATCAGAATCACAGAATCACCTAGGTTGGAAGGGACCTTTTAAGATCATCTAGTCCAATGAGAAAAACAAACAAAAAAAACAAAAAAACCCACAGCACAACCCACACTACACAAAACACCACCCAATACTAATCCATATCCTCGAGTACCATGTCAACTTGTCTCTTGAATACCTCCAGGGATGGTGCCTCAACCACCCCCGTGGGCAGCCCGTTCCAATGCCTGACAACCTTTCAGTAAAGAAATATTTCCTAATATCTAACCTGAACCTTCCCTGGCTTGAAGGGGAACTTGAAGCCATTACCCCTTGTCCTGTCATCTGTAATTGTGAGAAGAGACCGACCCCTGCCTCTCTACAGCCTCCTTTCAGGTAGTTGTAGAGAGCGAGAAGGTCTCCCCTCAGTCTCAACCCCAGCTCCCTCAGCCTCTCTTCATAAGACTTGTGCTCCA
>BJBW01001544.1:0-62571 GCA_004320125.1 Scolopax mira | reverse complement strand
ATTTCTTTACTGAAAGGGTTATCAGGCATTGGAATGGGCTGCCCAGGGAGGTGGTTGAGGCACCATTCCTGGAGGTATTCAAGAAACGAGTTGACATGGTGCTCGGGGATATGGATTAGTAGTGGATTGGTGTTGTTTTGGGTGTGGTGTGGGGTTTGTGTGGGGGTTTTTTGTTCATTTGTGGTTGTTTGTTTTATTTTTTGGCTGTGGTTTTTGGGGTTTTGTTTGGTTTTTTTTCATTGATTGGACTAGATGATCTTAAAAGGTCCCTTCCAACCTAGGTCTGTGATTCTCTTCATCTGCAGTTTGTGTGTTATGTGCACAGTCTTGGATGTCTGGGGTATTTTGCCTGTGGCTAATCCAGCTGTCACTGGGCAAGGGGATGTAGACAGCAGGGCTCAGCTGTCTGAGGTCAGAAAAGAGTTTTTTTCATAATGATTACTTTTCATCAATGGTTCATCCTGTTCTGGTGATGTATGTCACAGGGGATTTTTCCAAAAGGATAGATGCTAATAGGAGAGGTGATTCTGACAACAGATGGAGTGCGTACTGCTGCTAATGGAGGGAAGCAGAGTCTTGAAACAAGAACTCTGGTACGGCTTGAGTGTTGCTAGTAGTAATTTGAATTTGTATATGTCAGCCCTCCTGTGTTTATTTTGGAAAACAGTGCACAGCTGGCAAACTAACATGTTGACAATTAAGAGCTTCACCTTTAAATTCACTTTCTCAGGCTATGGAGCTGTCACGCTATTTTTTTAAATCTCATATAAGCAGATTTTGATCATTTATGATGTGAAAGCATTTCCATTTAACAGCAGATACCCAATATAACAACCTTCAGCAAATTTTCATCCAAAATAAAGTTCTATTCAGGCATTTTTGTATTCAAGGGGTAAGCGTGAAAGAGAAGAGATGATGTGTGTTGTTTTTATAAACTTCATGATAGATCTGCAGATGTAAAATATGTTATCTTAAGATACTTACACTGCTGATACTTACCGGTAGTTTTTCACGTTTATGGCTCACTATGAACAGGCATTTTACACATTTTAAGTTTTTTCTCTATAAAAGTGAAGGTGTGATGTCTCCACACAGTCAATTTAAATTTCAAGTCCTGATGTTTCTGCCTCAGCCATGAAGACTCATTGCTTGTTGGCTTTTGAGAGAAGTTTATACAGTCACTGTGTGGATCAACCAAACAAAGTCTAAATATACTTTGCCTCTTCAAAAGGGCATTTAAGGCTGTCCTGGATAGACAGCATGAATCCATAGAGTGTACTTTAGAAAAAGCATTTAAATTGCTGCTGTCTAGGCTCAGGACAGCAGGACGTGGCACTTCAGGGCATGCTCTGGAGCCCGAGATTGTTGTTGTTGGTTCTGTGAAGTTGGGGCATCCAAGGCTGAATGTGAGAGAAAGGCAGTAGGACACCCTTACAAAAAGGGAACAGAGCAGTTCAGGCTGTGATGCTCTAGAAAGAAACAGGAAGATGAATTTGGAAGTAGACTGCATGTCAGATTTTAAGCAGGGCTTTGGTATATTTGGAGGACCGAAAACCTGTGGTTGAAGTTCAAAACCACCAACCTGGACAGAGAAGTTGTGGGCATATTTTGAAAAGGCTAAAAAGTGACTTTGCATGTATGCATGTGTGTATATGAACATATCAGATGTATATATCTATACATATACATATGTGTGTGTATATATAAAACTTTTTGAATCATTAATGTTGGTTATGAATAATTGACAGTGAAGGGGGGGTCCTTTAATAAGGGATACCCCTTTAATAAGGGCTTGTTGCATGAAAATTTTAAGTGGGTTTTTATGTGTTTTTCTTTCTTTTCATATTCTTTTGCACATACGTACCACTCCCCCTTCCTCTGTCCATTTTCAAAGAAATAAGGAAGAAAAAAGTAGGAGAGTAACTGTTCAGGAAAAGCGTTTTGATGTTTTGTCCTCCTTTCAAAATCACTTTTACCTATTGCTTGGTTTTCTGTTACACCCAAAGATATAGACGGGTATGTTGGGAGGCAGGACAGCAGTGGAAACGGCAAGGGGAAAGGACAAGGGGATTGTATTGCACTGAACCTAAAGCTTCTTTATGGAATTGATAACAAATGTTTGAGCCAAGATTAAGATACTTTTGGTTCTATTGGATTATTGAGAATGACACAAGAAGTTGTTCACATTCCTCATGTAATTTTGCTACTGGATCTTAGTTTCTTGCCAAATTTTAGGTACTGGCTGATAGATCTGCCAGTGGTGACTAATGTAACATGAAGTAATTTGAATTCTGTGAACACAGTTGCCTGAGAAAGAAAACACCTAAAGTCTTTGTCTGTGGAAGGCGATGACACCTTCAGTACTCTGTAGAAAGGAATGTTGTTTGTCTGTTTGAAGGGAGGATAAGAAGAAAGAAAAAAGGTATTATGACCAAATAAGTGCTCATTCAAAAAAATATTTTAATTTTTTTTAATTTTTTCAGATAGCAATTTTTATCTTTTTTTCTTTTTAGAAAAAACAATCATGCTGTTCTAAATATAAACTCCCAGGTTGGGTGAGGTCTTCACAATCTGCAGGGAAAAATATATTGAACTATTTTTGGAAGGAGAACCAGTGACATTGTTATTTCTTACTATTTGAGACCTCTGTGAGTAACTTCACTTTCGTGGTGGTTTGCAGCCTCCTTCCCCCCCCCCAGGATTCAGAAGACTAAAAATATCTGAGTAATGATTTTCATAAATTGAATAAGTAATTTGATAGTTTGGTTACAGTGTCTTTATTGTATACCCATTTAATTGTGTGATGTGTTAGTCTTCTAATGTATTTTAATCCATGGAGCACAAGATTTGTGAACTGAGGAATAAAAAAAAAAAAAAAGAAGGCATGGCTTGGAAAGATTTTTTTTTTTTCCGCAGCAAATACAGATTTATAAAAAATACATCAACAAAGTGTTGGTATGTCTGGCCTAGTGTTATTTTAAAGGAGGTGTGGGGCGAGAAAGCTGAGAACTATGATGTCATTTGGGATTTATTAGGGGACAAGCAAGGCCACCTGTGCCGTCACTACAAATTCTTGAAATTTTCTCTCATGGAATAAAAAATGATGGATGAGGTGCTTTCTGAGGATATCCCAAAGGCTTAACCTCTCATAGTTAATTGCCTGGCTGGTGTGGGCTAATGCTGTGTGTAACTGCCTGCTTTGATGACGAGAGGACTTTTTTCTGTGGGACAAACAACTGCGGCATGGTTTGGTTTATTTGGCTTTGAAACAATCCGAGGGCACTTTGTGAGCTGTACCATTGGGTACGTGCAGTGCCCAAGCGTGCTTCTTGGTCAAGAATGCCAATGAATTGTGCATCTAACCTTTAAGCACGGGCAGGTTTCTGTTTTACCTCGGTGCTGCAGCCTTTCTGCATCTCCTCAGCGTTGCAGACACGGCGTGCACCCGGCGTACAGCCTTGTAGCTGTTCACCTGACACTAGTTATAAATATAAATTTATATAAATTCCTGGTTCTAGGTGAGTTTTGAAGTAACTACAAGCCGTTTGGACCTCCTGCTGTAACTGTCAAGCATGAACTTGGGCTACATTAAAAAACAAAGTGCCGGAGAAAGGCTTTGCTTCACTGCTGAGAAGTCCGAGTTGGATCTTGGTGAATGGAGGGAGAAGAATTTTATTTTGATAGCTGCTGTTCAATGTAACTTGAGAACAAGCCGTATGAGGAGAGGCTGAGGGAAACTGACTCTTTAGCCTGGAGAAGAGAAGGCTGAGGGGAGATCTTATCAACGCCTATAAGTATCTAAAGGGTGGGTTGAAGGAGGAGGGAGCCAGACTCTTTTCAGTGGTTGCCAGTGAGAGGATGAGAAGTAACGGGCCCAAGTTGGAACATAGGAGGTTCCACTCAAATATGAGAAANNNCAGGGAGGTCATGGAGTCCCCTTCTTTGGAGGTTTTCAAGACCCACCTGGATGCAGTCCTGAGAGGCATGCTCTAGCTCTGGGCAATCCTGTTTCAGCAGGGGAGTTGGACTAGATGATCTCTATGGTCCCTTCCAACTCTAAAAATTCAGTGAAATTCAGTGTAAACTGGGCAAACTGTTTAGTTTGGAGAAGAGGAGGCTGAGAGGAGACGTTGCACTCTACAGCTCCCTGAAAGGAGGTTGTAGAGAGGTGGGTATTGGCCTCTTCTCCCAAGGGAATAATGACAGGACCAGAGGAAATGGTCTGAAGTTGTGAGAGGGGCGGTTTAGATTAGATATTGGGAAGAATTACTTTACTGAGAGAGTGGTCAGGCACTGGAACAGCCTGCCCAGGGAGGTGGTGGAGTCACCATCCCTGGAGGTATTTAAGAAACATGTAGATGTGGCACTTCAGGGCATGCGCCAGTGGCCAAGATTGATGAGGTTTTTTTGTGTGCGTGGTTGGACTCGGTGATCTCAGAGGCCCTTTCCAGCCATGACAATTCTGTGATTCTGATTCTGTAACTATATTGAGTGACTCCTGTGACTATATTCCCAGATCCCGGGGCTTGCGGGGAAGGAAGGTGTACCTTGAAACACGTGGAACGTGGTGTGAAACGGTGGGCTGCGATCCAAGATGTTCCGTAGAAACCGAAGTGACTTAAATACATTTTTAGAAGAATCTTTGCTATCATCACGACAATTTCAACTCGGAAAATCGGCGCGGAGGTGTCCCTGCGGGGCGGGGGCTGCGGCGGTGGCGGCCGCCGGCAGGGGGCGGTGGCGGGGCGAGGCGGGATCCTGCCCCCGCCTCCGGAGCTCGGCAGCCGCAGGCAGCGCCCCCGCCCTCGACGTGGGGATTTAAAACCCTCCATGTGATTGGGGGGGAGGGGGGGCTTTCTGTCAACTGGAATGGCAGTTCCAGTTCCCCTCCACCCACCCCCCGCGGCCCCAAGACGAGCTCAGTCATTTCGAATAATTACTTCGTTTTAAGGTGAAAAGCAATCATATGGATCGGTGCGTTTCGGCAACGTAAGGACGTGAAATAACAGAAGATGCCTTTAAAAAGGGAAGTAGCTAGGGAGTCCTGGTTAAAATGCCCCATCAGTGTGGCACTCAGTTAATTTTAGAGTCATGCAATGGTTAGAGTTGGAAGGGACCTTAAAGATCATCGAGTTCCAATCCCCCTCCCACTAGAGGTGACACCTCCCACTAGAGCAGGTTGCTCAGTGCTTTCACATTTCCATTCCATTTTCAGTTCTACCTGAAAAATCTCTGCAGGGAACTGCTCATTACTGGCTCTTGAGATGAGTCAGAGTGTCTTTCTGCGGGAATGTCAGCGCTGCTGGTATTAAAAATGCTCCTTTGAGCTAAACAGAAGGGGCCAGTAATGAGATGAATGAGAGGGGATGAAAAGCCAGTTTTCTCTTACAGGAATACTGTACAGCTTCTGCCATGTGTAGCTGCTGCTACTTGCAGAGAAAAGATTTGCAACCTTATGCTTACATGGGAGCCAGCAGTCAGGCCTTCCATCTTTGTTTATTCAGCAGAGGGTTGGAACAAAATATTAACAGGCAAATAAATCCTAGCGGGTGCTTCCCACCTGGATGCAGGTCCCTGGAAACACCTGTCCTCCTTTTGCTTTGGGACTCCAAGTGTAAAAGCGGGTATGGCAGGGTTACAGCAAGAGTGCTCTTCGGTGGAGGGAATAAACCAGAAATTCTCTTGAGGGGTGGGGAAGTACACGCCTCTGCTGTTGTATCTGCAGGCCTTATATACCTACAGGAATTTAGAATGTGTCTGAAAACAGAAGAAATGGCTCATATTCATTGATATTTTTGTTCTATGCTGAGGTAGTTGAGTTACTTTATTAAATGTCTTGTCTGCTTCTAATTATAATTTTTTTTCTGACTTCTGTTGTTTTATAGATAAATCTTCTTGTCCAGTTTAATCTTTTTTTTCTTATCAAGAAAGTATATTTTCTCTCTTCCCCCTCCTCAGTATTGTTGTAACAATATAAGCCAGTATCTGTAATCTTTATAGCCCACAAAATTCAGAGTCTTTCTTAATTAACTTTCTTAAATACCTGCTTAGTTACGTCCAAGCAGTAACTATAAAATAACAGATTTATTCTCAAAAAACTGGATTGGAAAGGTTGCTTCATTGCTGAAATATATGCACATACGTGCCATTGAGACCACGACCTAGCAGGTTGCCTATAGTCAATAGAAATTGGTTTTTTCCCCTTTGCGTCATATCTTCAAAGCTTATCAGCTTTTTCCTTCCAGCAGCTTTTGTAAAAGCACTGGTAGAAAGACACTCTCGGTGAAATGCTTTTATTAATGCTTCCATTAATGCTAGAGGTTTTCTGGGTTGTAGGTTCCAATGATCTCATTCTGTCACTCAGAATTAATACAGAGGTATTACATTAGAATATAAATGCTCAGCTTCTGGCATCTTTAGTTGCCAGCAAAATATTCTTGTTTAGAGTCTTTTATTCGTTTCTTTCCAGTCCTTCTACCCGTTTGTGCTGAGTTTTGGAATCAATAGTCATTCTGTGCTCCATTTACTGTTAGAAAAATTTGTTCTTTTATAAAAAAAAAAAACCTCTCAAATTATACATGTGTCCACAAATATTAAAAAACCAACAAACAAACAAAAAAACCCAAAAATAAATCAGAACTTAAAAGTTCTTGTCTGCTTGACTCGCCTCACATCACAACTCAGTCCAGTCTGTTCCTCCCCTTGCTTGGCTTCTCAGGAAGATGAAAGTGGTGGTGGATATTGTAGCACAGAAAATGCCATCTGAAAATGATGTTCATGTGGCGAGAAATTATCTTATGAAGATCTTGAGAAGTTCTATGAGGTACAGTACTGACTTTACAAGTGCATCCCTTCTCTTCCTTCCCAGTGATTGAATTCCCCTACCATTTGCCAAACCCATAGCAAACCATCACAAAAGTCCTCCTTCCTAACCTTTGTTTCCTCACACTCCAAACATTGCCTGTATTGTGCTGTCTTTATAGCCTTGTGTTTCCTTAGTGGTGCATCATAGAAAAGTAATTGTCTCACAACAGATGAAACTTTTTGATGAATCGATTCCTAGGAGTTCTATTGAATTTGCCTAAATAGGTGTTTGTGGTTTGCTGAACTGGTATCAGTACCTCAGAGGTGAGCTGTGGGGAAACAGCTGAACAGTGGAATGATTTTATTTTTTTCCCATACTTGAACACAAGCTTGGGGCCCTTAAAGTAGGCAAGGACCATCTGGAGCCCAATGTCGTGTGGCTGAGCAGAATCTCTTGCACTTGTTTGTACTGAGAGTTATTTGGGCTCTTCCACTTGCTCTCGGATTTTCATATTCTACCAAGAAGGAACAACATAGTGATGCTCTGCTTCACTGTTCTCTCTTTTGTCATGCTGGGAAGAGTAGGCTTTTGTTTGTGGAAACAATTACTTCTTTTTTTAGTGACAGTAATGATGCTACACTTCTTAGTGAAATTACAGCTTTCCTGTAGAATTATTATTTTCCTTTTGCAGTCTTGCATGCAGATTTTGAAAAGGCAATTCATCATTGAATTCATCAGATTTTCCTGAATGTACTCAAAAAGCTGTGTGTTCAAATTTGACCTGTTTTGAAGATACTGGGTTTATAGTGAGGTTTGGTTTTGTTCTCTAAATCTGGTGGTTGTCTGGTAACCCAAATTTATTAAAAGAGTGAATGAGTAAAAACATGTAGAACTGCCTTTAGAGTTCAAGGTGAAAATAAGGTGAATTACTTTGTAGCTTAGACAAATTACTTAACCTTGCAGCAATAAGCTTCATAAACGCATAAGTGCATTAAAAGAAGTGCTCAGGAGCTAAGGTCCTGTAAGCCTTTGTTTCAGACTGTGGCTTGGAAGGGTGGGATTTGTCTTGCCCTGTACCTTGTCTAAAATTTAAATTACGCTTCCTCCAAGATGAGGCAAAGAGAAGGGCAGGATGAATTACCTTCAAGAAGTTCCTGCTTCCTTCCCCAGTGTCTGAGAGGGTCTAGACAAATGGCCTGTGCTTGGCATCTGCTCACTGAAACAGAAGTAGCTGAATTCCACCCAGAAGGATTATTTAACATTGGGGAAAAAGAATGCACTTATTTCATGAGTGCTGAGGTGTTGCAAACAGCAAGTCCCTGGGAGGAAGCGCAAGTTGTTGTTATTAATTCCTGAGCTGCAGGAAGGGGCAGAGGAGTATAATGCAGTTTGGCAGAAAGTTTTGCAGTTCACAGAGCTCTAATAACTCTATGTTGTACTTCTTAGAGAGAATCTCTTCAGTTAAGTTTGGAGAGGATATGCAAGTAGATATTTGGGGGCTTTGAGTTGCTGACCTATTTTTGAGGTATTCTTTAAAAGCCAAAAAACCAACCAAAAAGTCCCTGCATACCTGGGGTGCTAAAGATTCCAAGAGCTGGAGCAGAACTTGGCTGGAGTTAAAATGATTAGTTGTATCATTCTTACTAACTTGTGTGGAACAATGTACATGGCTTTATTCCTTCCTGTCAGTAACTCTTTTCTTGCCGTCTCCTCCTATAAGCACGTACCCACAGTCCAACCCTGCCAAAGCCCTGCTGTACCCATGGCATGTTCTAAAAGAGCCATAAGTCTCAGTATTAGCTTTAACTGTTAAAGCTCTGGATACATGTCAGGTATTTTAAAATTTGTTTGCCTGTCTCCACCCTTTGTAAAAGCCATCTCACCACCAAAATAAGTAAGACTAAAACAAAAGCAAAAAAAAAAAAACAAACCAAACACGCAAGCACAGACCTTGGAGAGTATTGACATTTCGCTGCATCTCGAGCGTTTTAAGGAAAGCTTGATGTCTTTTCAAAACTGGCATGCCTGTAGAAAGTCGCCTCATTTGCTGTCATTTAAAGAAGTCATGATGCCCCTGTCCTGTCTGTATAGAACTTGACTAGATTTTGACTATAGCGTTGGGTACGGTGTTGTTGGGGTTTTGGGTTTTTTTTTTGCTGCACGTCACCTTACCTTGGACCGTTTTGCATTAAACTCACACGCTCTGACTCTCTCGTTTTCAGAAGAAATGACCTAGCCTGCAGGCCTCACTCCTGGCACGCCACCAAATTCACAGAAAGTCAACCCGAGACAGCCACGTCACACCTTCCCTCCTCCAATGCCTGCGCCTCCTGGCACTCGCGCTATCATGCAAGGTGAGTCTCTGCTTAAGTTACAGGCATTAAGCTCCAGCAGCAGGGCAACGATAATGTAGGTCATGACATTGGGTGTTTTTCTTAAAGGCAGGAAGGCAGAATGGTTGTGTTACACGTCTTTAGTATTTGCCTGTCCTTTCAACACGTGGAGGGGGAGCGTGGGAAGTTTGACATATGGATGAGTGGATTTCAGAAACAGTATGTGAGATGTGCGTGTGGCTGCAAGGTAAGAAACTAGCTTTAAAGGCACTCCAAAGGTTATGTTTCTTGCTCTGCCTTTCCTTTCGATGTTCACTGGTGTAAAATCCTAAACCTTTGTAAGCGAAAAGAAACCATCAAAATAACTGAAGTGAAATTGAAAAATGCTCTTTCAGGCTACTGAAAAGCCTTTTGCTAAAGGAGGGTGCAGAATGTTTTCCTGTTGGAAGGTTTTACTGGTTTTATTAGTTAAACTGTTTCTGTAATCTGATCTTCCCTACAGTTGTGCTCTTGCTTGTCTGGAGAGGTAAAAAGTCCCTGTTTAAAGCACCTTAATATTTGCTAGGTCTCGTTTAGCACTAGGGGAGAAGGATTGGGGCCCGTGCACTTGTGGTTGTGAAACTTTAAACTTTTAGGTAATGCCCGGTATTGTGTGGTTACAGCTTCTTGTTTGTTTTCTGCTCCTAGGTGACATTCTTCAGCATTTTCACAAAGGTTTTTTGTTGTTTTTTGTTTTGTCTCTTTTTCTTCTCAGTTCCCTTTGGGCCATAGTTACACTGAGCATTAAAGAAAATGATTCTGGTACTCGATCCCAATTTGGAAAGTAGGCTTGTGTTTTCTCTGCTTACATAGAAAGCATAGGGGCTGTACATTCTCCATCATTACTTCTTGATATTAATTTATTATAGTAGTTAAAACAGAAGAGAATTCATACTTTGTGGGTTTTTTCATGTAATTTTTACAATCATTTTCACATCTTGTTTTTTTTAGAAGCTCTCTGCTTTTCTGTCTGTCCTTGAATAAAGTATGAATGTTAACATTTAGACAAAAGGGGTTTTAAAATGCATTTTGTAATACTTCTTTAGCAAAAGTTTTAGCACATAATAGTCCTCAAATCCTCTATTATAATTGTTACTGTTTTACACTGATAAACAGTGTAAAACACATTGAGTGTAAAAAAAACCAAAACTGTACATACACTGAGCTTGTACTTAAATTTCATGTAGATGGTCAGAATTAAATATTTAGATTGGAAGACAGAAAAAGTCCTTGTACATAGAAACAAAGTTCAGAAATTTCTAAAAACTTCATAGAGTTCCGAGTTGCAATATTAACTCAGGAATATTTCTACTTCAGTCTACCGAGGCTTCTGACTGTAATCAATTGGAGCTGTAAATCAATATAGGCTTCCTGTTCTTCCTGATGGTTGTCCTTGTAAGAGTAAAATATTACAGGACTCATGTCTCAAAGTGTGATTTCACAGGAACTAGATGAATCACAATATTTAAAGAAGAAAAAAATATTCATTTGGTTCAAGGACAGTTTGAAATGAACTTTAGGCAGGAAATTGTGGGAAAAGGAGGAGAGGAATTCCTCCCACAAATCAGAAATATTAGCAATGCTGGCAGACATCAATATTAATTTAAAGGGCAAATTCTGCTTTTTGAGATGCTGCTGAAAGTTTTTAGGGGCTTTAGCACAGTCTAATAGCAGGAAACCTAGAGCATTGCCATCCTGAACTCTTTGGCTGCCTGTGCTGTCCACTTGAAAGGTGATGTGTTTGGGTCATCTGTTAGTCCTGGTGTCTGTTGCCCAAGACAGTTTCAGTGATGGAGCTGACTTCAGAGCCTGGCTGCTGGAGGCCCAGCATTTCTAGAGTGTCTGCCCAAGGAGGATCCCAGTTGTGGGGCTTCCTTGGGCTTGCTCATCTGCAAAAAGAGAGGGTGAGCAGCTTCAGAGGTTCCCTACTTTCAAAGTACAAATCAGAAGACGAAGAAGCACTCTGCACTCTTAAGTCAAGCACCAAGCTGAACAGGACACGTAGCAATTAGTATGCAAGGGGATAACAGAAATAGTCCCAGGAGAGTATACTTCTAGCCCAAAAATCCCATCCCAAGGTTATTTCTGCTATTTCTTGTCCTTCCTTAAGCTAAACATCTGAAATTAGGCAACAGAGCCTAAAATACCTTCTGAGTGTGCCTGCGTGCATTCTGTCTGTGAATGTGATAACTAAATCGTTTGTAAAACATGGAAATCAGGGGGAGAGATGCTTTTGCTGTCTTCCAAGCAAGGTATACCTAGGTTTTGGGTGTTGGGGCACACCTGGACAAAGCAACAGTCTGAAGATTGTCCATAGCTACATTTAGCTATAGGTAATTTGGTTTGGTTTTGGTAGGGAGAAGACCAGGGGGAAACTGTAGGTTTTGGTGGGAGTTTTGTGCCAGCCTACTGAATTTTGACCTTTGAGAAGGTGAACGAAGCTAGAAGAAGATGATCAGACCAGAAGAGACCATATCAATGTAGATAGGAGAGAGGGTAGTTCTGGAGCCCAGGTCTCCACATCCACCGCTATATGTGTGTTATCATGTGACTTCCATTCAAAAACTGTAAACTGTCTTGGGAGCACTAGGCTAAGTCTAGGTGACTCTCACACAAAGCTAAAGAGTTAGACCTTGTAAGTATTTGGTACATTAATTTCCCTCAGTGATTCCTCTGTGAGTCTGCTGCTGTCTTTTTCACAGAGGTCATACCTTGACAACATAGATGTAGACTTTTTTCCTAGCACACCCTAGACTAAGGCTGAGTGCACTTCTCTGGGAGGTGTCGATATGAATTATTGTAAGTTGTTGAAAGTTTAGACCCTGCATTTTCTTCCAGTAGGATATACTATGATAGAGGACCTTATAATTTTATTCTTTTTTCACCTGCCCTGGGTGTGCAGTTGCAACCAACAACCTCTTCTACTTTGTTCTGGCTTTACAGGTGTGGGTGTGAGGAAACTATGCTTTGACAAAGCTGTTTAAATTGAGTTTTTATAGCAATTATGGTCAGGTACATTTGGTCTGTATTTCCATGGAATCTGACTGTGGTCTGATTTCCTGAGATGATGTCATTTCTGGGAGGGCCCAGAAGCAAAAATTCATGCCCCACAGTTGGGTGTGGTGCTTGTTGGCCAAAGTGGCCAAGGCTGGTATTAGTAGATTATTTCCTGGGCTTCACCTGCTAGACTTTGACCAGCAGTGTAAGTTTTTTTGTGAATCCACTCTAACAAAGCTGTTGAGGACGGATATCCCTGGATGTCAGGCTCAGGCAGGGAAATAGCTTTTGAGCTCTCTTCCATGTCAGGATTCATGGGATGATTGTCCTGCAGTTAAGGACCACAGGAAGGACACAGGAAGTGTGCAGTAACAGAGTGTCAGAAAATTTCCTGTCTTTTTTTTTTTTTTGAAGCTTTTGCTGCACCTGATGAGTTTCCATTTGGTGTTTTCTAGCAGAGCTTTGAACCTCTTATGGTCCTGATCTCTGCTTTGCGTTACATACCATCAGATCTACATGAGACTTTTAAATTGAGGCTTTCCTGCACAAGTGTCATCTTTATTTTAGTCGATGCCAAGTATCACCTTGGTGCTGAAAAGGAGGGAAAATATCAGCAAATCTGGGTTACATTCTTCATTAACAAGGGAGATCCTAATAATGACCAAGACACTTTTTACATGAGCCACGGTATCTGCCTAAGAAGAAAAATAAGACCTTTTTAAGTATTTAACAAGATAGTTTAACATGCTGAAAATAAAAGAATGAAAGAATAAAAAGGCCACAAGATGAGGCCAATCCAGTTCTGGGCACCTCAATACAAGAGAGACATCGAGGTGCTGGAGTGAGTGCAGAGGAGGGCAACGAAGCTGGTGAAGGGCCTGAAGCATAAATCATATGAAGAGTGGTTGAAGGAGCTGGGGCTGTTTAGTTTGAGGAAGAGGAGACTGAGGGGAGACCTCATCACTCTCTACAACTATTTGAAAGGACACTGTAGAGAGGTTGATGCTGGTCTCTCCTTGCAGGTAATTAGTGACAGAACCAGAGGGAATGGCTTCAAGCTGCAACAGGTTGGGTTTAGACTGAACATTAGGAAAGAATTTTTCACATAAAGAGTGGTGGGGCATTGGAATAGGCTGCCCAGGGAGGGGGTTGAGTCACCATCCCTGGACGTGTTTAAGAGTCATTTAGATGTGGCGTTGAGGAGTATGGTGTAGGGGAGAACTTTGTAGAGTAGGGTAGATGGTTGGACTCAGTAATCCCAAAGGTCTTTTCCAACTGAAATGATTCTATGATCTTGTTAATAAAATGCTTTTAGAAAATAAACACAAAGTGTATCTTCTCTTACTTCACACAAATTGCTTTTGACCAGGTTGTATGAAAGAAGTTACAAAGGTTACAGTAAAGGTGGGGGTGGGAAAGCAATTCTTATGTTCATACTGAATTCCAAATAACTGTTTAGTTGACCTTTGCAATATTTTTGACAGAAAAAAAAGATCTATATCACTCCTTGTATTTTTTATGTGGACTAATCTAATTTCATTGCTAGCTTTCACAGGTTTCCTTACTGCACAAGATTTGATAGATGCTTCTTGTAATTATAGCTACAGGGAAGTGGAATAATTCTGGGATTTCTACCAAGAGGCTTTGCATGCAAGGGCAAGAATTTCAATTTGGTATATAAAAGCAGGAGGAGCTGCCAGGGAAGTTCAAACAGGGAGATGTGATGAGAATAATTGGAAAGACTATCATCTTGGCATCAGTGTGTTGGATTGACAGGAGGTGGGTGCTGTGAAAGACAAAGAAGAAAGGAAAGAAACCAGAACAAAACTGATGGGGTAGGAGAACAACAGAAGTGGCAAGATTTTGGAATAGTGTCCTAGGCAAATAAACCAGAGAAAGTACAGTGTCAAAGATGTTGCTATAGAGGAAAGAGTGACAGAGAGGAACTGGTGGCAGTAAGGATTCTTGAGGAAAACTCAGAAGTTTAGTTTTGGCCATGCAGAGCTTATGTTGCTCTGGCATGTCCTTGTGACGTTTTCCTGTCAGTGTTGTGGAACTGGGTGGCATTGAGAACTCAAACCTGAGAGTGGTTTGAAACCACATCAACAAGGTGCATGTGGACGCTCAAAACTCAAATGGTGGCATTTGAGGCAAATATTTTTAGCGAACCTTTGTTTAGAAATGAAAATGAATGGGCAGGTTTAGGTAAGTCGGACAAGGGAATACCTTTATAGACTGAAGAAGATTGGAGTGAGATTACAAAAGATCTGATAGCTGAAAGAATCAGGGCACCTGAAAAATACATTGGTGCTTGCCCTCCAAAAGAGGGAGCTAGTGGAGATCAAACTAAATTTATCTAAATGTAAAGTCATCAAAATCAACAATTTGTAGAGGGAGAGAGGAGCCTTCAAGGAGATAAATGTTTATTGCTTATTGGTAAACTTACAAAGGGAAGTTGAATTAGTTTTTAGGGTTTCAAGCTTTGAATTGGTGGCAAAGTATAAAGATGAAGCCCTTGCTTTGTATTCAAACTTCCAACTACATTAGATTGTTTGTCTTGAGTAACAGCTACATAAATCTTAAAACAATGAGGTGGCTATATATTTATAATTATGTTGTGGCATTTTTTGACTGGTATATTTATGCTGAGGCTTTTCTTTGTTTCCTACTGTAGTTGTTCTTCTCATGACCTGTCAAATTCGTGGGATCAGTCAAGTCTACATCGCGCTTCTGACCAATTCAGCTCTTTGGGAAGTATGGACAGCTGGGACCACACTCCACAAGTAGCCCAGTACGGAAGACTTTCTTCTGCAAGGTCTAATAGTAGCATTGATCATCTAGGGAGCCAAAGTAAGCGGGATTCGGCTTACGGGTCTTTCTCCACAAGTTCTAGCACCCCTGACCACACTCTATCCAATGCAGACACTTCTTCAACAGAGAATATGCTGTACAAAGTAGGGCACTGGGAGACTGCTAAGCATGGAAATAAGCCTGGCCAGTTCTTGAATGACAGTAGTGGAATGGAGGACAAACCTGGCTATTTGCCAGCTCCCACCCAATACGAGAGCAACAAAAGTCCTAGAATAGAGGAACACCCTGATGGCAAGCTCACTAGCTCTGGAAGATCCAGTTTTGGACCTGTCTGGTATGTTCCTGATAAGAAGAAGCCTTCATCTCCTCCCCCGCCACCTCCACCTCTTCGTAGTGACAGTTTTGCTGCTACCAAAGGCCATGAGAAAGCCCATGGCTCTGTATACTTGGAGGGTGCCAGCACGCAGCATTTTCCAGCCCCGAATCGGTCTCAGCCCAGGAGTGACTGGAACTTGGAAACTGTGGAACAGCAGCGGCGACTCTCCAGAGCATGTGACAGAAGGGTCAGCAGCTCAAATTATAAATCTGATCTCAGTTCAGAACACACTTTTTCTTCAACTGGTGAAAGGTACAGTACTAATGCAGGACCTGTGAACAAACTGCAGTCATCCTTGTCCAGCACTGATGTTCGGTTTGCACAGCCTGTTTACAGTTATCACCACCAGCACCAGTACAGCGATGAAAGCACTTTTTTTCACAATGCAAGACCTAAAGATCATTTAGGACATTATCTGTCCTATAGTGGCATTCAGGAGTTACCTACAGATCATTTCCATGGCTACAGTCCAAACCAAGCTGCCATGCTCAACAGTTCTTCTTCTTCAAACAGTGCTGCTGATCAGAAGGTGGACAACACTGGACAGAGCCGCTATTACTGTGTGACAGCAAAACAGCCTGCTCAGGGAAGCTCAAAGCCACTGACACCCAAGGACGACAGCTGGAAACCTATAGTGGGAACCGATGCATCGCTTGGACCTCACGAATCTCCTGCTGTTGTCACAATGGTCCAAAAACCAAAATACTATCTACCTCAACAATCTGTTGAATCTTCCCTGAAAGGGTGTGAGAACAGTAGCCATTACCCAGTGGACAGGGAGGGGGATGCTAGGTGTCCTGTAGTAGAAGAAGCTAAAAAAACCAGTCATACTGAAAAGTCTGGACAAAAGAAAAACTTTGAGAGCAGTTCTGAGGAAAGTGAAACTAGGTACAGTCAGCAGGAGTATGTAAAAGGCTGTGTCCTTACCACTGAAAACAGATCTGCTCAGAAAGATTTCAGGTGGGGTAAAGATGAGAGTAGCAAGATTTCTCCTCAGAAGACCCCAATGTTGCACTCTTTAGCTCAGGAAGGAAAAAAGCAGTCTGACAACAGCCCAGAACTGGTAACAGAGCGACAGGCCCCATTTGACACTCACCTGTCTAAACAGGCACGAAGGAGTGATCGTTTTGCAACAACCCTGAGAAACGAAATCCAAATGAGAAGAGCAAATCTGCAGAAAAGTAGAAGCACTGCTACACTAGTAGGATCATCTGAAACGGAGGAGTCCAATGAGACCTGGAAGCCAGATTCATCAGAAAATGTCACCCCGTCCCCAGACACCAACTTTACCAGCACCTACAAAGATCACCTCAAGGAAGCACAGGCCAGGGTTCTGAGGGCAACGTCCTTCAAACGGCGGGACTTGGAGCCCAGCCCCGTTGAGTATCTCCCCAGGTCACCTGAGCAGAAAACTGGTAGTTACAACTCTTCGTTGTTGGCTTTGGTTTCTGAAGATGTGTCTGGATTCCTTGAGGCTACACAAGCTAAACTGAACCCGACAGGGAGTGGCACTCATCACGTTTCTCGCATCGGAGCCAGGAAAAGGTTCACAACAGAGCAAAAACTGAAGTCTTACTCTGAACCGGAGAAGATGAATGAGGTGGGGATGTCAGAGGATGAGTGCCATGCTCATTGCCGTCCAAATACATCTGAAGAAGCCCTGGGCTCATTTGCAGACAGGTGGAAATTTTTTGAAGAAACAAGTAAGCCTGCCTATAGGAAACTGGCACAGAAACCAGCTCCCCACAGTCTAGGCGAGGGACAGTCTGAGAGGCCGGATAGGAAAGCTCATGGTGGACAAGAGGGAGAAGAGTCATGGTATGAGAGAAGAGGTCGGGCAGCCTCTATTGGACTTGAAACTGCACGTGCTTCAAAAGATAACGTCCAGCAGAGTAGCAGCAATAAGTCTGCTGATAGGATTGTGAAATCTGAACAGCCACAGCGCCTGGGAACCTTTGCGGAGTACCAGGCGTCGTGGAAGGAACAGCGGAAGCTGATAGAGCCCAGGAGCTCAGGAAGGTACCATTCAGCTGATAATATCCTTGATGCAGGCCACGAACAGCATGAGAAACCCCAGTACACCCATGAGAGGTCTAGATCATCCCCTTCTACTGATTTCTACAAACAGGTACAAGTGTCTTTCATACCATCCTTTAAATTGCCTGGGGAGGGGGCAGGGAAGTGGTGGAGGGGAAACACATAACTTTTATGAAAATTTCCAGTTTAGGAACACAATGTAGTGTGGTGTTTGCCTTTTGTCAGTAAGGGAATAATTGTTATAAGATAGCTCTCAGGTACAATGAAGAAGATCAAACTTTGTGTTGCACAGGAAGTAAGTGTAGCAAAAATCAATTGGATCAGGTAATTTCTGGTGTATTGTAGATGGATGGAAGACAACAACCTGGTTGATCCGCTTTTTTTACACTAGAGGTATAGGAGGATCATCCAGAGTTATTTCGTCATTGGAGTGGCTGCTTTCCCCATTTTAAGGCTTGCAGTTCTCTTAAACTATGAAGAAAAAAGTTCCAAGGGGAAATAATACCTACTTTTGTCCAATTTTGTTAATGGTCTAATAATTTTCCATGGATTTTCCTCTTTTCTTCTAAACTTGTATGAACTACATAAGACAAAACTTCTATCTAATAAAGTTTAGAGATGAAGAAAAAGATGCCTGTTAATGTTAAAGCTACACAGCAGCAACAAATGAAACCTAGTGTTTTTTTTTATGTCAGTTTGCTTGATTTAACATGTATAAATTTATTTCTTTGAGAGATGCCAATTGTCTATTCAACTTGTGAATAAATATTAAGTTAACTTTTAACTTAGCAGGGCCAGGGAATGTTTGGCAGGTGGCAGGGGAAGTAAACAGAGAAACCAAGTCTCTTAAGTTCTCTGTTTCAAAGATGTTGTTCAAGCTGCTACAAGATTGCCTGGTATGTATATGGAATCGTAGTGTGTTCAACCTGTGCTGAACTTCACCTCATGCAAGAAAAGAATTGAGGTGATGCAGCTGTAGATTATTTCTTCCTTTTTTTCCCCACTCTTGCTAACAACATTGCATGTCTGCATATGTACGCATCCACACAGCACTTTTGTGCATGTATATACAGGGAGTAGAATGAGAATAGCTTACAAAGAAACAAAGTAAATTGATCTCTAGAAGTTGTTGACTCTTAAGTTTTGCAAAAGTTATTTTTGAACTCTCCGTGTAGACTTACTTACGTGGGCAATTTACTAGGGTAGAGATTCCAAGCACTGGAAATATTCACCTGGAAGTTATTTTGAAAATTAAATTAGCTAAATTATTAAATAATTGCCTACCCAGCAGAAAAATCATCATATAATCTATTCCATGTATGCATTTCTGGTTTATTAGTCAGTGCCTTTAAGTTCAGTATTGGCCTCCTGGGGCAAAAAGCAGACACCTGTTTAGGCACCTGGAAAATATGGTGATAAGTGCATTGAAGGTGCTTACAACAGACTGAAGTAAATAAAGCTGGTGTTTCACATACACGATTCAGATGATTCCAGCGCTAATGCGCAATTAAATTTCCTGTAGGTTCAGTGTTTGTAATGCAAAGCTGTGCTTGGGTGGGGTTGTTTGAAGATAGTGAGATAATAAAATTCTGGAACAGCAGTGTTGTGTGTTTTACTGAGAAACTAAAGTACATGCTCAGGGATTCAAAAGCTGGTGCGTACTTGCCTCTTCTAAAATGTAAGTGACTCTTCTGTAACTTCTTTGCCGCATTTGTTTCTTTGGTCTCTGCTAAATAGAAGTTGCAAAGGTTTATTTAAATGTTAAGCTCTTCTGTAGATCAGCAAATTAGAGCAGTAACTTGAGCACAGGCAGGTCGGTAGTGCTGCGCAAGAGGTCACATAGCATACTGTACCACTTAAAACCAAACAAGCTTAAGACATGCTATGCTGTTGACTTCATGTATATTCAAACAGAGCAAACCCACAAATAAGAGGTTCCATAATCATAGATTTTTCAGGGAGTTTGAAACATGATGACTTGGTGTCTTACTCGTGCTGTAAACCACTTTTAGGAAGTCTCAGTTGAAGTGAGGAGGCAAGCAGAGGATTTAAAGGAAGATGGGGAGCGTATTTTCTCTAAAGTTAACAGTCTGGATGAAAGGAACTGCGCTGTAAGGTAAGTATTTCTTAATTTCTGTCTTTCAGAGATTTCTTAGGACAACTCTGATTAGATATTTTCCTGACCCAAACTGGAAGCTTTGCTATGATGATTTCAGAGTTTTTGCAATGCCTTTTCCCTTGCTTTCTTCCTTTTCCCCACATACTGTGATGTGAATGATAGAATTAATGTTGGGTCTGAAGTTTATAGGGACTTTAGGGTGAGCTTGAATAAATTGTCAAGCGAGTTACAGTTTATTTGGGGCCAGATGATTCTTATTTGTGTGCATGAAATGATGTGCAGATACTTTTCATGTTTATCAGTTACAGGTTTTTGGCAGAGGGAGGGCAGGGAGGGAATGCTTGTTTCCCAAAAGAGTTTTCCAGTATTATCCTTGGCAAAGACATTATGCTACTGGAAGACAGTAGTGCTGTCTACTTGTGCCTGTACAGAATGCAGTACGTGAGCAGAAGCCGCCAGAAGTTCTTTTTCCACTTTATCAGCTCTGCTTTTCTTTGTTAATTCATGTTTTAATTAAACTGTACGATATTTTTAGACCCCTTTCAAACGTATGACGGTATGCCCAATGCAATTAAAATCCTTAAATGCCTAGGGGGGGGGGGTGCCCTCCTCCTGGCCTGCAGTTTGCTGGAGATGGTGTAATGTAAGCAGTGATTGCAGCGGTCGCTGATACAGCGGCTGTTCGGTGGCGTGTGGCAGCTGAGCTGAGATTGTGCACACACTGCTATGGCCAGGTTTCAGAGCTCCGGTTTATGGAACAGAAGAAACACACGTGTAGGAAAAAAAATAATTTCTACAGGCTTTCTTCAGTTCTGTATGTGGTATTCATCTCTCAAGGGGAGAGAAGCTTGTGAACTGTAGCAAACATGCTCTAGTCGTGACTGCAAAAGCTTATAAAAAAATTAGTATTTATTTGTGGTCTTACATGGTTGTATTTTGCGTTGCTTATGGCCCAGCTGAAGAGGCCATCTGCTATTTTTCGAATCCTTTTGTAGCCCTTTGTACTTACCGTAGTGATTTCAAAATGAATAGCCCATGAGGGTGTGAATGTGTGCGCAGGCGTGTGGAGGGGAGATTGGGCTGGAGGGAAGGGAAGGGAAGGAGGAGAAGGAGGGAGGGAGGAAGAGGGGGAGAGGGGGAGGCGGCAGCACAATCAGCCGGCAGCAGACGTGCTTCTGTAGGCAGACAGCATCTCTGGACAAGTAAAATGATTTCCATCCACCAGTGCTGAACCCTAGTCACAAAAGCATCTGAATAATACTCCTACGCCAGCGTTTTAGCAGTGTTTGTGCAGCACAATTCTTGCTTTATAATCACAGAATCCATGAAAATCACATGACTGGGCACCAGCTGCAATAACTTTTTTTTTTTTTTCCAAAGCCTGTTTTGACATACTATTTCAGATGTATTGTTTGGCCACTTCACCACATTATAGGAGGTTTTGTAAAATGGTCTCTTTTGCAGTCTTTCCCTCAACACTTGTGTTATGTAGAGGGCTTATATGTCTTCTGCATTCAAAAAAAACCGAAATAAAATCTCGTTTGGCCACTTAATTTCTTTGTTGTGAACTACCACTGCATGATGATGAATGTCTATCCTATGGGAAAGAATATGTATTCCCATGTGCTCTTTTTTTAACAAGGAGTTCCTGTGCACAAAAGGAACTGGACCCATCATGACATGAATTGATTTTATGATTTTTAAGCTGCCTTAAAGGCAGCAGTTTCCTACTTTTAAAAGCTATCAATACACAAATGGCTAGCGAACCTACCTAATCCATGGTATATTCTAGGATGTGAATATGAAACCAAACTTAAGGTCTTCCTTGTGGTCATACTTAATATTTTCTTTGAAAATTTAAGTTTGGATTATGTTATTGGTGGCCCTTATTTTGTGCTACTGAGGCCTGTGTGCTATAGTTGCCTTTGTGCTACTGAGGCCAGCCTGACCATGTTGGATGCAGGAGCAGCCCTTCAGCATTTGTGGGGGTTAGATGTGCAGGGACCCAAGATGAAAGGCAGCTGTGGAGTCCATGGGTGCCTCCTCTGGGTTTGAGACTGTCCGGTGCTCCTCCTAGAGCCTCCCTGATTATTTTCAGGAGAAATGTGAGCCTTTTTAATACACTGAATCTAGAATGAAAAAGGCTTGGAGTATTGTAACAGCAAATAGTTAAAAATGGGAAAGAAAAAAAAAACCTGTTTGATAAGCAGTTTTTTTCTCCTGGGCTTTTTGCTGCTGGTTCATTTTCAGGTTTAGGGGTTTTTTGGTGTTCTTTTTTTAGTACACAGTTGCAAAACCTAAATTGACATTACTTCAGAAAGTTGGGGGATTTTTAAAGTTGAGGAAGATAATTTGTGACCTCCTTTCATCTTTGGGATGTATTTTTCCCCTCTGAGATTACTGAATGCTTCCAATGAATTCAAGTTGTTTCATCTTCCCTTCTAGAAAAGCTACAACATGTCCTTCCGAATTGCAGAATTTAATAGCTGGAAGTATAACTTGCATAAGAACTGAAAGTAGTGATCTATAGTAGCCATTTATTATCTCTCATGCAGGAACCAAGCCACTCTTGTTATGAACTTACGGGCCTGCAAACAGTCATCTGACATGAGCTGAATATTTTTATACTGAAGCTTGATGAGATTCTAAATATGTTTTTAACTTCAGGACTGCTTTAAAAGTGTTATGCGAGTTACTGATCTGTAAAACAAAAGCTGGTGCTTTTTTTTTGTTTTTAATCATGCTGCTCTTTGTATTTCAGATTGGTTACAAAAGCTTAGCTTTTTACAGATGTAAAGTTTGTCCTTTAAACATGTCTCTCTTTCTGTATTTGTGAAATGACATATGCTGGTTATATAATTAACTTCCCTACAGAAGTCTCCACAATTTCTAAATCGACATAGCCCTTCAAAAGGTTAAAGATGGAAATTGTGCTCTGGCCTATAGTCTGTGGCTTTCTGCAGGATGACTTGGCACACGTAAAAGTCAGTCTGCGTCAAAAGAACAGTGCTTTATGATATAATTGTTAAGATTGTCATCTGCTAGAGATGTTCACAGCCGATACTTTTATTTACTTTCTAAGAACATTTGACTTGTATCTCTGTTAATGTGTTTCTGCAATGTCTCTGAAAATTACATAATTTTTAAAAGTGAAGAAGGAGTTAGGAGATCACAGGTCGCAGAAAATCTTTCAGCGTTTAATAGGTGTCAAGTACAAGATCATGTGCATCAAGTATAGGGCGACAGCATGACTCACTCTAATTAAACACTGTAAGATGTTTCTTCTAGTTCTTTCATGCCTTAGTAGCTGCTGCTATCTAAGCTCTTGAAGACAGAGGAACATCCTTTACCATACAAAACCAAAGTAAAAGTAATTTCTTGATGCCTAAGTTGACCTAAATGCCCAAGATTAATGTTCTAAAGAATCTTTGACAACCCAGAAACAGGAGCCTTTGGAGAGGTTCCCAAGTTCGTTATTAGGCACTTCGTAAGGAAACTGATTTTTCAAGAGCTGGTGAATATGTAGCCTCCGCACTCACCATGTGGTATAACAGCAAATAATTGTGCAAGGAAGAAGGAGGACCTTCAGCAATGCAGGAATGTGAATAATCTTATGTCTTCTGAATTGAGTCAGATGGAAAAGAATTTGCGAATGGGTGATACTCCCATTTATTTATGTGTTTATATATGTCAAGCATATGTGGATGTTTGCATATATATACGTGCACACACAAAATATATATGTGTTTTGATAATTATTTCTCTGAACTTGTTTTGTGACCATTAAAGGGGTTGGAGCTACATATCTGTAAAGGATAAATAGCAGAGGGCAAAAAACCCCGATCTACAAATAATTTGAACAAATTAGTTTCTCATGTTTACAATGATAAAGGGTGCCAATTAGATATTGCAAAATAAATTAGACATTGGAAATTTCTTAGGAACTGAGCAGTTTTTTACAGCTCCAGTAATTTTAAGTTCTATATCTTGCATTTTTTACTGTGCTGTCAGAAAAAGTACTGTAGTAGCAGTATACAGTGTTAGTATCTACTTAACTGGGAACTTAGGTATCGAAATGCAAAACTTGAAGTGGATTTTATTTTCATATCTAGTAAAAAGGCCATTTGCTTAAATAGTTACCAGAACTCTGCTTGCAGGCATTTTGTTACATACTGATTTAAAACTTATGTTCTTTATTTATATACACTGTTAGTGTCAAATTTGAGACGTTTTTCCTGAATGAATATCACAGGATGAGTGTGTCTCGGTTATTGTAGGACTTACCAAGACATCACCAGAGCTATATAAGCAAAATGCTTTCACCCTCCTCCCTTTTCCTCTTCTGGAAGAAATAGTGTGATCTTGTTCAACTACTTCCTTACAAATCATTGAAAAATTACTTTGGCAAACAATTGTTGCATGTAAATTAACAAGCTTCAATATTCTATAGTGCGAAAGAGGTCTAAGTTTCCTGTTTTACACTTCACCTACAGCTGTTGTCATTTTTCTTCTAATGAAAAGAAGTATTTCCAATCAATTTGCCAAGTAAGAATTACCTAACTAGTATTTTGTAGAAAACAAATTATAAATAAGCACAATCACTTTTTTTTATCTAATGGGCCCTGTGCTAACAATTCCTACATTCATTTTATTCAAGAGCTCATATAGTGAAGTGTCCTCTTCTTAAAATTAATTTAAGTATAATAAGGACTTTTATAAAGGTTTAAGTGCTCTTTTCATGAGGGAGATTAATTATTCCATGAAAGGGAGAAGAAAATATGCTTTTCATGTAGCCAGAGCATACCAGTTTGGTTGAAGTAATGCTTCAGATACCTGAATTCCTAATGGTAACAGATTTACTTCTGAAAATGCCTTCTTGCATGAAGTTAAAAATGAATTGCAGTTTCCCTTTTCCAGCGAGTTGTGCAGGAGAGCCAGTGTGCATCCTCACAGGCTCTTGGCTGTTAACAAAGACTTCAAAAACATGAGCTGATGAAGCCCTTTCTATTTAGATTAGCATTTCTATATCGTATGATCTGGGTTGTTAATACCTCTGTCACACTGCTTTTTTGTATGTATCATATGCATTAATGGATGATCAAGTAGAATCTCGGGCTGTTTAAAGGTTTATACTTTGTCTGAAACTGGGAAAACACCTCTGTGGCTCTTTCCACGCATATAGAGTCCAACAAAGGAGAGTCAGTCCAGCAGCATCTGTTCATGTATTAGGAGCCCTCTGTCACCTTTCTTCTTCCTTAGATTTCTGCGAATGCTTGTAATTAGTGGAAATTTTATTGCCATAAATCACTACATCTTTCTAGTGTAGTAGTGTATGTGACTGACTAGTGAAAGCTAAATAAATGTCATGCTTTGAGGTAGTGTAACCTGGAATCACTGACACATAATGGAAGTTGATTCTTAAGAACAGCCACACTAGGACAAGCCAAAGGTCTACCTAAGCAGGTTTCCTTTCTGTGACTGAAAAATAGCAGATGCTCAGAGAAAACAAACCCAAGGCAAACATGGAGCCACACTGCTGGGTATCGTTACCCAGCCTCTGCTGATCTCTAACAAAGAGGTACAATCCTAAGTATTTGTGGTTACCAGCCCCTTGATTAATTCTTCTTTCACAAAAGTGTCTAACTGGTTTTGGACCCACATCAACTTTTGACATCTGCAGCTTTTTGTGCTGATGTGATGTGAGGAAAAGCACCAGGTCACAGGAGGCCATTCTGCCCCTTGACTGTGCTCTTGTGAGACCCCACCTGGAGTACTGCATCCACCTGTGGTGTCCTCAGCACAAGAAGGACATGGACCTGTTGGAATGGGTCCAGCAGAGGGCCACAAAAATGATCAGAGGGCTGGAGCACCTCTCTTATGAAAGCAGGCTGAGAGAGTTGGGGTTGTTCAGCCTGGAGAAGAGGAGGCTCTGGGGAGACCTTGTAAGAACCTTCCAGTGCCTGAAGAGGCTACAAGAGAGATGGGGAGGGACTCTGTCGGAGAGTGTAGTAATAGGATAAGGGATAATGGTTTCAAATTGAAAGAGGGGAGATTCAGACTAGATACTAGGAAGAAATTCTTTACAGCGAGGGTGCTGAGACACTGGAACAGGTTGCCCAGAGAAGCTGTGGGTGCCCCATCCCTGGAAGTGTTCAAGGCCAGGCTGGATGGGGCTTGGAGCAACCTGCTCTAGTGGGAGGTGTCCCTGCCCATGGCAGGGTGGTTGGAACTCGATGATCTTTAAGGTCCCTTCCAACTCTAACCAATGTATGATTCTGCAGGGGTGGGATGTCTCCTCTGTGAAAGCTTTGACCATCCTCATTTTCTTCTTCTGTGTATTTCTGCATTCTTCTATGTTCCTTCTGGAGCAGTGGGAGAACTGCAACAATGTTTAGAGCACGCTCTGAATTCCTGAAGTAACATTATGTTCCCTTTATATTGACATTTTTCTTTCTTTTTTTTTCCTTTTTTCTTTTTTCTTTTTTTTTTTTTTACTGCTGGGAGTACAGAGATTATATGATCATAGAATGGCCTGTGAAATCCAGCTTTTCAATCCTGCATAGCAGTAACTTCAGTTATACATCATTGTATGTTTCTGCAGTATAGGAAAAGTTATGCTGTGGGTTACTTTGCATTTATTAAATCTGAATTTCATCTGTTGTTTTATTGCCCGTTCACTCAATGATAGGAAATCTTTGGCTTGTGTCTTTATTACTCAGAGTAATTTCCTCACAGCAGCAACTGTTGCCACCTTCTTTTTCACCCCTTTTGTCAATCATCTAGATCTACCTATTTCTCTTAATCATGTGATGATGCAACTGAGGACTTTGTCCCATGGCAGTCAAACTTTTAAGAGCCTCCTGTAAGGATAATTTTATTTTTTTAGACTCTTCTAAAAATCCAAATAGTCTCTGTCATGCAGAACACTTTTGTCCTTGTGTGTAGTGACTCTTTATAAGAACAGTAATACATCTGAGACACAGCTTTTCTGCACAGCCCACATGATTCTTGGTCATTTTAATATGCTAGTTAGTGCAGCATATTAAGAGATGAATCTCTTCATATAATTTCCACCTGTTTGCTTAATTTAGATGTTAAGTTTATGGTTCTGAAGTTCTCCAGATTCATAATGAATATTGATTTTCAGCTCTTGCTCTCTTTCTCTCGTTCTCTCTCTTCAACACCCTCACATCTTCCCCCACAAAACAATGCATGTGTTACTTCGCTCAAACAGTTACACGAGTCTCAGAGGAGAGGGTAGTTGTGCATCACTCCAATGGGAGTTTCAGGTGACTGTCATGTAGCCCAGGTACTCATGACTACCCTCTTAATGGTGGATGGCATCTGAGGATTCCTGCATAGTCTGGTCTTTGCTCATGGGGAGTCCATGTTGATTTTCTGCTGCAGCCTTATTTTTTTCATACTCTTACTGTTGTACTTTGTCCCTATAATCTGTCTGGCACATACCTGCATTTGGAAAAGCACTGCTTTTTTTTTTTTTTCTTTTCCTTTTTTTTTAAGCCTTACTGTATTTATACACCTGTTTTGCTAGAGTAGTTCTAGATTTTCCTCATTTAGATAGGACTTCAGTTCCCTAGTGAATGTCCTTTTAATTACCATTTAATCCAGCCTGTACAGTGGGTAGAGAAGGGAGGAAATAAGGTGGTGATCTGGGGTTTGTGGTAGGTGTTATGGGTTTTCTCTGAGTTTCACATATTGTATTTTCTGTCACATGTTATCTTTTAGCTTTATATACCATCTGGCTGGCTTGTTCCTTTTAAAAATATTCCTCTCATGCATGTAAATGCCCTTTTCAAAATTAAATACCACAGTGTGGATTCTTGATCTTTCAAGAATGATTAATCTAAATGCATATGGCCACTGGCGCAGGGTAGCTCTTCAAGTAGTGAAGTTTTGAACCGGATTCTTCTCATACCTCAGGATCAAGGCAGGAGCTACATGATAAATTGTCTTTTTCTTTCTCCTGTTGTCCATTTTCAAACTTTCAGGCTGCTTGAGCTGAGAGATGTGTGGTTCTTCAAGAGCATCCCAAATGCATTGTGCATTGAGGGCCTGTTACAATAGGAAGAGGGGTAATGGTTTTAAACTAACAGAGGGCAGATTCAGATTAGATGTAAGGAAGCAATTTTTTACACTGAGGGTGGTGAAACACTGGCACAGGTTGCCCAGAGAGATGGAAGGTTCCCCATCCCTGGAAACATTCAAGGTCAGGTTGGATGAGGCTCTGAGCAACCTGATCTAGTTGCAGATGTCACTGCTTATTGCAGGGGGTGTTGGACTAGGTGATCTTTAAAGATCCCTTCCAACCCAAGCTATTCTGTGATTGCAAGATTTTGGGCTCTAGGTTTGGTTGTGGCTAAATGTGAATGCTAATGAAGATGCCTGTTACATCTCGCTTTCTCTTTTCCCTCTGCCATACTCTACTGGTAGATGCATCCTTCCTTTTTTCCCATGTTCCTCAGTGGGTTAGTAGTGCAATTTAGGCAGACTCTCATCTCCAGACCTTGCAGTCTCCTCCCCATTGCTTTCCCTTTCCTCACTCTCCTAGCAGTGCTCAGCCCAGCGGCTGTCAGGTGCAGGTCCTGCAGGTCGGTGTGATGCTCAGCTCTGGCTCACCAGCAGATGCTGGATCTCATTAAATGGGTGCTGGACTGTCTCCAAAGCCTGCGCTTGGTTTACAGTACGCTATTTCTCCCCCATTCAATTTGCTCGTTACCCACACACCCTTGAAAGTGTGGCTTCTCCCTCTACCTTTGTTAGGTGAATTTTTAATCCCTGTTTCTAAACTTGAGGGCAGCTACCCCACCTCACATACCCCCTTTTGTCCAATTCCAGCTTCTTATTACTGAGTGAAGTTCTTTTTAATTGCTCCTGGCATATGTGTTCTCCACTGTGCATGCAGTGACAGCTAAGGGTATGCAAGGCCACTGTGGTCTGATAAAAGGAAATAGAGGGTGGTTTCTAGAATCTTATGGAAAGTTTCCTCCCCTGCCCCAAAAGGTAAGAGTTGCCAAGCATGAGAAGCTGGGAGAAGTCCTGGTTGTGATTCTGAAGGCACTGAAATTGGGGGTGGGCAGGAGGAACAGCACACAAAAATGTTTGCAGAGAGAGAAACAGACAAATTTGCAAGCATTAATCTATTGTTGTGTTCTGGTTTGGTTTTGGTGCTTTTCCTGGAAAGAGGATTAGAAGGAAAACTATCTAAAGACTAAGTTTTTGTTGCATCACTTGAAATCCAGCTGTCTTCTTGTGGTTATTTTAATAGTAGCAGTTGAGTAGGGAGATTAGAGATAATATAAGATATAGTCTCCAGTGGTTAAATTCATAAAAGCATCATATGCTGATGTATTGTAGGTTTTATTTTCCCCAAAATTACTTGATGAAAAGCATCTTTGGAAATAGGTGACTGATTTGCCTCCTCAGTGCGGCAGTTCGTTTATTTCTAACTTGTGGAGTGGCTTTATGGTGCTGTGGTATTAAAAGTCAGCCTGTGAAATGTTCACCTTCTGCTGTAAGCCTTTAGGCAGCGTGGATTATGATTTGCTGTCACACAGGAGACTCTTTATGCCAGTACCTTTGAGTAGAGTTTTGTGCTAAAAAGTAACGTAACAGCCATAACCTCCATTTGTCTGCCTGGGACAACCAGACAGGCTACAGTCTGTTAACCAGTTGTGTTGTGTTGTGTAAACAGATGAGTTTTCTTGAAGTCAGTCTCTCTCTATCTTGAAATCAAATAGACAGCCTTGAGAGAGAGAAAAATCTTCGAGGAGGGGATTAACACATTATCAGTGCTGTATCTTAATATCTACCCTCTGTATGCAGTGTGGTGTGTAGCTTAAATAGCATTTTCCTCTGAAAGTGGTCATCTCTAAAATGATGTTTGAATGCATAGGAGATCTTTATCCACAGTTTCTTTAAGTCTTTAATGTGTTCTTGTAGAAAAATTGAAAGTAGCTCGAGCTTTGCTCTGATGAAGGCCACAGTGCCTTTGGTTTCTAAAGATGGAGCGTGGGGGTGGTAATTTGCTCGTGCAGCATGAAAGCATTTAGTTCTTTCCCTGCAGAATCTCCTGCAAGAGAGAGAGCCGCCTGTGCACACAGCTCATGCAAAAAATTCAAGCTGGAGGGCTGTTGATGAAGACTCTCCTCTAAAATTAAAGACTTAGCTATTTGAACATTGTTCAGAAAGGAGCCTAGTAACACACTGATCTTTTAAAATCGTTTTAAATATTTAAAACTTGTGGAACTCTTGTTGCTGCAATGCAGGTCATGATTTTCACAAATGAAAGGAAAAACCCTTAAAAAATTAAAAGCCTTCTAAAATTTTTTATTATTATTTTTTTAATAACCAAATCCAGGGGGTGGGGGTGGGGGAAGGGAAAAGCTTTGAAGTCCCCGAGATCTTTTCCCCGAGGTCAGAAGTTTCTGATGATGTAACATACAATACAGACCAAGCCTTCACTTATCAAGGTTAAAGTTGAGAGAGCTTGTATGAACTTGTCAATCATAGGAAGCAGGCAAAAACAAGCCAGCTGTTGTGAGGCATGGCTTTGAAAATCCTCTGTGTTACAGTAAATGAGACGCAGAGGTTGAGACAGATTCAGTTCTGCGAGGCTTTCAAACTGGCTGGCACAGTTGCAAGGATGCAAAGCTCACGTATCCAGTGAATATGGGTGAACAGCTGTAAATCCTGGTAAGACTGTCTTGTCTTTAGTGTTAAGAGAAACAGCTAGAGGTGTGCGCCTTAATTACCTTTCTCTGTCAGTTCGGAGCAGAAATTTGCAGTATTAATTCATACAGTATTTCTTTTGTTCTCCAGGTCTTTGAGTACAGGCTGCGTCTTCTGTCCCTGTCAGCAGAAGCTATAGTAGCAAATTAGGAACAATGCAATGCTTGGTACAGAATTTTATTTTGCTTAGCGGAATTGACTGCTCTGTTCACTGATGGGTTGGGAGAATAGGGAGAAAACGTGAGTTAATTCCAGCTAAGATGCTCTGTGTGTGCATGTGCTCGCACACGCGCGCTGTTTTTAGCAGCTTTTGTTTTCACAGTTGGCATCATGCACACTGGAATTAGAAGGCAGTGCCTTTTGAAAATATTTGTTTTCTGGACTGAGGGCTGCAGTGCCAGCGTTGTTGTGGCTCGGGGTGCCAGGCTCGGGGTTCCTCTCATCTAGGGGTGGTGCGAGAGCTTTTCATCTTGTTGTTTTCCTGGCAAGCCTGTTACTGTGAGTGCAGGCTCGCACGAAGACCTTTTCCACAGCAGCAGGAGATATTAGCTGGGAGTGTAAGAGAATTGGACGTGACTATTGGAAGCAAGCGGGTGAGTGTGGCTCTGAGTGAAAAGATGGCTATTGAAATGTCTGCATGTGCATGCTAATTAATTTAAATAACTGGTTTAGGATTTTTTTTTTTTTTCCTTTAGAGATGAGCTGTGTGTTCATTTTGGTGCCTGCCTGAGAAACCCAGGTGACCTAGCTATTATTCACAAACTGTTTCATTTTATAGCTTCTGTTCTGGTAGCACATTTTTGTTCAGCCGCAAGCAGCTGTTTTCAGTAGTAATAGCAACAAGAAAATAGCAACAGCATATCAGAAAAAAACAGAAAGTCTAGATGAGGGAAAAAAAAAATCATAGGAGCAGCAACTAGAATGTAAGGTGGATATTTTTTTATTTTTTTTTTTTAGCAAATTGACAAAGCAATCATTTTGCTTTCAGCTCTTTTAATGTGACTATGATTTCCTTGTTAGCAGTGTTGGAAAGTATTGTCTTTTGTCTCTGCAATGGTTGCCATTTGTTTAATGTGATGGCTCTTGTACTGCTGGGATATTCTGATGATTGAATTCAGTGTGTAAGTGCAGAACACATTAGCTGTTGACTTAAGTGAGCAGAAGTCATTTTAATTCCATGCAGGCAATCCCCTGTGTACTAGGACAGACATGCAATAGATAAAGCAAGAATACAGACATAAAAAATATCTTTTATTATTGATTTTTGATGTGCAGCAGAATGGAGGAGGGGCTTTTATTTTCTGAACTAAGGAAAGAAAAACACCCTTCCCTTTGCCCTTTCCCCCAAGAATATTCCCTTCTGCATAAAGACCCCTACGCTGGTATAAGAAATTTAATTTTAATCAGATTTGATTTTTACTGTGGGCCTATGCATTGTGCTGTTACCCATGACTGACTGACTGGCTGGCCTACATTTCATTCATCATCATATCTTTGCTTACCTACTGCAGAATTAGAATGGGTCTGTTGAATTTATTTCTAATTTTCATGAGGAGAGAGGTAACATTTTTAGGAAGAGAAAGAATGGGAGATGAAAACCCATTGCTGTGTGTGTTGCCATGCAGGGGCAGGACAGGAGAGAAATTCTGATGGGATCGACAAACTGGCAAGCAATGTCTGTCATCATATTTCATTCTGTGATAAAGCCAGGTGATAATGCGAGGGTTGTTAAGCTCAAGTGACATTTTGCTTTATCACATCGGGTGCAACAACTAAGCTGTATTTAGCGTGACTGGCTAAACAGATAGCCACCATCAAAGTGCAGATAATGTTAACAGGCATTCGGAGACAGAATTAGAAAACCAGGACTCACATCATGATAAATTGGCTGTAGTGATGGGCCCTGAGGTATACTTTGTGAAATATCTTGCTGGTTTTGTACCTTCGGTTGCCTTCTGAAGTATATCAGGGCACTTCTTTTCCCCCCTTTCCCCTTTTCACATTCTGTTACCATCCAACATTCACTATTCTTTTCATTTTAACTCATGCTTTGGTTTTAAGACTGTGTGCCTCAGCAGTGCTTCTGGGATGCTAGTTGTGATCATCTGTGTCTTCTGACAAAGGTGGTGAACAGTTCTACTTCATAGTGACTTACATGCTGTGCTTCTTCCTTGAGTGACCGTTATGGTACAGCCATCATGGTGGTTACACCATCTGTTTTCTGGAGGACACCTTAGTCTATGCATTTGTCTTTAAAGATTTCTAAGTAGCTTTGTAGTCCGAGTTCTCATTTGGCATCATTGAACTACGCTTCATGGTGGACAGTGCATGCTGTACTGACTCAGTGGTGATAGCAGATAACAGTGCTCATCAGAAAAATGGACGACTGGTAATATCATTGCCTTTGTACCAAATGTCCAGATAGTGATGTTCTGGTGTCAGTGGCTCCTTGGCGTTGCAATAGTAAAAACAATTGGAGTTTCAAACACATTGGGATCGTGGAGCCTCTGAAAGAAAAGCACATGGGACTTGATGAGGATTACTACTAGAAGTAAGATGTCAGCATGTGAGTGAAGTGCTGACTCGTTATAATCCATAGAGATCCTTGGCTTGATTCAGTTAGCTAAACACAGGTGTCTAGTGAGATCTAAGATAGCCCAGTTGCCACCTCTTAGGGGAACTGATACCTTTGAATCATTAAAGTTTCTGAAAAATGGTAGAAGACACTTGCATTTAGGGGATCAATTTAGTCACCCAAACAGTGAAATCAATGCGTGATTTGCTTATAGAGACTACTTTAGGGCGAACTGAATCTATAAGATTGCATTGACCGTATCAGTATGGATTAAAACACGATGTCAGACCTCAAACTTTTTCATAAATTTTGAACAATCTTACTCTGTGTATCCCATTCCAACTTGATAACATCCTGTTGTGGTCTCAAGCAGAATTATACTGGGTAGAAGAAACTACTCTTTTGTTTGCGGACTGTTGCAGAAGTACTTTTGGATCCCACTGAGCCAAGTGCCAGGCAAATACACAATGAAAACATAGTTTCAGCACATAAAGTTCTCAGCTGAAAAAGTAGCATATCAGCAAGGGCTCTGGCTATAAACAGGGTTTTGGCATAAGCAAAGACAATGTTTCACAATTGATTTTAGCCACATAATTATCTGTTTTGAGCCAGGTCAGTTCCTTGATCCAATTTTCTATGGGCCTGTACAATTCCTACTGCTAATACAATGGAGAAAGCAGGAAGACAAAATTAGAGTGGACTTATAGGGAGACTGCCTCTTCTAGGAAAATAGCTGCATTTAGATCAATTTGAAGGGGCTGCAAAACTGTGCCCTTGATTCTGAGGGGGTGATTGTTATTGTAGGGTGAGGACTTTTATGGAGGAGTCTTACTCAGGTATGAAGGCTTTTTTTTTCCAGTGGAGCTTGTAGTTTGAGGCTAAAGGAATTTAGGCTAAATCAGAAACAGACACTCCATTTGCTCGCTTTTGCCAGTAAGTTAGTGCAGGACATGTTGTTGCTTACAGAATTGTGCTTATGTTTTATGGTGAAACTTTTGCACAGAGGTCAGATCTCTAACAAATTTTGCATTTTTCAGATGTTGGCTAATGCATTTTTGCAAAGCTTATCTAGTCTGGGATTTTAGAGTTGGAGTGTCTTGTGGCACTGTTTGGCTTGGCCTGAAGCATTCTCAACAAACTGTAAATCAGACAGATAAAAATCAGACAGATGGGGTTGATCGAAATGACTTTCATTTATTGAGATAGGACATTCAATCAGATCGTTCTATCTCTAAGTCCAGATTTAGTCAAATCCTGAGTATGGGGCAAATGAAGGAAGTGGTTTGGGTTTGTTTTTTATGGCAACCAAAAATGTTATCCTTCTGATAAGCATCTATACATAATGATTCATTTTGGTAATTGCTCATTGACTCCACAGGCAGGCTCTTATTAATGCATATATATTTCTCTGTGGTTTAACTTACCTGTAACAGCTGGCATTACTGTTACCTGCCTCTGGTTTGCTCAAATGGCCTGTTGTGTTATGGCTGGGGAGCTGGGGTGGCTGGGCTGGGGAAGAGGTTTGGTTGATTTCCCCAGCTTAGTGTTTACTTGGCCTTTAAGTTTCAGATATGAGCATGATGTCCCCAGCTAACAGAGCCAGAAGGAAACTGAGGGATATACTTGTCCATCAGAGTAGAAAATACTTAGTGCTGTTATGATGATACACGTTTCCACCCCCACAGTGCTAAGTGATGGTGGTGTGTTTGGTGGCTGTGGCCGTGGTGTGGAAGGTGTAAGCCATTGAGCAGAGCTCCTCTAGGAGAGCTGAGACCTCTTCTAAATGAGAGCTGCTCAAAAATGTGGAGGACTGGCTTTTTTAATGAAGCAATGCCTTCTTTTCAGTTAGAAGCATATTGTGGGTTTCTACCCCCCCACTCCCCATTTCACTAGGAAGGCTCCTATATTTAATTCCCTTTATATACCTTAAATATCAAAAACAGGTACAGTAGAAAAGGCTCATGTTGGCCTCCTGTACTAGATTCACTAGACTTACCGAATACCTCTTTGTATCCACAGCCTAAGTCCATTGATTACACTGCCTTTGCAGTTGAGGTTAAGTGAGCAGTATAAGTTGTCTGACAGACAGAGCTGTAACATCAAAAGATGTTTTTGATGATGACTGGTTTGTTATCCAGAGTGAAAGCGGTAATGAAGTAAACTGTCATGTTTTTGAGATGATTTAAAACTCTCTCACTTTGTGATGTTTGTTTATGAATGATGAGCTCCTTTCAGTGGTATGTTATCCTTGCATAAGGATATGGGCCTCGTTTCCAAAACAGCTGTATTCTGGACTTACAGTTATGTGAAGCACCGACGGTTTTAAAGTAGCTTAGTGGACTTTTTGGTATTGATAATAATGTAACGCCTTTGCAGGTTTTTGCCACTGTGTTCTCCTGGGGCTTGAAGCTTGCTTTCTTTTCTTCCTTTCTGAACAGTAAGCTCAAACCTCTCCAAAATAATGTGATAAGCATGTTTTGCATGAGAACCCACTCATACTGAATGCAAACCAGCCTCAGTGGTGAATGTATGAATGTAGCCACCTTGTCTCAGAACTGCTGTCTGTGGCACTGCGAAATGTTTGATTAATTTTGTGGAAGCTGAATGAAGGCACGTATGTAATCTCTGAATTTTTATCTCCATGTTTGCAAATGTAGCATCTCTAAATTTCTCTGTGCCGTGATTCTTCATTTCCTTTTTCTCGGTTTTGGAAGGTGACAGGACTACTAAAGCATTCATTGCTTCTGGGCCAGGGTAATATTAAATAAGTTTGATTACGTGCTTTGGATATGGAAACGTGTGAGATCAGTGCTATACTCTGTCCTGTTTGCTTCCACCAGCACACCTGCTCCTGATGTGCATGCGAAATTCCATGTATACTTTGCAAACTGGCTGAGGTAGTGCATGTAATTTATGTCTTCGTGACATTTTGTACCATGTCCTTCATTCTTCCATGCACCTTAATACAGCTGTTATTCTGTCTTAAGCTATGGCTTATGTGTGTGAAGAGGAATAGAGAGGCCTGAAGAATTTTTTGGCCCAGGTTAACTAGGAGAGAGTGATGTTCTACAGGGGTTATCCAGACAATGAAAAATGCTGATTTAAACACAGGATTTCATACTTACAGCCTCCAGTCTTCATTTGGTAAATATTTCCATTAAAACGAGTGGAACTATTTACAGGCCCAGTTCTGCTTACATTGAACTCATTAGGAAAAACCAGCTGACTCCAGAGATGCCATGTAACCAAATCTGAATAGCGTTGGTCTTTCTGGCCTTCAATCATTTTGCTTAACTAAACTGTCCTTCATCTAGTGTTAAAATAGGAGACAATAAATACTGTTTTGTAAAACAGAATTGATTCTAAATTTGTCAGACTACTTGAAGTTGTCTGAAGCAACTTGTTTTAGTTAAGGGCAATATGAAGAGATCTGATTGTCAACACTATTCATCTCCTCATTCATGTTAAATTGAACATTTACCCACTAAAATTGAATTTCACAATTTAACACTTCATGTGAGAATGATATTGTGTATGTGGCTGTTCCAGAATTAAATTGTGAAAAAGCCATCTCTCTTGGAAGTACAATGCTATTACCAACATATAAAAATCTGTGTGAAGTACAATTATTAAAAATTCCATATATCGGGCAGTTTAGTGACAATGTCCAGACTTTTTTTTAGATATTTTTTTCCATGAGTGTGAAAACATCATAGATACAACAACTAAAAATTAATAATCTTGAATGTAATTTGGTCATACAGGTGTGAAAGTAGAAGCCACATTTGATCAGTTGTCTTCCCACAATACTTCATTGTAAAGATTTGTTTTAATTTAATTGAAATAGTAACACAGTGTGTAATTGCTCCAATATTTTTTTTCTTCTTGAATTTATAATGGACTTAACCTATTGCTTGTTTTGCATGGGTTTGTCTCAAATTTTGTCTTCATACACATTGATGTTAACTGCCTATAGACTTATTCTCAAAACTGATACAGTATGGTTAATAACCTGTACACATTGAAAATTCAAGTTAACCTTACTTTACAAATAGCCTGTGAAAGATGTCTCTTTCACAGTCCAAAGAAAGCTTGGGCAGTGCACATCTACAGAGTTACTATTTCAAAATACAGAGACCAGCGCTGTCGGTAGCACAAGTGGTATTAGCAGCTCTCTAAAGCCTTTTACTTCTCTGTTACAGCTTCTTTTCTAAGCTCACAGTGTCTCTTCAGCCTCCTTTAGGCAGAGAGCAAACTTGTCTCCTCTCGGGGCTCCAGAGGTACTTTTTTTAAAATTTTTTTTCCTGCCTTCTCTTTCTTTCACAATTTGTCTTTATCTGGTGAGCACAAATGAAGGATGTGTCTCGTGGCAAAGCACAAGCCTGGAGCTGCAAAATCCTATTTCCTGGCTAGAGAAGGAATAAACCCCAAAATATTTCTGCCTAAGATAAGGCCTCTGTGGCCATTGTTTGTCATTTGTGCTGACAGGCCAAAAGAAGTAAAAGTTTTAAATGAGCAGGACTGGAAAATAAGCTCCTTTCTAAATTTCCCTTTCTGCCTTTTTCAGGAAATACTAATTTTCCATTTCCCAGATTTTTTTAGCTTCAGCCAACATTTTGTTTGCACTCATTTAATTTTTCACCAGTTATGCAAAAATTCAAGCTCCAGATTCATAACTAAAGTCCATGGTATTTGATTCACGTTTAAAACGACCCTGAGGCATTAATTTTGCACGTAGAGAAGAAACTTTGTTTTCCGCATTTCATTGCTGACTCCGATACGAGAAGAGAGTTAAATTTTTAGTATTAGGATTCCTCTTCTCCAGAGGTTTTTGTTTTCTACCAACACGTGCACGTTTGGCTGTGCCTTGCAGACCAGGGCTGGAGGTGTGCCCTGCATTTCACTGCGCCACGCTCCCTTGTGTCTCATCCCGTGGCCCCCCGTACCCTAATTTAGGCTGAGGTTGTGCTTTGACTCATCACGTTAGATGACTGCCTGTGCCTGTATGGGAGAGGATGTTTTTTGTGACATAGAGTTACCATAGACTGGAGGAGTTGGTGTGACGTGTTGGGGGTTGATCTCGGCGTTCAGGCTTCCTGGATGGGTGCGAAGCCGAGGGAAATCAATCAGCAGCGCGCTAACGACATGTTCTTCTCTCTAGGCAAGCGGACGCAGGGGCCCTGAGGGAAAACCCACGGGAGAAGAGGGATCAGCTGGACCAGAATTTAGGCCACAAGTGGAAGGCATCTGTCAGACCTTTGCACGCACGAGAGCCTACGGTTCCGCCTCACGAGAGCCGGGGGAGGTCTGGGACATTGCCTAGTGATTACCGATACTCTCAGGAAAACGGGAAGGAGAAGAGCAAGGATCACAGCCTGCCTCATCTCCCCTGCTCTGAGCCACAGACCTCGAACGAGACCCACTCCTGTCTGTCCCGGGGCAAAGGAGAGGAAAACCATAGGGTAGAGCCAGCGCTGCTGAACAAGAAGCGTGGACCTGCTCCTCAGAGGCCTCCCCCACCCAAAAGAGATAAATACCGGCGGCCGGATAATTCTGCCCTGTCGCTCGGCAGCTCTTCTGAATCCCTGCTGGTAGCACCCAGCCGGCCCTTTCCGTCCTCGTCCCCCAGCTCCGCCGAAGGACTTGCCCGTCACTCCTCTCTCTGTCAGAGCCCTGCAGCTTTCAATGGAAAACTGAAGAGTGCTAATCCACAGCAGCTCCAGCAAGCCTCATCCACGGAGAATGTTTGTCAGCACTTAGAAGAAGAAAAAACGCACCTTAGGTCTGAGTCTGTATTATCTTCCAAGTATCGGTATCTTCAGAAGCCTGGCATGGAGTCATCAAGGTCCCCTTCTCCTCAGTTTGCACCACAGAAGCTCACTGATAAACCTCCTGTGTCCGTACAGGATGAGAACCCAGCCAGGTACTACATGTAACTCTTTCACTGTTTTAGTAACACTTTTTGCCCAGTTAGACCTTGTTAATGGTTGACTGTTCTTTTTCTTTATTAAAAGTATATCCTTTGGTTTTGTTAAGCATGAGCCATCCCAGCGTGTCCTAAAAGGACCTAAGATTTGTGTGAAATTCCAATTGGTATCATTAAAGAGTTCAAGTAGCCTGCGGTTTCTTTTAGTTGACTGATGCTTCTTTGGTGTTAAAGCTGGTAGTTAGTAGAAGATGAAAGGGATGGATTCAAATGGATTTTCCACTGTAAGACTAGGCAAAATCAGAAGATTCCCGGTCATTGTTTCCCCTACCTGAGTCTGTATATGAATATGAGTCTGTGTAGGGACAAAGCAGATGTGGAGAGGGAAGCTGCATCCTTTGTGAGAACATCCAAAAGTGCACAGTAAGGTATATGGCTGTTTTCGTGTTGCGTTTATGATGAAACATAGCACTCTGGGTAGTCTGCAGAGGGATCCGCAGCACTCTGTGTTGAGATGGGCTGAAGATTCAGCAGGAGAATGTCAGTCCTTTGCCAGCCTAGATAATCTCAGAATTAGACAAACTGACTGAAATTAATTGATTGCTGTTTCTGTCATACGCTGCTAACATCATAAAAGATTATTCTCCCACAAGATAACAAACTCTTCCAGGAAGCTCAGGAATCTTAGTTTCATAAATCCTTCAGCATTATAATTCATGGTTAAGGAATGAAAACAAATCTATGAGTATAATGAATGCAGAGGTTCCTTCTCTGAGCAAAAGTAGTTGGAATAGCTTTTCTCTACTGTGATGTAAATAGTTGAACAGACTCAATCATGCTGTTTCTCAATGTGCCTTATGACGTAGAAAATATGAATCACTTTTTTCCTAAACATGCCTTGATGCTTTTCCTCTTGTAACCAGAGGAAAAAAATATTTCATCCTGCGGTGTTTTTAACATGAAATAATAATAGAGTTTATTGTGAAAAGTGCAACCTGTCACGTGAACCCTAGCATCTATGTGCAAAGGTGGATGGTAGTAATGACTTCCTTAATGTTGCTTTATTAATAGATCCTAAGGACGCATAGAAAGCTAATTGTATTTGTCCTTCATTTTTACTAAGCTTTAATGTTGAAATGAGCACTGAGGTGTGTGTAATTCTATGCCCATGTCTAAATGATAATACACTCTCCACGCAAATCTTTTGTTAACATTTAAAATCCTTATGCCCAGACAGCTCTTATTTGTGCACAGTATATTGTCCACAGTTAATTATTAAATTCCCCAATAAAACAGGTATGGCAAAAAAGGAAAAACTTGCAGGCCAAACCTTTGAACCTTTTATATGATATTTACTATATGGTATTTATTTCATATGAGTAAAATATGTCAAGGAGATTTATCTTAATCTGTGATTAATTAGACTTGGCTTATTACTCTGTTGGCTCCTTGCGTATGAGGTTTTGGACATGCTAGGTCTCATGCTGTGGGCAGCTAATGTTTGATGATATCAGCATGTAGCTGTGCACTCTTCTTTAAGAAAGGTGTGTTGTACATCAACAGGATAAACTGAGTGAGTGTGTACGGTTTTCTGCAGCATTTTAGGTAGAACAGTGTAGTGTAGGGAAATACTGGTGGTGTATTTTAAGGATGATTGTTTAGCAACAATAAAGATGAAAAGAATGCATCAGTAGATGTGTATCAATACATTTCCAGTAAACGTACACTCAGGTCAAGGAGTGACCGTGTCTCATGGTTGGAACAAAGTTTCGTAAAGGCCACATGCAGAATTGCTGCAAATGAAAATTTCATGCTCCAGTTCCACAAATAGAAAACCTTCAGAAGTCAGGAGGCTAGTGATTGCAGAAACAGAATTTCTGGTGTTGAACTGTCTTTGCTCTGACAGAAACCATTGACTTCATGATACCTTAAGTATCTGGAAAATCTTTTACTAGGTTGAGAGGAATGTACTCAGAGTCTCAGAACAGATGCTGGGAATTTTAGGTAAAGAATTGCAGTCAGCTGCTCACGTCTCTTCCAGTTGCCCCCCACACGCATGCATGTTGTATTTCCCATTAATTCAAAACTGTGTTGATCTTCGCAGTCTGTAGAGTACAAAAGGTGTGGGTTATATTTAAAAACAAACAAAAGAAAGGGTTGGGGGCAGTGTCAGGCCTCTGCCTGGCTCCGCTGCAGTCAGGGAGCTGGGGCTGAGTGGTAGACAAGGAAGCAAGCTCTTAAAAGTGACTGAAAACACCCCAATTGAATGGAGTTGGGGGTGGTTTCAGCATGGGCTGGAAAACCTGTCCTAAAAGTTGGATCAGTATGCCAAAGCATGTCCACAAAGCACTTGGAGAAAGTAAATACCCATTAGGAGGCTACACATTGATTCAGAAGAAAATACACATTTAAAAGACAAGATACAACTTCTGAAAATTCTGAAGTCAAACAGATTTTGCTATTCTCTACAAAAGAAAAGGACAGCACAAGAAAGTATAAGTTTATTTTTAAGGAAAGTGACACACCCACACAGAGGAAAAGAGTTGTAGTATGTCTTGGTCACTTATCTGAAAGACAGCAAGCAAGCCAGCCAGATGAAACCAGATATTTTAGCTAGTAGGCAATGTTCCCTTACTTGCTGTAGAGCTTCCAAACCCACATCATGACAATAATTTTAAACTTTCTGCAAACTCAAAACCACCAAACTAGATTTCAGTTTCTTATATGATTTACATACAGGACAGATGTTTCAGCAATGTTATTTAACACGTTATTGTCCAATTTAAAAATCTAAGTTAGCCTTCTCTTTAAACAGCTCACCTTACTGAATGTCCAAGATGACCCTTTGTGCTATGCAGTACAGAATTTTTGCTATAAGCTTCCCTTAAAAGGGATTATCCAGAATTGTGTGTTATCCTCTTCACTGTCTGGTTTTTAGTCTTTAAGCAGAAAGCTGGGACACTATGGTAGGATCTATTTATTAAACTTCTGTATCTCATGTGAAATTTTAAAAATACAGATTAGTTTGGGTTTTTTTTAAGACGTGTAACTAAGCTTTGAATGATTTCCAGGTTTTCCATGTGTGATTATTTGTTATTCTTGTAGCTCAGCAAAGACCTAGCCTGGTCTGGATGCTTCCATCTGGTCTGTTGTCTCTTCCCGTGGAAGAGCTGGGAATTGATATGAGGGCACCACAAACTCCCCTGGCAGCTAAGCCACCTGTCAGGCCAAAAGCTGAGGCCCCTGTTGGATCTGTGCGAGGGAGTGAGGTTGAGCTCGAGGCGCGTTTTCCTCCTCCGTATGTGTGGTAGCAAAGGGGCAGTTCAGCAGCGCTGTCTCAAAGCTGAGGTCTTGCTGCTGGGGGTTGGACCCGCACGTTCATGGAAGCAAACAGAAGTCCTGTCCTGTGAGTATTGTGCAAGGTTGATGTTAGGATGACTTACGGATGAAGTAATACTATTTAAGATGCGCGAACAGAAAAGAAAACATGTAGGTTTAGGATTGGACGTACAGTGCAAGGCATATTTCAGCGCCGAGATCTCTTACCTACCTTTATTCATATTTAGGCTTTCCCTCTGATTTGCAGATACAAATTGAAATGTAATTTTCTTCCATTTCTAAAGATGAGCTCTCCTTATTTTCTAGAATCGAAAGGGTTATAGACAACAATACTACAGTGAAAATGGTTCCCATCAAGATAGTTCATTCTGAGAGCAACGCAGAGAAGGAAAGTCGGCAAAGCCTTGTCAGTACTATGGAGCCTCCTGCTTTACCCAGTGGTTTGGAAAAGGACCAAATTAAAACACTCAGCACTTCTGAGCAATCCTATTCACGATTCTGTGCTTACACCAGGCAAGGTATAGAGCCAGAGCCGGAAGCCAGAACCAAACCAGCTGACCCTCAACCAGCTGAAGAACCTGGTAGCAACTTGAAGGACAGCAGTGCTGCCACACCAGCAGTCAGCTACGTAAAGGCCAAAGAGAAGACCCTTGAAGACTGGAAGTCAGAGGAACTAGCCAGAGAGATTGTGGGAAGAGATAAATCTCTAGCAGACATATTAGATCCTAATGTGAAAATAAAAACAACAATGGATCTGATGGTTGGAATATTCCCCAAAGATGAACACCTCCTAGAAGAAGCTCAGCAGCGCAGGAAGCTCCTGCCAAAAGTTCCCTCTCCAAAAATTTCAGAGGAGAAGTGAGTATTACTTTCTGTAGGCCAGTGGCTCCTTTTGAGCCGCTGTCCAAAGTTTTCCAACAGGGCTAAAGGTGAGGGTCTTCCTACTGTTGAGGTTTGGGGCTTTTCTAAGACTTCTCTGTTAGAATAGCAGTGAAGTATTAATTGGATAGAGAAAGAACAATATTTTAGCCTTTTTCTATGTGATGAAGATTTACAAAGACAACTTGAAGTGGGCATGAGAAGTTTCCTCGAAGTGAATGGGAACAAAGTAGGAGAAGATTTAAACTCTATCCATGTTGATGATCTGTGGGTCTTTCTTTTTTTCCATGATATGAGTTACCAAATTAAGCTTTAGCCATCTTGAGAAGTTCATATGTAATTCCATAGTCAAAAAGATAAGTACTAAAGTTGTTGTATCCCACATTTGGCAGTCTGAAAGGGTACTCTCTATGACACTGAGGTCTTTGCACTACTTAGTAAAATGAGGCTTTACATTTTGTTTCCATCTGAGATATCTTAGGTCCATTTTACTTCTTGTAATGGTGAAAGGTCGTCTGCACCACTTCCATTTCAGCTTTTGGTGGGCATGTGCTGAGTTCACACAAATTTTCTTCAAAATCAGTATTTGCTTATCCCATTTTCATGGGTAATGGCTGCCTATTGAACCCCCTGATTTGCTTGGTGAAATGATCATTCTAAAAGATTGCCCTTTCTTTCCAGCAATTAGGGTGTCAAGGCAGTTAATGAAAGTTTTGACTTTTTACCAGGAAAGAGGAGCAGAGTGCACCATCTGCCATCTCCCTGACAACCAATTCTACTTACTACAGCACATCTGCACCAAAGGCAGAGCTGCTGATTAAAATGAAGGACATGCAGGAGCAGCAGCAGCAGCAGCAGAGTGAGGATGATTCTGAAGACGAGCTGGATCATGACTTGTCAGAAAAGAAGGTAAAAGATATTTCTAAAGAGCATTACAAGAGGCTTTTGTTTGCGTGCATTTAATTAACTCTGAATTTGGTGGATAAACACCCCTAAATAAAACGCTTTCTACATGTAAAGAATCACTTGGAAAATCAGCCTGTATTTTTTAAGGGCGGGGAATTTAGGAACTTCGTATTAGGTGGTTTTTGCAGCTTGATGCATATTTTGGAAGGATCCAAGGCGAGGAGGTTTGGGGAGGTTATTTTCAAATGCTGTTTTCCATTTGAGATTCTAGTGTGTTCCTCTCACTTGCTATATACAAAGAAACAGCACTTAGGTATCTTGTAACTGGGTGGTGATTTTAGTTGCTCCGTATTTTTGAAAATTAAATGTAGGATTTGTGTTTATCATGAAAGAGAAGGAACACACACACGCTCTCCAGCCCCACCTTCTTTTTTTTTTTTTTCATGAGCAACAAACCACCTTGCATTGCATCTCTCTTACCTTCCAAATTAATTACTTTAATGGTGGGAAACAGCTAATGAAGTTGGTGGATCCAATGGAAGTAACTCATTAGAAGGGAGGCTGTCTTCTCCACTCTTGTTCATCCTTACCCTTTGCTGTTTTATTTATGATTTAAGATCAGCATAATCCCATAAATATTAAAGTGATGATGTAATAGTATTTCTGTGGTTTGAGGAAGTGTTGTCCTATGTTGATATCATCACACTCATCTCATTAGTGATTTGGCACAAAATATCTTAATCGTAGTTCCCGGAATGGGAACACTGGCACACTGTAGTGTTTTCTGTTAGCACTCTGTGGGTTTGTTTTTTTTTTCCCCCCTCCTCCTCTTCCTCCCTCTGCCCCCACTGCATCACACAGTTCAATACAGCAGGCACTGCTGGGCACGGCATGGCTGCAGCAGGAGAGCTGCCCTTACCCTCTCACCAGGCAGCCACTGAATCCAACAGCTGTACTACTTAAGCAAATTAAGGATTTCACTGCATTTGGAATAATTTGGTTTTATCTGGTGCCACACATGATGGTCACGTTCAAAGTTGTGCTACAATTAGTTTCCTTCTCATTAATTATGGAATATATGGATGGATGGGAGTGTTAAAATTAAACCTTTCTTGTTTGCCCAAGAAACTATATACTAAAACTTCCATACCCAAAAGTGCTATTAATTTGTGTTCACCCTTCACATACTCCTCCCTCCATCCCCCCAGCTCCAGTATACACCACTTGAGTATACACCACCCCAGTATACACCACTTCTATCATTTGAGATAGAACTATTTCATGAAGAGCTTTTAGCAGAACTCCCCCATCATCTTCTCTGAATATACATATTATTGTAGCCATACACACAGTCCTGCTTACTTCTCACCCTGCTCCTCCACATGCATTGGGATGCAGTTCAGTGAGCTTTCATCTTGGATCTTGTCAGAAAAAGTATAAAACTCGTGGTAAGTGGGTCAAGGCATCTTTATAAAACAGCCAGAATATGTAACTTGGTCCAGCTTCACATATTTGGCAATAGTTTAATAAGGCATCATTAAGGTCCTGAGCACTTTAATAGCACACTTTACGACTTCAGTTACTTTAGAGGAGGCATATGCCCAGAACCTGTTCCTTGATTCCTAGAAATGGGTCAGTTCTGTTACAAGATATCTTAATTGCAGTCCACTGTGGAATGATTGAATGATTGGAATACTTGTCATTCTCTGCTCTGCAAACCAGAAAAGTGTGGTCCTTTTTTTTCTTTAATCTTTTGAAATAAGTATAGGAAATTCTTATAGAGTTGTTAATTTTTATTTTTTTTTTTTTTTCATTTTGGACAATCCCTGTATTCCTAGCTAGCAGGAATGGAATGTGTGTCTCGTGTACTGAATTTAATGTAGGATTACCACAACTATAAAATACTGAACAGATGTTGAAGACACTACAAGAATGTTTATTGTTGTAAGGAAAAATCCATGTATGTCTGAGGAGGAAGTGTCCCCTTGGCCTTTAGGAGAGTTTCAGCAACTCCTTAAGGTGTAAAAATAATTGAAGAATACCAGATTTCTTCTGCTTATAGACCTGAGCTTCACATGAAATAGAGTGGGGAGCTGAGAGCAGAGTAATTTACATAAAGCATGCCAAGGAGTGAGCCACCTGAGCAGCTCTCTGCTGAGCTACTTTATGAGTTGCTAGTCAGATCAGCAAGAATTACTAGAAAAAGATCAGGTTTTATTGTTTTCTTGTTTACGGGTACAGAATTCACAGCTATAAGTCATTCATCTGCCAGTTTCAAGATATAGATTGGAGCTCTTCTGGCTCAGTAGATACTGAACGTGATACAGCTTTTCAGCTGGTTAGCAGAAGCAGGGAGAGAGCTCACAGCTGCTGCATCCAGAGGCTGCTTCATCTTTATAGGAAACAATCAGTGATCATAATCCAATTTTTAATAGATATGACTGTCTTAAAGAGGGGCAAGTAGTTATGGCCTTCTCACCAGCAAAAGTGGTCCTTTAGGGGCTTTAGAGGCTACCTTCAGCTGCTTGGGAACATCTAATAGGATGATACTGGGAAAAATGGCATGGGTTGGGGGGGGTTGCTCTGCTTTTGCTTTTTTGCCCCCCCCCCCCCCCCCCCCCCCCCCCTCTTTTTTTTTTTTTTTGCCCCCCCCCCCCCCCCCTTTTTTTGTTTTTTGTTTTTTTTTTTTTTAAGAAGGAAGCTTTATGAGAGAGCTGATCTGGATTGTCAGACCAGATGGGTAATGTTGAGCGAATAGCACAGATGCAGAAGTGAAAAACGTGAGATAGTAATATAGAGCACAACACCATCCTGTTTGTATTTTGGATGGTAAAACATCAGCGTTGTGCATGCGCGTGTCATCTGAGGGAAGTGAGAGAGTGAGAGCCTAGCACTGTGACCTACATAACCCAAATCAAACTGCATTTGCACTGGGAGAAGCAGGGGGGAAAAAAATCAAATCCTGCAGATTAAGCAGTCAGTAAAGCAGGCATCTGTAGAACTGCTTACTACCTTAATCTTTTGGGCATCCAGACTAACAGATAACCCAAATCCAGATTAACCTGGCCTGAGTATATTAAATCAAAAAGGAGAAAACTGACCCGGATAATCCATGTGTTGAATTTCTACCTTCAGTAAGGCTGCTAAATTTTCAGGGTGTAGTTGCTTTCTGTTAAGATGGCAGACTTTTGTTGTTGTTGGGGTTTTTTTTTGTTCCCAAAATGAATTGGCAATGACTGTTTAGCGGTGTCTGAGAGCAGTTGCTGCTATCAGTATGTTTCTCAGTAATCGTGAAGGCTTGTAATTAGATTTGCATTTAGAAAGCAGAGTTCCTAAAGAATGTCATGAGTAATTTTTTTCAAAAAAAAAAAAAAAAATTGAAGGGGTACTGTGAAATAATGACTATTTTAAAGGATGTAATTTTCATTTAGAAATTGCACTAAGAGGTGCAATTGGAGAAGACGCTTTGGAAATTTTTCTTACCTGAAATTAACTGAATACTAAATAGGCGTCTACATTTAAATTAATGAGGCATTTTTAAGGTGTGATTCATCTTGTGTTAAGGTAGACAACTAGTTGAACTGACTTCCACCCCTTGTGTGGAAGTGAAAGGTGATGGACATGTGAGAAATAAGCCCTCTTGCCCAAACACAGGGAGGTAGCCAGGCAGCACTGAGGGATGACATCTGGGCTCTTGGTCTGGTTCTGCTGGTGATGCACCTGACGTGCTTTTTCTAAGCCAGGGCATGTCCATCCCAAGCAATGGGGGATTATATTAGAGAAACTCCAGCAAACCACAGATGAGGTGGTCCATTCACCTGGCACAGGACAGTGGCAGCCAAAGATGCATGTTTGGTCCTTTGGCAGAGCCACTTTGCACGGCTTCACACAGGGCTGCTTTTTACGATAAAGAAGCAGACTTTGTTCCCTGTTCTGTGCCACAGGGATTATGATTTCCCTACAGAAATGTTGTAAGGCAGCGTTAACGCTAAGATTTTCTGAGAGTGGAAGGACTGCTATTGGAGGGATGCTAATATTATGCAGATAGGAAGAAAAAGCTAGACAGTGCCCTAGTTTTAACTGCGTCATGTGAAAAAAACAGGATTGTTTTCCTGGTACCATTTATCTTCCTAAATGTAGTTCTTCAGAAGGGTATTAGGGACCTGGTGTTTATAGACAAAAGGATGTGCTGTACTTTATGCTGTTCCATAGCAGGCTTTGAAGCTGTTCAAAGAAGCAGCAGGAATGCTTATTTCAGCGGGGGGAGTTCTTCATCTTTTGTCACAAAGGTAAATTGCTTTAACACAGGTCTCAAGCTGAGCACCTACTTCCTTATCCTTTAAATCCAGAGGTATAGAACTTAGACGTATACTTAGGCATATGTTTATTTGTGATGCGCTCATTGTAAAAGCCACGTGACAGTTTCAGTGTATTAAAATGCTAGATTTCTGACATAACTTTCAGAAGTGAGGAAAAATGCAGTAGTGCTAAGGAAAAATGTAGTAGTGCTAACAAATACTCATTCTCTCTTATTTTTCACAGCAAGAACTTATTGACAGCATTAGTAGGAAGCTGCAGGTGCTGAGGGAAGCACGGGAGACACTTCTGGAAGACATCCAAGCAAACAATATACTGGGAGAGGAGGTAGAGGCCATTGTGAAAGAAGTCTGCAAATCAAATGAGTTCGACAAATTCAAGATGTTTATTGGTGACCTTGACAAAGTGGTCAACCTTCTGCTGTCACTATCAGGTCGTCTGGCCCGGGTGGAAAATGCCCTTAATAACTTGGATGAAAATACCTCACCAGAAGAACGGGTAAGACAGGCCAATAATAATATCACTGCACTCAGAGACTCTGGTATGAGGGTTTTGTTTAATTTCTAAACATCTAAATATCAGATCTCAAGATGAGCGAACTGATAAATCTCATAAGGCTATTTTCTTTAGATTTCTCTTTGCCTTGCTTTTGCTAAGACTGCCAAAAGTACAGGTGGCTTGGTGAGGGAAAAGTGATCTTTTGGGGTGCAACATACTGGAAAACAGACTTAGCAAAAGTTCAAAGAAAGAGGAGAACTACTGGTATGAGTTTAAAAAGGAGGCAAACAAAAATACTCAAACAATTTAAGATGGCAAAAAGGTGTGTCACTTTGTGCTGTAATGCAGAAAGCTTACAGGCTTCTTTATATCCAACAAGGATCTTGATAAAAACCTGTACGCTTGTTTCAAATAAAATGTTTCTCATCTCTCGTTTCCCCCAGCCAGAATAGCCTCAAAGTGATGTGGAGGAATCTCAGCAGATGTCAAGGTTTCAGGAGTGTTTGAGGTGCTTTTTACCTGCTGGACCTCAGCTCTGCTGGCAGCATTTTGTTTAGCTCCAGATCCCCTCTGGCCGTAGCTGTGAAGCAGATACCTAGCGATACAGATATGCACCAAAGGAGAGATGTAGACACGTGTGAACTTAAAGGCTAAATTAAATGAAATAGGGTGGGGGGCAGGTTTGTCAAGTGAGTTTAGCTTCTACAGTTAAATGAATGTGAAGTGAGATTTCTGGCTTATAGTTGGGCAATGAAAGACCAGCAGTCCACCTAGGTGTTGCAACAGAATTTTTTCCACAGGCTCTGGATTCACGTTGTGTTTCTTCAGCACACTCTGTTGTTTCACCAATAAGAACCAGTAAGTGCTGGGACTAGATTTAAGCTGTATTTTTGCTGTTTGGCCCTAGCTGCTGCCAAAAATACTTGTGTAATGGCTGTCCAGACCTCTCTTCGACTGAGGCAAAGAAAAGGTATTTGACAGCTTATTACAGGGCAGATCAAAGCTGCTAAAACATAAAGAAATTTAATCCTTCTTTATTCTAATTGTGATTACATTGCCTAATGGGCTCAAGGATGTGAGTGTGAGGTGGGGAAAGAGCAACCAGATGATATGAGCATATAGGAAACACCATTTGAGAGCTGTGATAAAAATAGCTTATTGTCTAGGTGTGGAAAAGGAAGGTGAGTAGGTTCTGTGTGAGGGCAGTCTGAAATTGCCTGTGTGCTCTGCTGTCAAATTTAGATTGACAGAAATCAAAATCCCTAATGTTTTCTAATCCCCATTCATCTCCTCATGCACTGACACCAAAGTCTTGCAACTGTGACATCAGAAATAAATCTAAGTGTCAGTCAGAGACGCTTTTCAGATGGATCAAATCCCCAGGTACTCTGACTACAAATGCAAGTGCATGTAGGGTTATTCATGCTTATCTTTGAATTTAAAATGGTGTGTTTGGCTTTTCTGGTTGTCCTTTCATATTTTGTACAATTTGGTATTTTTGTACTAATATACCATATAAACAAAATAGGGGATATTACTTCTCTGCCTGGCAATCACATCCCCAGTGATCGCTGACTTTTTAAAATTTTATTTTAAGCTGATGTTGTTTAATAAACATTACTGTGATAGTTTTGCACTTTCTAGGAACCACCAACAGCTCAGCAAACTTTCTAAATAAACAGTCTGTCATCAGTTAAATAATCACTGATGAATTAAGATTCTGACTATTAGATGCTCTGTCACAGGTCTCTTGCCACAAGGAGCACCATCAGATATTTTAACTTTAGCTTCTGAAAGGGCCTTCATCTGAAATGGCTACCGGCCTCCTTCTTTCCACACAGTGTCTTCTCATTACTTTTCCTTATCAATCAAAGCCAGGGTGTGTTCAGAACCCTGAAGTGCTGAACCAGCAGTCCATACATGTGACCTATTATTGCAAGTAACAGGGATTGTAGTTTAGTAGTTTAGGAACCAGATGCTGGTAAGTCAAATACATGGAGGGAGTCTGTGGTTCAAAACAGCAAAAAATTCTTGAGAAAGCCTTGTGCTAGAAAGAGCCAAAGATTGTTTCCTGAGAGGAGCTTCAGGTGGCCGATGTTTGGCTGGGACTTAAGAGCTCTGTAAAAAGCCCTTCTGCACTCTGCTTGGCTTTGATTGATTGAAGTCCGTCAGATGAAACATCTCACATCATTTACTCCTTTAGACCTGGTGAGCCGTTTACCCATTGGGCAAATAACATCCTCAAGAATGGTGTGTTTCTCCTTACCCTTCAAAACAGGCTTTCTGGTGTCAGTCATCTTCAACAGAGGTTGAAGGTAAAAGGAAATTGAATGCCTTTTACCTTTCTGCATCCCACGTCTGAGATATTCCCTAAACCTCCGCAAGAGTACACAAACGTGTCATGCAAAGTTTGTAACGACAGCAGCGTTTACTTTCTTTAAACTGTCAGGTTACTCACCTTAAAATCATGCCATAGGCTTTTGGTAAGAAGAAACCATGCAACTTAAATCTCAGGAATTGTTATGAAAGACTAAACAATGAATTGTTCTTGTGTCTGTCAACAACACTAGCGAATGGCTTGAAAAACAGAGCTAACCCCAAGGTTAGTCAGGTAACTCTACAACTGAGCTACCAGCTGGTTAGTATATGCCCTCTTGTGTTCATCAAATTCTGTCTAACTCTTTTTGCTGCTCAGTGTACACACAAGCTGCTGTTCCCTGGGGAACAGTCTCACCATGCTCCTGAGCTTGGGCTTGGCTGCTGGTTCCCCTGGTGAGTTTAGGAGAACAGTACTTCCATCTCTTTGCAGCAGATAGTTCTGCTTACAACTCACAGTGGGATTTTTTTTCCCTGGCAAGCACTCAAAGGAAGACTGAACTGTGGTTTTTCTAATAATGTGTGATTTCTGTGACTTGTCTCCTGTAGATGTCTTGAATCCTGAGTTAATCTAGGCTGTATATTTTAAGTACATTGAAAGCACAAGTCTGAAAGCGTTTCCCGCTCTGAGTTTTGTGCTGTCTGTGGAAAAAGAGGCAGCACAGGATACATGTGCAACTCTGACAGGTCAGTTAAAGCTTGCTGGTCTGTATCCCCCTTTGTCTCATGCTTCCATCTTGAAAAGACTCATATTTTGTAGTCTACAAAACACTTTTCTGTAAATCCTTTAGGCTTATTATAGCATGTGTGATTTAAAAGGAATTCCAAGTGAAAAAAATGGACACATTTATTTGAACAGACTGTGGTTTATTTGAAGACTTAAGTTCTCAAAAAAAATTCATCTTTGAGGCAAAGCTAAAAGTTATGGAGTGGTACCTCATAGGGACACCTTCTAATTAAGTTCAGAAGTCAATACAGGAATTCTTGACATCAGAGTAGGCCAGCTATACTCTGTCACTGGAAAAAGGCAATCGCTTCTAAGTAGACATCTGAAAGAAGTTTCTTTCAATATACTGTTAAAGGAGTGTATCTGAGTGATTCAGGTGTGGCCATCTACTGTGTAGACAGGTGAAGTTGGGTGAGATGTCCCTCACCCTACATGGTCACACTTGTGTGTGAATGGGATGTAGCTCCCGTCTTCTTTCTTTGTGCGTTTCACCATTCAACCTCCCTTTTTCCTATTTTGTCTCTTGTGAGGGCCTGTAGCAGAAAGTTTACAGCCCTTTTGGGAAGATTTTTTTTTTTACTTCTGTTATCTTGCCACAGCTCTTGCTTGTACATTAAGACCACATGACTTTGTCTTGTGGAGAAGCCGTGCGGAATGCAGCAGGACTGCGAAATACCGCAGTGTCAGGACCTGTGTAAGAACAAATCATTCCATTAATTAGTCTGTCTGTGGGTTCTTTAACCACAGCTGTTTCAATGTGGAAGTTTGGTGCTGTGTGTTGAAGATGTAAGATGTTGCTGAGCGAAGTCTTAATTTGGAGAACTTGGATGTTTCTCAAAGCAACTGTATTTCATATAACTATATATTAAACAGTAAAGTAGTCTTTGAAGCTCTTGCTGTGGAGGCCAGTTGAAATTAATGGTGCATCTTTCATTGATTCACTACAGTGGTTTTTTTTCCTGTTCATTAATGCATTTTATTAGAATAAACTTTAAGGAGGAATCTTATTTCACCTTTCTAAGTATTCAGGAAAGTCTTTGTCTTTGCATATAAAACAGACTTGAGACTTAAACAGTGAAGCTGTTATCCCAACCTAATGAGCCCAGTGAATTTTTAACTGTTTTTCTTTTCTCCTAAGCGGACGTTGGTAGAGAAGCAGAAGTTGCTGACCCAGCAACATGAAGATGCCAAGGAGCTGAAGGAAAACCTGGATCGTCGAGAGCGCATTGTCTTTGACATTTTGGCGAACTACTTGAGTGAGGAGAACTTAGCAGACTATGAGCACTTTGTAAAAATGAAGTCAGCCCTCATCATTGAGCAGCGAGAGCTTGAGGACAAGATCAAGCTGGGGGAAGAGCAACTGAAATGTCTGACTGACAGCCTCCAACCTGATCGGCTCAAATAAGAGAATTGAGTTTGACCAAGGATGTGAAAAACGGGAAAGAGGGAAGGGATTGGGGGAGTTTCCAAGTATACAAATGAGTATCTTGGCTGGTCTGAGTGTCCAGTAGAGAAACACATGCACAGGAGAAAAATAGCTCTCACAACAGCAATAATGCTTTCTTTCATTTTTTTGAGATGATGTATTTAATTTTTTTAGAACATATTTTTATTGCTGGACTCTACAGCTGTTTCTCATTGCTTAACTCACAGAAAACTCCACAGAAAAGGATAGACTCTTGACCTTTCTGCTCAGCAAGTTGAAAGTCTGTGGCAGTTGTGCATGCAAACAACAAGGTTTTTTAGAATAGGTTGTATACTTCCTTTATGTTCAGATGCTGTACAGACTGCTGGGAAACCCAACAGCAATTTATGAATGCACACAAATTTAGAAGCTCTAAATTTAGTGTCTTTTTATTTTTATTTTTTTTTTAAAGACACATTAAGTTGGGGAAGCGTGCATCTTATAGCTAATATATTCAGATTGCTGAAATGTAGTGTCACTCTGATCCTGTGGCATCAGACACTTTTTTGTAATATTGTATATAGGATGGCACTATCCCCTTGCAGAAAATATGGTCAGTCTCAGTTAAACACTTCTTAAACCAGCTTGCAAGTCACATAATGGCTACTTTGCTGAAGATTTTTTTTAGAAAATTATTTTACAGGACGTAGTCATATACCCTCTTACTGCAATGCAAGTAATTTTCTTTACCAAATTGTACTGGATTTAAGAAACAGGCTGGAAGTACTGTGCTGATTTTGTTCAAAATATTTCTCATCTAAATTATTTAGAAAGCTCGTTTGCTCATTCTTGTGCTTTTTATGCATGTTTCTATTCTTCCTCCCTCAAAACCGCTACACTTTATGAAAATAAATGTAGGCTAAGGACACTGCTTCTTTATTTCTTCTAAGTGTTCAACATTGTGATGGTTTTATATAGACAGTTAAGTTATGCTGAAGTTGACCTACATAATGCTGTTTGTTCTTTCTCAGACTACCAAATGCAATATACACAACTTCTGCCATGTAAATACTGTGCGTTACTCAGAGCAACTCTGCTTTGTAACTGTGAACATAAGTGGGTTTTGTTTGGTTTTTTCCATTGCACAGTGATAAATGAGAGGATGCTGGTTCACAGTATCAGCTTACTGGTTGTGTTCTGGTAATGCCGCCATTGGCTTAAAACAGATGATTTCCAGTAGCTCTAAAAAGAGGTGCTAACTCATGTTTTAGCACAGTAACATGTTACGCTGGCTTGCTCAGATACTTACAGAGAAATTCTGTAGTGTCTAAATGTCAAGTTCTACATTAAGATAAAGTTTTTCAGGCAAAATAAAAGTCTTGGATGACTTTGTGTATATGCCATTGACACTGTAGCATAGAAAACATTTATCTCTCCGTAGACAAACAGGTTGCCCAACAAGAAGCCATTTTTGAGGTGGATGTGAATGCCAGTCTCTAGCTAAGCATATTCAAAATGCAAGAGTTTAGGTGTTGAAACAAAAGAGAAGATAATTCTTCCCACTATTTCTGCAGTGGCAGCATTCACAAAAGGTTTTCTGTCCTTCTTACCCCAATCCCCTCTTTTGTGAGGAGAGAACCAGAGAAGCGCCGATCAGCAAGTTCCTTGCAAGTTGGGGAACTGCAGAGCTGAAGTCTTCTGGAACCAGTTCCTTTTACAGACAGGTGCAAACCTTGAAAGGACTGTTGACCCCTTTATAGTGCACTACTTCGTATTCCTGGACCAAATCTTTAATGAAATTATGTTGGTGTGTGTCAGTGGAGGTCAAATGGAGCTACAGTTTCACAAGGCCTACAGCTGACCTTAGTTTCATCCTCCTAGCTCAGAAATGTAGTCTCTGGCATCTCACAGTTATTTGCTGCTATATTCCTAGGACAAGTGGCCCCTTTGTCCTTAAACCTGTCCCTTAACCGTAACAAACCCAAAACTAAACAATTCCCAAATAAATTATGCTTGTCTTTTAGCTTGGAGAAAAGTGTGCATTGTTTTATCTGTGGCATTTTAAAAGCTTTACATATTGTGGTTACTCTGAAATGTGTATGTGAAATGTGAATAATAATATAATTACAATGTGTTTGTATACAGTACTTTGATTTAGATCTTTCTGATAAAATGTAGCAATATCGTGAATGCTATATATATTATCCTTTTCACAGAACAGTTGTGTAGACACCATTCTCTCCTTTCCTTTTTTACAGCCGTGTTGAAAATCTCTCACCCTGGGAACCTGAAGGTGGTTGCCTTCCAATGTTATATGTAAATCTGTAAATAGCTATACTGTTGCTTTCTGAAAAAAATCTGGTGCTAATATTTTGCCTTTGGCATCCTGGGGATGGCTGTTTCCTCACCTTACATTGTTCTCAATTCTAGATCTCTTTGTTTTGTGAAAGGTTTCCACTATGTTTCTCCAACTGTTTGGATCCTGCAGCCCAGAGTGAAAATGTACAGTTTTCCTGCCTGACACTTAACACTTACCTACTGACAAATGGTATTGCTTGACTTTGAGAAAATAAACTGTATATTTCAATGTAGAATTAGGTTTTTTGTATGCAGTTTTAACTGTCAAAACCTCCTGTTTTGCTGTGCAGTGTTAGCCATCTTGTGGTGCCCATCAGAGGTGTCTATAGCTTTTTAAGGACAGTTCAGTGATCTGATGGTCTGAAGTAGTCCTTTCAGAGATTACTTAACATGTTGACTTAACTGATCGTTCTCAAGTTCCCAATGTAAGTAAGTACCAGAAATGCATTCATATCTTCAGTATTTTAAGTGTGTGAGTCTGAGAGGGCAGAAAGGAAGATGTGTTAGGAGGTGGATAAAATAAATCTGTCTCTTGTGACTTAGGAAGTATATACCAGGGAAGGAGTTAAGAATTTTCTAGATGAGTAATTACACTGTTTTGGCTTCGTCCTGTGTTTAAAATGATACTTCAAATGGAGTTATCTAAAATCAGTGGTCCTCAAGATTTTTTTGCATGAACAAACAAATCACTGTGAACTCTTCGTCTCTCATGGGCTTCCACAGACGCTCTTTAATGTTGAGGGTTCTCAGATTGGCTGCAGAATCTTCTGCCTCATTGGGAAACCCTGTCAAGTGCATGCAAATTCATTGCAGAGGTAACCACAGATCATGTTTTATGGCTTGATGATACATCCTGGAAATTAATTGTGAAGGTTTTTATTCTAGAAACTCTCTGGGAAAAGAAGCTAGGGAAGGAAAAATACTGGGGTATTTGTAGGATTTTTCTAAACTTTTACTGATGCTTTTCACCCCATCTTCACTCCTTCTGCATGTCCATGCAACTTTGTGCCTTCTTTCCTGGGCACATGGTATAGTCCAGGATGGCAGCTATAGGGGAATAATAGTTTAGTTTTTGTGTACTGTTTGATATGGGAAAAATTGCCCCTTATTTTCTGTTTTGGGCTACTTGAGTCACTCAGATTTCAAAGCAATGACTGTTCCACGATGTTCTTTCCTTATCAGCCTCTATTGATTAATTCTAGTGTGCTTAGCTGAAGAAGTCTGTTGGCAATCCAATAGGCAGCAAGGCATTATGATGAGTGTGAAGCAGAATAATAGCTCCTATTTTAATGTGGTGTCCGGTTATTGTTGCAGAAGTTCATAGATTTTTTTCCTAATTAAGGGCTTCTCAGTTGTGGGGTTTTTTAGTGTATAAATTGTCTTTTCTACGTACTTGGGTGAAACCTGCCCGCAGAGTAGATGGTATAAAAATTACTAATTACATCTTAAAAGTGCTGGATTATATATGGTAATTTGTTAGCAGTGGTAAGTTGAACATCACATTCACTTACCGTAGTTCCAGTCTGTAGCTTAACTAATTATAATGATCCACAAATTGTACAATGGGTTACCCGTGTGGTTTAGCAGCTCGCCTCTGAAATCCTGGGTTTCATTCTCCCTACCTACTGTTTTATATTTATAATGCTTCTAGGAATAAAGTCATTCCATTTGAAGTGGGTTAGCTTAATTGTAATCTAATATGCCTCAGGAGAAGATCTGAATTGAAGTAAATTCAATGTAGTTCAAACAGCAGAAGGTAGTTTCTCTCCCCGACTCCAACAGCACACCTGCAGGCAGAACACCTATAATCTTTTCAATACAGGCCGTGCTTAGGACCTTTTTCTCTGTTGTAGCCATGTGGGCAGGTACTTTAGACAGATGTCGTTTATCTTAGGCTAAGGGTTTTATTTCACTCAAAGCAGTTGAACCTTTCCTGAGACCAAGACTAGTAAAATGCTTTTTTTCAATTTTTTTTTCTCTCTCTCCTACGTTAAAAATTCTCGCAATGGCTTCATTTTTAGGTGCTTTGATCCCTCTGTCTTGGAGGCAGCCTTGTTAATTTGGCAGGGGAAGATGGCCTTGTGACTAGGCTGTGCCTTCTGCTACTGCCAAACACGTCAGTATTAGTGGAGTCTATTGCTACAAATCTAATTCTTATTTCCTCTAATTCTGCTGGATGCAACAAACTGGTACGGTTAACAAGAAGCTTACCCACACCCTGCCCTTACCTATTGCTTGCTGCTGCTTATGAAAAGCTTGCTGGGTGCTGGCTGCTGCCATGGGTGGCAAACCAATAATGGTTTCTGGCATCTCTGCTGGGATGAAGCAGGATGAGGAATTCTGTGCATTTCCTGCTCAACTAGGTGCAAGCTGTCAACCTAAAATACAACAGTACCGCTGGAGAAGTACCACATTCCCACCGCGTAGCCACTTCCTTTGAAATTTTTTTTATTTGCTATTTGTGATTGCCTGTCTTGACATGGGAGAAAGTTGAATTAAAGCAAATAGATTTGTGACAGTGGGGTGGAAGATTTAGAGGTGTTGAAAGACAGAAGAATAATTGTATTTCTTTTCAGTAACATAAATCTCCATCAAAATGGTGTCTAGATGCATGCTACAAGTCACAGGTGAGAATACTCAAGAATCCTAGATCTGTGTTCATATATTTTTATAGAGTTAGTGAAAGAAAGGCTTTTGTTAAGCACATACTAAGTTGCAGCTTTGTTAACTAAACCTTAAGAGCAGCCAGTGTTAGCACTGAAAATGCCCTGGTCTGACGTGCATCACCAAGAGTTGTTAGTTTGTGGCTATGCCTTGCGATAACATCATTTGCTACCCTTCTGATGGAGACCATATTCTCTGTAACCTGGGTAATGGATCTATAGTTACAAGAGTTTTACCAAAATGTTACTTTCCTTGAGCTGTAACGTCCAAAAGCCTGAGAGGAATCAGCAAAATGCTCCTGATGAAGATTGTTTCGGCATCTGTTTCACTTCCCAGTTGTCTTACTTTATGGAGAGTCTCTGATAAATTAGGCTTGTGTTTCTAACAGAAATATAAATACAATGAGCAATTGTAGACTAAATAATAAGCAATGGGATGTAAGGTTATATATGTCAGTATCTAAACAGAAAAGCATGAGTTGTGTGAGTAGCATTCATAGCCACTCCCAAGAGCTACAGCTCCAGCAGCTTCCACACACAGATACGGTTCCTCCAAACATAAAAAGGGAAACTGAGCTGTGACAATAGAAGTAGCCACCACTGACCTGAGAGGGGTGGAGCAGGCCACGTTCTTATTAGTAATGGGGTGTTACAGATCTCAAGGAAGTGAAAACTAAGAAAAACTGGAAGGATCAGTGCCCTAAAGGAAGAAAAGCTAAACCAGCAGTAAAGTGCATGAGGGCTGTGAATTTCCTGGTTTTCTCTTTCTCCATACAAGATGCAGCAAAAACATACTGTCTCCATATGCTAGGGGCAGGCATTTTTAATTACTGTAGAGTAGAAAAACCTTAAATCATCTTCAAAATTTAAACTTGGTATTTCAGATTCCCTGTGTGGGGAGGAGCCCATCGTGCTGTTAAATGCATTCAGTAACGTCCCCTTCTTGGCTGGGGAGAGACTGGCATGATTCTGGCCCTAACAAGCACTCTGCATTGAGGAAGAAGTCATCCTTATCCTAAATTTCCTAAACAGACCTGTTAGCTAGGTGTGCTGAGCTGCTTCAGTCACCTGGGCTGTGAGATGAGGGTGTCTTCCATCTTGTACGGCACATCACACATTGACGAGCAACCAGCCCTGGCTTGTTCTCTAGGATTTTAATTCCACAAGCTCTTAAGAGTTTGACTTTACCAATCAAATGGTTGAGGGTAGAGCAAACAGGCTGGATGGATGGAATGGAATGAGGTTCAGTAAGGCCAAGTGCCAGCTTCTGCACTTGGGTCACAACAACCCCAGGCAGCGCTACAGGCTTGGGGAAGAATGGCTGGAGAGCTGCCTGGCAGAAAAGGGCCTGGGGGTGTTGGTCGACTGGCGGCTGAACATGAGCCAGCAGTGTGCCCAGGTGGCCAAGAAGGCCAACAGCATCCTGGCCTGTATCAAGAACGGCGTGGTGAGTAGAACCCGAGAGGTGATCGTCCCCCTGTACTCGGCCTGAGTACTGTATCCAGTTTTGGGCCCCCTACCACAAAAAAGACATTGAGGTGCTGGAGCAGGTCCAGAGAAGGGCAACGAAGCTGGTGAGGGGTCTGGAGCACAAGTCTTATGAGGAGAGGCTGAGGGAGCTGGGGTTGTTCAGTCTGGGGAAGAGGAGACTGAGGGGAGACCTTATCGCTCTCTACAAGTACCTGAAAGGAAGCTGTAGAGAGGCAGGGGTCAGTCTCTTCTCCCAGGTTACAGGCGACAGGACAACAGGAAATGGCCTCAAGTTGTGCCAGGGGAGGTTTAGGTTGGATATTAAGAAAAAATTTTACACTGAAAGGGTTGTCAGGCATTGGAATGGGCTGCCCAGGGAGGTGGTTGAGGCACCATCCCTGGAGGTGTTCAAAAGACATGGTGCTGGGGGATATGGTTTAGTGATGGTTTTTTATCAGAGTTAGGTTGATGGTTGGACTAAATGATTCTATGATTTTAAATATCTGATTACTGCTTAAGATGGACCATTGTGGGCTGCTAGGAAAGCATGGTTCAGAAAGCCAGAAGCAAAGCAGGCCTAAGTATTCAGCCCAGGCATTTGGGTATCAATGGGGAGTGGAGGATGCTGGGTTTCTGTTCCTAGGACTACTTACATAGTTTATGGTAGGCAAACAGTGAATTAAAACCCAGAAATAGGCCACAGACCAGGAACTGCCCCGCTGCCCTACCTACCCTCCAGATGCTCAGACAGAACATCAGTCCCTGAATCCAAGCTTGAAGTGCTGGCTAATTGCAGCAGTTAAGTCAATCCCAAAGGCTGTTGAGGATACAGCTGCAGCTGCACCTTTCTCCTGTTGGTTTTTTTGGTTTCCCTTTTCTGAGTTGCCTGGGTGTAGACACTGATACCAATATCGGTATCAAAGTTCAGCTCTTCAGTGTGTACAGACTGTTAGATCTGGATTACCATTTAGGTACCTAGGCTTTGATTCCCACTCCAGGCAAGCTGAGATAAGGTTACCAAAAGAAATTTGTTCAACCCAGATACCTCTCCCTTCCCCACCTTTTTCTCTAGGAGGATAAACCTCCCAATTTAGCTATTGAGATAGAAAGTGGGGCGGATCTAGGCTTTAGGTGCCTAACAACATCAAATTCTAAAAGCCCAAGTGTTGTGGGGCACAGCATTAATTGCAGGTCCATTTGTCAAATTCCTGCACACACTGCATCCTTTTAATTTGAATATAGAAGATACATCTCTAGCATTTGAGATCTAGGAATTCTTAAAAAACTTTGTTCAGTTACTCTGTTCTCCAAATACACTGTGTTTGCATACCTTCATAGTTTGAGAAGAAATTGAAACAGCTTTTCCTCCTATTTTTACTGCAATGGGAAAGAAAAAAAAAGTAGGTGAGTAAATTCTGTTGTCACACTGGTTTTGCAAAGGTGGAGTTATTTAGACCAGCATTTTTATGCAATGGGCAGTTCCACCACACCAAAAAGAGAGATGATTACAAAAGAGGCACAGTGGTAATGGCTGTCACTTGCCACACATATGGCAAACAATGAAAAGGAAAGTTGTATGGTGCAAGACTGGGAGTCTGGGTGTGTTCAAACAAATTGTCATTACATACAGTGACATGCAAAACAATTTATCAAGGAGCAAGTGACGCAGATCACGTGGACAGGGTGGTGGAATATAGACCAGAAAGCAATGACCCTCAAAAACTGTGTGGGTCAGAGTGAATGAACAACTCCTATGAATTCTGTGCTCTAGGGAAAAGGCAGAAACAGCCCTTTGGGAGAGAAAGGGAATGCAGGGAAAGTAGTATACTGTCAATATTACTGAAGACTTCATAAAATGCTCTGTCTACTCTCCATATCCAATGCAAAGATGCTGAAAAGCTGGACAACGTGAAAAAAGGCTCACTTAAATTATCAGACAGCAGAGAGACTATCAAAACTGAGATTTAAAGTTTGCTATCTATGCACTACCCAACATCACATACAAAATGAGACTCACTTAGCAGAGGAAGTCCTATCAAGAACCACTGAGCACAAGACAGACACGTGAAAATAAAAATGAGGTGCAAACTTCCAAGGGTGTCAGGAGCACAGTGCAGTTGTCATGAACGGCAGGGAAAGTGTGCAGTGTGAAGGCTAGATGTTAAGTCTCTAGAAGTCAGGAAGCTCAGAATGAAAATGTTATGGTCATTGTAAATCCACCTTTCATCTTTGAAGTTCTTACATTACACAGTCACATGCCAAGGTGCGACTACTTTGGTAAATATTTATATTACCAACTGTTTTATAACTGGGGTCTTAAAAGAGAATAGGTAACTATAATGTGATCTATCTGGACTTCTGTAAGGCCTTTGACACGGTCCCCCATGACATCCTGCTTGCCAAATGGGAGAGATATGGATTTGATGGGTGGACTGTTCAGTGGATAAGGAATTGGCTAGATGGTCGCATCCAGAGGGTTGTACTCAATGGCTTTAAGTCCAGATGGAGAGCAGTGACAAGTGGTGTCCCTCAAGGGTCTGTGCTGGGACCGGTGCTGTTTAACATTTTTATCAATGACATAGACAGAGGGATTGAGAGCAACATCAGCAAGTTTGCAGATGACACCAAGCTGTGTGGTGCTGTCAATACACCTGAGGGACGAGATGTCATCCAGAGGGACCTGGACAGGCTGGAGAGGTGGGCTCAAGTAAATCACATGAAGTTCAAGGGGAGCAAGTGCAAGGTTGCAAAGTTTTCCGGCACCTGGGCCGGAAAAATCCTCGCCATCAGTACAGACTGGGTGATGAGGTGTTAGAAAGCACCCCTGAGGAAAGAGACTTGGGGGTGCTGATGGACGAGAAGCTGG
>BJBW01001543.1:473529-515737 GCA_004320125.1 Scolopax mira | reverse complement strand
TAAGACTCTCCTCCAGATATCTTGCTGAGCTATGATTTTGAAGTCTGTGGGGGGTTCTGACTGATTTTACACCTTCTATGTCAAAATAACTTTCAAAAAGTTAAAGATCTCTTTAAAGGGGACTAAGTAGGCTGTGACACTTTAAAAAAAAATTAATCTAAGTACCAACCTCTGTTTTATTCTGTTCTTTATAAGGGGTTTACTGATTATCCAGCTACTCATCTAAAACATTGGTTATAAGCATTTGTGTTTTTCATGGGGTACATAAAAGCTAAGCCATTTAAAGAAACTCTTTTGCTTTACTCTTAGTAACCTCCTCATCTCTGCAAACTGCAAGGAGTGCAGATGGAGTAGCAGATGCAGTTGGTCTATGAAGAAGAAAAAGGTGCTTCAGCACTAGTCAGCATCAGGAGTCTGAAGCATTGAGAGAGGCCTCACTTCAAAATGTTTGAGGCTTTGAAACAGGCATTGAAGAGGAACAGGAAAGTGTCTATAGTCTAGCACTTTGGCAGCTCATCAGATGATAGTGCTCACATGCAAGGTAAGTTCCATATGAAAATATTTTAGGGTATTTCTTCTATACTCATATTTTTGCAGCAGAGCTCTGTTACAGACTTTAAAATGCAATTATTACTCTTTGGTATGCCTTAGATTCCATTTTATTGCATTTTGTTTATTCTTAGACTTTCTAAATACCACTATTTTTCTTTTTAAGAAAAAAACTCAGTGGCCGAGAATGCTTGCACATTATGCAGCGCCTTCAATATAAGCAAAACGTACCTGGAGTCACACAAGATTTGACTTATGGTCAACGGCCATTAGGGAAGATTTCTTTGCTTTATTTTTAAAAATAAACATTCCAAGCCAAGATAAAAAATTATGAACTTGTTAAAAAGAAGAAGCATGGGAATGGAAGGAAGACAGACAGGTCCTGCTGGTCATTAGTGATGAACGTTACCTCACTTAAAAATTAATGACTTTCCCTGAAGTACAACTCAGGAATATGTGTATTTCATTCTAAATGTGTTTTGCAAACTTGTTCCAAATTTATTTATTTTTTTACTATCAAAGACAAGTTGTTTCTTCTGTTTCTACATTTATACATTATCCCTTTTCTTCATATTCTTGTCTGAAGGTTTTTCCCTCTTTTTCCTCTAGTACTATGAAATACTAATGCCATCTCCACAAGAAAATAGTTGGAGAAAAGCTGCTCTTACGAACACCTTCATGTATTACTCTGAATTTTTACAATTTGTCAAGTACATTTGTGTACAAATGTCTGCCAAAAAACATTCTTTGTACTTTGAGTAATGATAAATTTGGATTCCAGTCTTTCAAACTCAAACTCATGCTAAAAATAAGCCCAGTGAACATCTGTGACAAACAGGTAATTTTTAATAATATCAGACAGTTCCTTTCTGTGGAGAATTACTACTCTCTCATCTCTAATCAACCTTCTCTGCTGTAACAGCAGCTGCCAATTAGGGATGTTGTCTCTTGGCAGAGTGCTCAGCCCACACTTAATTTATTTTAAATGTGTTGTGTTTCTCCCTGGAAGGTGAGGGGTATTTTCAGTATTATATGCCATCAGAGGCCCATGTCATGTTATACAAATGGTGAGATACTCTCAGATCACAGTGGAGTACTTAGAGATTCAAGCAGAGTCTCTCAGGGGACAAATCCTCTCATCTAAGCTCCTGACAATGCTAAAGAAAGAGGAATACTTAATTTTCCTTTCTTCTTATGTAGCAAAACCCACACTCCATTCCGTAGAAAGACCCTTATGGGGTTTCCCATAAGTCTGATTTCCATGAGAACTTTTTTGCCTGATATTACTAAAGATATTGATCTAAAAATTAGCTGCCAAGTCTAAGCTAGTGCGTTAGCTCCACAGTAAATAAAAAAAAAATAAAAAAGGAGAATCATGTGGAGAATCATCCCAATTTAGACTAAAAAGTTTGAAGGAATGAATCTATTAATGTAAATACACTTTATTTTGTTGCTGTTAAATTTTAGCTGTATATTTTAGAAATATAAAAGCAAGTCTTAGAATATTTAGACCACATTTTATTGAATCTTCCTTTTGCCTGCAACACTCTTTTTCCATACAGAAAAACACATCTACAAATTCATCATAATAAATTCAAGAAATTGTTGAAGCTTTGGAGATTTGATTCAAACTAAAATAAATAGTGTTGGGGGTAATAATATTAGGCAATTTTGTCTGTTGATCAGATATTAACATTGTTGCCAAGAAGTAAAACCACCCCTTTCCTTCTTGTGATTCTTTAATTTAATAACTATTTGAGCTTTGTTACTAATATGCACGCTAAACCTAAGGCATGGTGCATAACTTGATAATCAGACTGGCAGAGACCAACAGGTTCAAGGATGTTCTTTTTTTTCTACTGGATTCCTTTAGCGATGTAAGAAACTGAATGGTTAAATAACAACCCTTGCTACCTTCATAACAGGGCATTAAAATTGGCCTGTTAATCAGGCAGTATGTTCCTAATCTGCACAAAGTATGAAGCCTGAAAAGACTAACAACCGATACCTAAAGAGACTATACAGTTCTCATGCTATTTTGATTCTAGACTTTTGTTTGGCTTAAGAACCACATTCATAGCTACAAGAATGTCTGGAGAATTAAGAGACTTGGAAAAAAATCTCATCTCCTGGGAGTTTAAACAGTATTTAGCTTGTTATATTTTGTTGATGAGAACAAAGAACAAAAGAGAAAAATTCATAGCAAGAACAGTATAAAATAGAGGTATTTAAACATCCCCCAAAGTGAACCTCAATTTAGAAAAAAAATATGTGAGATTTTGATTATTTTACATAAAAAGTTAGATCTGATTAATTCTATTGCTAACTGATGGATTACTGGATTTTCCTCACAATCTGCAGAATTAGCAGCCTGACAAACCATATAATTATTTTTTTGTATAAATAAATATATGTTAGCACGTGCACACATACGTAAGTATATAAAATGTAGTTAAATCCCCCCTTCTCTGAAAAAAAAGTGCAAACCCTTTACAGAGTGTATTTTAAAGCTTTATAGTACTTGTGCAGTATTCTCATTCTCATTGTCTTTATCAGACAATGTAATGCATTGCATTACATAAGCATAATCACTTCATTAATTGGGTAATATATATATGCTTTGTACCTGTTCTAAAGAAACACAAATAGGAAGAATAAAAGAGAGAAAGAGAAATAATGAGAAATAACTGAATGTGAAGAAACAAAATGCAGAGGAAACATAGTAGAGGGAAAAAAAATGGGAGGGATAAAGGTGAAAAAAAAAGCATATGGAAATTTTGGCTTTTAACAAAATGATGGATAAGTGTTGAAGTAGTTTCTCTTCAAGCTGTATCATTTCCTGGAAATGCCACAAGGCATAGCCATGGTTATCAAGATGATAGATCTTTTCTTCCCCTAGGCTTGAAGCAAGAACATTTTGTTTCACAGGACCCACTGAACTTTTGGAATTTTACTGCAGTTGTTGATGCTTTCCTCTTCTATTTAGTGGAGACTTGCATTGTATCACACAGTCTTGTTCCTGGAAAATATTTTCCTCTATTGGTTCTTAAATTGTATCATCGTATTATTGTCTGTTTTGGTTTTGTGCTGTAAATGGTGTTAATCATATGGGTATGTTTATTTACTGCTGAGCAACAAAGGTCTTTTCTGCTCCTCACACTACCCCATCATCTAGTGGGCTGGGGGGGGGCAGAAGGATTCAGGAGGGAACACAGCTGGGACAGCTGACTCCGACTGACCAAAAGGACATTTCATGCCATGGGACGTCATGCTCAACATGTAAAGCTGAGGGAAGAGGAAGAAAGAGGATTGGATGTTTGGAGTGATGGTGTTTGTTTTCCCAAATAACTGTTAACACGTGATGGAGCTCTGCCTTCCTGGAGATGGCTGAACACGGAACATGGGACATGGGAATAAATTATTTGTTTTGCTTTGCTTGTGCATGCAGCTTTACTTATTAAATCATCTTTATCTCAACTCACAAGTTTTCTTGCATTTGTGATTCTCTCCCTGACCCACTAAGGAGGAGTGATCTAGTGCTGGGTGGTCCTAGTTGCCAGCCGGGGCTAAACCACAATAATAAGGCATTATTGTTATTTTATTATGTGACTCATGCCTCAACTTTTCCCAACTGTGCTAATTATTTTGTCTTGAACATGGAGCTTGCTTAACTTGTTTGGCATACCTGAATTCTTCCTCAGTGGATAGTCATTCAAAGTGACCCTAATAAAAAATAATCTGAGAGATAAATTTGCAATATCAAGCTCACATGCAATAATAAACATTTTATTTTTTGAAAACTTTTTAATGTTGTTTTGTATCAAATCAACTCCTTTCATTAATTCTGCCACATACAGTTAACTGCCTTTCTACCTATCCTCTGTTTGCCATAGGGTATCATATTATTTCCCTGCAAAAATGTATGGGCTAAGCAAGATTATTAGGTGAAAATTTAGAATTTAGGTGGGAGGGTTAAGGTAAGAATTCATCATCATATTTCTCAGTTCTTATTGTGGGCAATTTTTACCTCAGGGACCAGGAAGAGACATCACAAAACTCACCAGTTGAATCAGCATTTGAAGTGAAAGATTGGGAATAAAATATAAAGCTATGTCATGCTTTGTCAGATTTAAAATGCATTTCAAAATTATAATACAACGTAACTCTGAACACATACGTAGTACTACCATTGAGGAAAGAATATCAAATCACTTGGTGTGATTGTATAGCATTTTAGTATTTGATCCAAAATTATTTTGTCAGTTAAAAATATTACTAGTCTGTGACCACAGTTCAGCACCAAGTGAAGTGTACGTTTTTTTATTTACACAGAATAACTATTTTGAATTGATTTCAGAAGTTACAGGTCTTACACATGTGCTGTTTGGGTAGGTTTTGGTTTTTGTTTTTGTTTTTTTTTTTACTCTGCCAAGATCAAAAAGAAATTACAAGATAAAAAAAGGAGCATGTTGAGTACTTCTGAAACCTTGTTTTACAATGTTCCTCAGGTTTATGAGTGGTGATACCACTGTAATTTGCAAGATCTAATATCACAAATTTTATCAATTTTATTATGTATGGCTGTGGTACAACAGAACTTATGACAGGTGCTCAAAAGGGTCTGCCTCCTACATCGTGTTTTTAAGCCACAAGGCTTAAAAAGTGCTTTGATGAATTAATTGTTTACTTATTAAGTAAAAAACATGTACAAATAGCTTTTCAATCTCAAACAGCAGTTACATGTTGACTTCAGGGAAATCTTTCTCTATGTGAGACATACAGTATATATTATATATGTATATTATGAGCAATTCTGTTGTGCTGGACACAAAGATAGTGGTTTTTATCACGATAGCCAGATGATTATTAGTTGAAGTTAAGTACGGTCTGAGTGGAGACTGTGAAGTTTATGAGAGAGAAAGAAACTGTCCCTTGACCCTCCTGTTCGTTCCATGAAAGAGTAAATCATCAAACACAACTCCCATCTTAGTCCAAGTGAAGGACTAAACTCAATAGTTTAGATTACTGAGCTTGACAATATTATTAGCCAGATTCAACTAGGATATTTTTATCTGGATGAGATTTAATATATATAAGGCTTACACACTATTTGAATCTGACCCTAAGCTTTTTTCTAAAGCTTGGGCTTTATGCGGAACTGATTTCCATCCATTTGTACACCATTGCAAACCATTATTCACGTTGGCTGAATGAACAATTTTATAGACATATTTATTTCTACAGGTTTCTTATGCAAATTGCTGACAGTGTGAACATCCACTGAATAGTCAAAACTCAAGCTGTAGGAACAGCTGCCTGAGTCACCTTCAGTGCTCTGTTCCCTGACCAATTCATCAAATCTCTACAATGAAGAGGAAGTGCTTGTGAAGAAAAAGAGATTACTAAATCCTTCAGGGAGTAAAATAGAACACTTAGAAGGGAGTTATGTAACATGAGTGAGTATAAATATATATATTTAGGGCACTTAAAATCTTTTCAGTTCCTCTGTACAATGTAGCTGCCTGTGCATTTAGGCCTTGGGGATAAAATCTAAGGTCTATTAACTGGGTTATTGACAAGCTTGTAATTTTACCTTTTCTGTTTCTTCCATCCGATTTCCGCTGGCAAACTGTAGTTATTTAGAACTGGAGTTATGGGGGAAACAGGTGGTGCTTGAGAAATTCCATCAGGAATTCACTTCTCCATCTCTGTTTGGCACATGAATACATACTCTGCAGGGAAAAAAAAAAGCAAAGATGTCTTAAAAAACCTTTGTGTTAATGTACGTACATCATAGACAAATAAGGAGAATGCACATATGGAAACAAATGCATTAACCTTTTCATTTTATTTGTTTAGCATAAGACTAAATCCACTATTAAATAGTATACAGTCCCATCAATCAAAAACGTCTTTAAACAGAGGAGCTTTGTCCTATGCGCTGAAGGGGAAATTCATATACACAGTCTCTAAACCAAAACAACTCATCTCTTACTTTTTAAATGTGCAAAATCAGGGATCTTTACCTCAAGCACCTCTACTGAATGAACTGAAAAGGGAGAATAAAGAGAGGATGCATTTATGCAACACTCTAAAGATTGGCATTTAAACATATCCTTAACCTAGGACCAGCCTGTGGCAATTCTGTCCCTGTGAAAGCCACCCTTTTGTACTCCTTTTAAGCATTTTTTCACTCACAATGTCCTCATCCATTCAAGGACTGTAAATCCTAGTGGGAAACTCCTAACACGTGTGCTTTTAAATGCTAAAATTGGCATTGGTATGTGATTCAGCTGCGATGTTATAAAATGATGTGCAGTTATACTGAAATGCCATATCATGCAAGGAGGCAACATTTCTGTGTGCAAGGGAGGCACTAGCTCAGCACAGGAAAACAATCATGCCCTTTCTTTCTCACTCTGCATTTCAACAGCATTTACTGGAGAGAGGTTGTTTTCCGCTGTCATGTCTTTCTTGGAAGTTATATCATTACATACTTTCAGACATTTAAAAAAACCCCACAACACCGATTACAATTCAGTCAGTGGTGTTTCATGGGCATTAAAAATGCCAAATCAAACTGGTAATGAGACTGCTCAATTCAAGTGCCCTTATCTTTGTTTTGTCTCTAATTTTTACAGCCAAGAAATGGTGAAGTCTGGCCTTTTAAATACCCTTTCTGTATGCATCCTGTGAAACAGCACTGTCCAGATTTAGTGAAGTGCAGTCTGCTAAAATGCAGTAAATGACTGAAATTTTACTTCAGTATATTCTTTTTTAATTATTTTTCTTTACAGAGCAGTTTAGTGTTGATTCACCCTGTTGTGGTATCAGCTCAGAAAGTTACAAAATCTTGAGGATGGATTATTTCACACAGTCCCATCACTCTCCCATTTCTTTCATTCCTAAACTGCAAGAAAGGTCCTTGGGGAGGGAGATTTCTGGACCACTGATGTTCTGTTTGTCTCCAGCTCAGCAGCATTCCACCAACCCGCAAATGCAAAACACTGCCCCAAATTAAAATCTTAGTTCAGTCTCAAATTGCGGATGGGGCTGAATTTTAGCCTTGAACATGTTCTGTCCTTTTTATCTGCTAAGGTTGATAGACTGGCTGCACTACTTAGATTATGAGCAGCAGTAGTAGAAGAGCAGTTTCCACCTCTGCAGAGCAATTCATGCTGCAGAAAGCGTGGGAGGGACATTTGCTCATTGGAGATAAGTGGACAGGGAGGAAGAAGCAAAAGGGACAGGACGGCAACCAGGGACCGACCCAAGGGAGTTGTGTTTTGAGGAAAAATAATAAAGTTAGACATAAAAATCACATTTTACAGTAACAGCATGGGTCTCATTAGTATAATGTGCTGCTTGACTTTACTGTATTACCCTCAACTTTTTCCTCTCCTGGTCATTTAACCACTTTTTTCTCCTCTTCAAATATTTTTGCTGGCTGGCTGTAACTTTCCACAACATCATAAAGCTCCTGGGACCTCTCCATGGTTTAGTACAACTTCATACTCTGTACTGCTCTGAAGGCATATTTTCTTCTCTTCTACTTTCCTGTCCAGAGCTGATTGGATATAGTGGTGTATAAGATATTTTACTATCCAGAAGACATTACTGTAAGACTGAACTGAATGAAGCTGATCAAATATAGAAGGGAAAAGTTATTGACCAAATACAAAAGGCGATGAAAAATTGTTAAAATTATTCAAACAGACCAACATATTGTATTGTGTGATTATTCCAGCTCTCTGCTCAGCTACTTACTTCAATTACCACCTATTTTTCATATTTTGTTATTATTTATTTATTTATTTTTAATTTTGTCTTCTTGAACACACTGCACGATAGTCCTGATGTGTGGAATGCCTGTCAGCAGTGTATTTGCTACATTTCTGCTTAAAGCCTATTACTGTAAAAAGTCATTTACCAGCAACTCTGCAGGATGGTCTCTGCAAGGTAAATTGGCTTGCAGTGAACTTCATGGCTAAACTGCTACTTGTACAAAGGCAAAGTAATTTGAAGCTAGATTAGGTACCTTAAAATTACTGTGCAGTCACTGAGATGTTGTCACATACTCGTTTTTCTCAATGGGGAACAAAATCTTGTAATGTCTGTCCCTTTAATTTTTTGCTGATTTTTATGAACCCAATATTTTCACATCCTTAGCTCCTTTGTTTTACTCTTGCACAACCAGCCCTGGGGAAACTTCTGAGTATCACAGAGCATTTCTTTGTGGATCATATTGCACACCTTATGTTGATGAATTACTAAAACTTAACTGATCATTTCCAGAATATCTGAAAAAAGGATATTTTTATCCTTTTTAGCCATAGGCAGAGACATGGCTAACACTCAGGGAGCAGCATTCAGGGGGGATCCCCAGAGTTTGTAAATCAGGATGGCTGGGCTGTTATCAACAGTTACTCGCATTTACACCACTTGAGGTGATGGTTAGCTCTCTTTTGGCTCTACTAGCCTTTGCACTACTCCACTGGGATCCTTGACCTTCTGTCTTAGTTCCATGGGTATCTTTGTGTTTACTCTCTTCATACCATCTGCTGTTTATGGAATGACTCATTAATGATATCCTTCTACATGCAAGAGCAGGAAGCCTTTTCTCAGAAGCAGAAACACTTTATTTTCTCTGTGTCAAACCCTCTCTGCAGAACCCTCTGCTACTGTGATGGGCCATGTTAATGTACTAAAAGTACTGCCTACACCTCCACCCCACCTAATCTGTTGTGCACTGGCACATGAGCTGAACTGATTACTCTGGTGGCCAAAGTACTCCAGCGTTATGATTTCTATTACAAGTCAAAAGGAGAATAGTTATCTTAGCCTACTCCACAGAGTTCATGTGAAAATTGTGGCCTCTTTGCTGAATATGAACATTTCAGTAATTTTATGCAGATATATTTCTGATTACTTAGCGGTATCTTAAAAAAAAATAAAATTACAGTCTTTCATTTATATATTTTAACTCCAAATGTGAAACTTCAAAAAAAAAAAAAGAATGTGTTTGCTGTGATAAAAATGTAAAAGAGAATTACATACAAGCCAAGAATATATTAGGTGGGATTTTGCCACTAGTAAATAACTCTCCACCAAGAAAACGTGTAATGAATTTGCTGGAAAAGTCCCTATTTCCATGGGCAACATCCTTCTTTGAAATAAGATCAGTTACTTAACAAAATAAGATACAGAAATGAAAGTCGAATGTACTGAAAAAACATGTTTATCTCTTTGTCAAAATTAAATGTATAAGCAAAAGGGAAGCTGAATTTAATATCATATGATATGTCTACAGTAACAACTATAAATAAATTATCGGTGGGGTATTAAATTTAACAGTTTTTCAGAATCCGTGGTTCTCATGTACCATGCATTTACACTGGGCGGGAAGAATAATGGCTTCTTCATACAATAAAGGGCATTGGTAAACTGTGGTAAACCAGGCAGAGCAACTAAATTTTCTCCTGATAAAGCCAGTATCTTGAATCCAGTAAAAACTATGTGCAATCACTGTTAATTCCATGGTTGGAGAGGCTGTAACTCAATGAAACTGATTCATAGTTTTTTTGAGATGACACTAAGTTGCATGCAATAAAATTAAGTAAATATATAAGTATTAAATAAAATTAAGTAAATATTGCTAATTGCCTGGTCATCAGTTTTTGAGAATCATGTCATCCTGTGTGTTTGTATAATCCCTATGAGAATGTGGTTTCAGTGATGACTGTGGCTTTACTACAAATATAATAATAATAGTACTTAGCTGTATCAGAACAGAAAAATACATTATCAAGGGAACTTACTAAGATATCTCCTGTTGATTTAAAGTGTTCTATGAAGCTTAAAGTCATACTAAGATATTGTGCAATGTTATGGAAAAAAAGAGCCTTTCAAGGTTATTTAGAAACAGGCATATCATAATTCCCTGTTGCTTCTTACCATTTCAAGGATTTTTAAGGGGAAGATAGTTGATATTCACCAAGGTTTTGATAATCAGCAGGTCTTAACCATTTCTTTAGAAATGGTGAGCAGTTTCCTTAATAGATGGCAAATTAGAAATCTATGCTGCCAGTAGCAATTTGAAAATAACCCTACAAATCTTTGAGATAAACCTCCAAATGACATACCATTTACTTTATGTGTCAGTTGACATTATATGCCAAATCTTGCCCTGTCCGTAAAATATGGCTCAATGTGATAAGGCAGGAATAATTTGTGGTTAGATTTAATCTTTCCTGAAGAAAATGGAAGAGACCCTAAATGAGAAGTGTATAGTGCTGGACAATAGAGCACAGAGACAGGGGAGGTTAAGAGAATTTTAAAGCCAGAAAAGCAAATTACATGTCAGGCAAAATAGTAGGTGCCCACCCCCAAGTTTGAGAATGTTTAAAGTACATTTATTTGTGAATGACTTTCCTCCTGATGCTTAGTTACTCAGTTGAAAAATGTGATGTTTAAACTGAAATATCTAAACTCAAGATAAGTGGAGTGTGTGTCTCTGTCTCTTATAATTTTTTGGAGGAATTATTAACTTTGAAAGAGAAACATAATTTAAGTAGGCAAGAAGCAGACACAGTGAATTTATGTTTGTTAGGTACTTTCACTAAAGTATCAGAGAGTCCTAGTGCTCTGCATATATCCCAGAGGGTATTATTATTTTTTCAGGGCAGATTTCCCTAGCTGAAAGGCCATAATACAAAACCACAACAGCCGTTTTGTTCAATCCATCTTACTGGCAGAGACTATAATTCACCCAACTTCCTCCTGTGAATTAGAATTTCCAGTATGCCCACTCCCAGTTCAGAGTGCACCTGAATGATACATAGAGCTTGATGAAATTTAGCCATTTCATGGTTTTTTTTTTTTTTTTTTTTTTTTTTTTTTATTTAGCCTGTGGTATCTCAAATATAAATGAACTAGAAACTTAACTTTAAGTATAAATCAAACACTGGCCCAAAACTGTCTGGAATGAAAATATTAAATTAATCTGGTAAAAAGTCAAAGTAAGAGAATTTTTTTTGTGCAGCAATGTTTTGATGGTCTAACTTTTGAATAAGTTGCTGCATTTTTTTATTTATAGGATCTCATTTACATATGCAGTCCAGATAATTCTGAAATGCCTTTCAGAATGTGTTTTTGCAAATGTGCATTTCTACAGATCCATGGATATGAGTGTTTGGTAAAATAGTATCTGTTCTTCCTTGCTGCAATGTTTGTTTTCTAGCAGTCAGACTACTATAACAGTCAGGCTGTCAGAATATTTTCCTGAGTAATTATGGAAAGAAAAATAGAAAGTTCCAGCTCTTTAGAAGAATTACAATTGCCAAAAAAAGAGCCAATAGGGATTAGGTAAAAACCGATCAAAATCTTGTACATTGCCACTTTTGTTCTATAAATGAAACACTCTTTAAGACTTGAAGAGCAAACAATTGCCAGCAATAAGAAAATTCACAGAAAGATAGAGCAATCTGTTGCTATTTTGGTCATTACCACTTCTTTAGAATATTTATAAAATTCCAGAGGTTAACCTTACCTGAACAGCAAAAATATTCATAAGGATTGTTTTGAAAGCAGATTTAGGAGAAAGGATTTATCTACGCTGAAGTCATACATGTAACTTGCAGGATAAGTAATTTCTCTGCTGGCATACCTGGGCTGCTGTTCAACAGCTGAGCCCAGCTGAATGAGACCCAGCTTTGGCATCTCTATAGGACACTTCAGTTTGCTGCTGTGGCTACAAGGGCACACATTGTACAGATATTTTTCCAGGAGGAGGACTGCAACCCAGCTAACTTCCAGTGCTTTCCCACATCTCCATAGACTGATGCCAGCAGCCTTCTGTTCTGCAAGTTTTAAAAGCTCTGAGCCTGTCCATAGCCTGAGGTGAAAGCTGTAAGACAATGTGCTTGGAAACGGTCTTACACGTTCACACTTTAGAGCTGAGAAAATAATAAATAAATACCACATTAAGTTGCTAGTGCTTTGTGGAAATTATTATAACAAACGGGTACACCCATTCTGCCTGAGAGCACACGAAACTTCCTCCAGCTTGTAAAAAGATAAAAAGAATAATAGGAAGGCTTGAAATTTAAAAGAAAAATCTTTCATTGTCCCATTCGATCATTTCCACCTGGGACATCATACTATGCTGAAACTATTAACAGTGGCTAGAGAGCCATAGTTTGCTTAGGTGGACTTGTTGAACGCCACTGAGAACCTATTTGTGCAGCTCTTGGTTCCCCTATGATGAGATGCAGAACACCTCTATATCTATTGCACCGTCCTGCAAATGATGCAGCTGTGTTTATTCCTGCTATCACTAACTGAACAAATGCATTAAGCACCTCCTACAAATAGGGCATACCAGGGGGTAGTTGTAAAGTCAAGACAAAATACAATTCATTTTAGAAGTTAACATCCCGGTTTTTGTGTTTACAGAGTATTTTAACAAAAACTAATTTGAAATTAAACCAAAGAAGAGAACATGGTTCCTGGTTGAGTAACAAAAGCAGTGTTTCTACTCAGTGTCTGGTCACAGCATAGCTCTCCGCAGAGTTCCATTTTCCAGCAGAAAAAAAGAGTTTTGGCTAAAAACATTCCCAGCTCTGAAACTGTGTGGTATATTGAATGGGTGGCTTTTCTTTTTATTTTGGGGAAGTTCAATCTCTTTGTTTTATCTGGCAAAAGGAAATTGATATCTGGAAACAGTATCATAACATTACATAATGTCTTGAATGCAAAAACTCCGGGAGATGGATACATGCACCACAGGACTATGTGTTTCACTAAGAAGGGTCTGGCTAAGCAAAGACACTTTCAAGTGTCATTGGCAAAGATAGATTCTTGTACATCACACAAGAACATTTTGAACTCCAAAACAACATATCTTGTTAAAGATTCATTTGGTTTCATCTTTCCCCAGACCGGAATTTGTCCTTTACTTTTCAGTTTCCATTACCTGGAGCTGACTTTTCTGGAGCAGCTGGTATCACCTCTGGTCCTTTCTATTCCTCTGTCCTGTTTAGACCTTTCAGCGGCTGTTGCAAAGAGCAGAATTGTTGCAGAAGAAAAACATTAATAGAAGGATCATTGTTTTATGCTTATGATACAGCTTAAATCTCAGTCAGCACCAGAAGATGTTTTGGAGCTGAGAAAATAATGTTATGGTTGGTTGAATTGCTCATGAATTGGCTTGATCACTTTGTTCAGCTGGTTTTATTTAAAGGCACTCCAACAAAGAAGAGTTATCACAGGGTTTTAGATATTATTAAGTAGTATTTGGCAAAACAAATTCTATACCATACATATATGGGTGAGAAAGGTAGGAATACATAGGTGTATGGTTTTATACACATATATATACAGGCACAGTCACTGACCTATTCTTGCTGATTCAAAATTAATAACTTGAATAACAAATACATTCTACAAGTCAGAGATGGCCTGAAGTTGCATTGTATAGAGTAAAAATTGATGACCTATTTCAAATTACTACCTTGTTTCTCTCCCAGCTGCATTTGTGACCTACTGTTTCTGTAAAGATTGGGATACAAAGGGGAAGAAGGGCTTGGTTGCTGAACATCCAAGTTTACGGATTACATGACAGACAGCAGTCAGACAGAAAAAATTATGTATATTAAGAAATTATATACATAAAAAGAATAATTTTGTTTTGTTTTTAACTTTTTACTTATTGAAATGTGTTTGAAATAGAAATAAATGAATGACCTCCTTTCCCTTTGTCTCTGTTTCAGCTTGCCCCACTTTAATTGGGTTAATGTTTCTTTCAAGCAAGGTATTTCAAAAATTCAATTAATGTGTTTAAAATGTATTTAAAAACTTTTAAAAAGCATTTAAAAACAACAATTAAAAAGAAAGTAATTGCCTGTGGCCACTGTTACTAGTACAGCCTTCTTTTTGCATTTTGACATTGTCTCAATTTATCTGTCTTTTGTCTATCTGTTCACGTGTCTATATAGGAAGTAACATAGTTATTCATGAGTAGTTTTCTGGGGGCCAAGGAAAACGCCATATGTGTAATATAAATTAGATCCATTAGGAATAAATACATTTTTTTCTGTCTCTATATACTATCATTAGAGTTCTTTTTATTTATGAAACAAGCAAGGTAAATGGTACAGGATCAACAAGTATTTTTCAATTCCTTTGCAGACCAAGATTTATACCCTAATTAGACTTTGGGGAAAGATAAAAAAATATATAGCACACCTTATATTCACAATAAAAATATTCAGAAACTAATATTTAACTGTTGATAATCCTGAAAAATGTTTTATAAAAAAATATTCCTGACTATTCTTTTGGGGGATTGCACAGATATACATGCCCTGTTTAAATTATTTCGCTGAGCAACATAAAGTTCCATATCCTGAAAATTAACTGACCAACATGCTAGATCCAGAAGTTGCTATATCATCTGTTAGCATGACAAATAAAATAATTTAGAAATTTAATGTAAACCAAAGGAAGTGTTCAGTGATAAGAATGACTCAGTGTTCCAGGCTGAGATACAAAACAGCTTCAGCCAATTTAAATTATAGTTATTCTAGTGACCAATTCTACTTCAGTATGAAGAAGTTTACCCTATTTTTCTTATCAAATAACTTTAAAGTTTACCTCATTTGATTGGCCATTGATTATTTGTCAGTTTCTTAAATTTTCCTTACACTGCTATACATGGTTAGATTCTATTTAGATATTTACTAAACTGGATACACATTTTAGTATAGGAAATAACTATTCTGTAGAAAGTTCAAATTTTTTTAAAAAAACCTCCAACTTTCAGACAACTTTTAGGAGATGCAGGAGGAGCAAGGAGATAGTCAAGTTCTACTTCTGGCTTTCATTTAGTAACTAACACAGAATTCAATCTGCTCTTTATATCTTATCTCAGTGGCAATACTGACTAATAAAACCAGCTTTAGTATGATATGGACTTGTCTGAATGTTTGGTTTGACACTCAATATTACCTTATGCTATAATATTTTTGTTGTTGGGATAGCAAATGCTTATATTTCCCATTAACTTTAACCAATTTTGGTTAACAATTGTTAAAGTACATTTTATATAGGTGCTTTGAATGCCATATTGCAAAATGTAAATCAGTCAAAATATGTAGCTATAAACAGATGATTTATCAAATGAAAATACTACATGCATTTTGAGCCACTAAAACTAGTTTACTATGTCAAAATGTGTAGTAGAAGGTACACTTTTCAGATACTGATCTTGCTATATGTAGGACACTTATTTCAGGTAACAGACATTTTATAACACTTCTTCTATGTGTACTTCAAACTGTGTTACAGTGTCACTGTCACTATTAGTCTTTTACCTTTTTTGAGATCAGACAAATTCAGCCCTAAGACCTGAAGCAGGGCTGTGCATAGAGGCACAGGGCAAGAAATATAGCTTACCATCCCTCTCATTATTTTATCTTCATAATGTATCTGCATCCTTTGGGGTTTTTTTTATACTCATTTTCATATATTTCAGTTCAAAACATTTGGATCTAGCCAGGTAGCTATTTATGATACCACAACTGATACTGTGGGGATACCCCAATATCCGAACGGACCAGAGCTGGCACGGCAACGTCGCTGTGGTTGGTTGCTCACTCAGCATCTCTCTGTGCCTCTGCTTCTCCACTGCAGAAACCTCCCGGCAACAGAGGACACAGTTACAAGCCTGGGTCAGGAAGTAGCTATGTAATTTATAGGCAACTACCACATAGATTAACCTACCCAATGGACAGGAGAAGGGGAATCTCTAATATTGTCTAAAAAAAAAAAAAATTCAAAGAGAAAACACCATTAAAAGTTTTGGTTCTATTTCCATGTCTGTAAAACTTAATATTTAACAGATGCGTAATGGAGGAGGAGGAAGGAAGGGAGCAAACTTCATCTTCTAACAAATCTGCAGAACTTTCTACTTTACAGCAGTGAAATATTTCTTTATGTTTACAACCCATTCTGTAAGGATGGCTGGGTCTCTGCTTACCTTTCCAACATATTTTTTCCTGAAAGTATTTTTTCAGCTTGCTGTTATGGGCCATACTCCTTCCCCTTTCCTTTCAGATGTTCAGAGATGTTAAGGACTTCGAGTGAAATTTTTGTGGCTGTTACTGGTAATGGAGATCAATATAATAAGCTGAAGCTCAGGTAACAGCCATTCACAGTGTGTCACTTCTCCAATTTCCTTGTCTCCTGAGATCTCCACAGCTCCAGCAAGGGTCAGTAAGAGTAGACCAGGTGGTGTGAATGCAGACATCTTTAACAGCTTCACCTGGAACAATTCAGACTTTGGTTTTATAAAGAAAAAGCTGCTGAAAATTTAACTTTATTTCTTACTGTAATCTAACTGACTTAAACCAGATTGTAACCAGTCCTGTACATTCTTCAAACAATGGAACTGCAGCAATAGGTTGGGAAGTGTATCTACATCTGCGTGTCCTCCACCATATCTCAAAATCCTCAGCAATGGGTTAAACTTGCTAAGAACAGAGAAAAGTGTCCATTTTTGCCATTTAATCAGAGTGATACCCTGTGAAGATGGCTCTACTTCTGTGCAGGAGAGTATGGAGGGATTAGTATCTAATCTATTTGATTAGAGACTGAAATATTTGGAATGATACACACTTTCCTGGTGAGAAGATATTAATATATCAGATATGAAGGGTGATCCAAGAATAGATGGTATTTTGGCTCCGATTCATTCCTGTGTATGAATTGGTGTAACAGCACAATGGAACTGTCTTGGGAGGGAAAAAAAAATTATTTTAATCTTAGACTCATGTGGCAGCCATGGCTATGATGGGTCTTAACCTAAACTGTCAAGTATTGCTCCAGTCCATTTGGGAGGAAAAAGGAAAAAGGAAAGAAAAAAAAAAAAAAGAAAGAAAAGGATCCACTTTTCATGAGACAGTTTTGTTCACATTTCACACAACTTTAAACTTTGTCTTCCTGAGTAGTGTGTTGAAAATTGCAATAAAATGCTAAATTAAAATTGTCATGAGCTGGGGATTAGAGGTAAATTTGCAAGCATGGAAGCTGTAGATCTGTTCCCTAAATATGTCAAACATGGACTTATGATAAGTAACTATTGTCAGCAGAAAGAACACATATAATGAAAGATTAGACAAAGGAATAGGTAACTTCAATGTCATGTCAAAATGGATTAAAGGTATAAATGTATGATATATCATGTTTGAAAGTGTTACTTATCAGCTCAGAAATCATCCAAAGAACTTTTAAATAGGCAAGCAGCCCATCTCAGTATAAATTTGATATGATTTACTTTTAAATAGTAAAAAATAGTAAATTTTTTTTTGTAGCTCTATTCCGGGCTTTTATTTGAGTCTGTAAAGTATAAATAGAATCTTATGCACTGGCATACTAACAACATTGCTTGCAGAATTTTGTACTTTTGGGGGAAAGGTTTAAGATCACCAAGAATACATGGAGAGTTCCTAGACATGTCAAACACAGGGGTACAGAAATAGCAATAAATACCTTCATTCGTTGATGTCCTCATTTCCAGATGTCCCGGTTTGAGGTAAAAACTGAACCAATTTTGTGTTCTGGAATTTTACATTTTAGCTAATGTCCCAGTTTGAAGTAAAACCCAGTGCCTGCTAGTGATGGGACTGTCATCCTGGGAGCTTGATATGGTTTTGCATATATTGTATCCATTTAATTTTTTTCTTCTATTTTAATATTAATTCTTCATTAAAGTAGTTTAGTTCATTCTAACTTTTGAATCTCCTTATCTCTTCCTCTCCTCTTTTTGGGGGAAGCGTCATCTGTCAGTCCAGTTGTGGTGATTTTGGCTGAAACCACGACAGCAGAGCAGGGTGAGATGTCATAGATTAGGAAATATTGTCCAGAGATGCTGAAAGATATGGACAACAGCTTTCCGAATGTCCTTATATCACCTCTGTTAAGGACATACAGCAGATGTTGATCCCTTTCTAGAATAATTTCTAGAAAATTGCTCATAGTCAGAAGATGAAGACAGTATACAAACAATTATTTTCATTTAATATTAGGTGGAATTTTTCTCTATGCATTCATTTCTCTTGATTCAAAAGAGGCCTATTCATCTTCAAAACACCCTATACCAGTTACTTCATGGTTTAATTAAGGCTTATTAAAAACAATCCTACCACTGACACAGAGTTTTGTTTCATGCTCAATTCCTTTTCTACATATTCCTTAGTTTTTTGTCTTTTTTGTCAGCTGAATGTTGATCAGAGAACTATTTTAAAAAGCTAATTGCAAACCCTGTTGCATAAGTGAAACCTGGTGAACTCATCATTGTGGTGCACAATATTTTTAAGCCAAGAAGAGCTGACTAGTTTGACCTTAGGTATTTTTAAGATAAAGCAACAGGTCTGTCTTTCCTGCTAACTATGGGGTTTATATGGCTGTTGGTCAAAGTAACAAGAGAAGGCCTGGAGCATCTCTCCTATGAGGAGAGGTTGAGGGACTTGGGCCATTTTAGACTTGAGAAGAGAAGATTTAGGGGGGATCTGATNNGTCTTTTCTCAGTGGTGCCCAGTGACAGGACAAGAAGAAATGGGCACAAACTTGAGTATAAGAAGTTCCACCTAAACATGAGGAGGAACTTCTTTCCTGTGAGAGTGGTAGAGCCCTGGAAGAGGCTGCCCAGAGAGGTGGCAGAGTCTCTTTCTCTGGAGACATTCAAAACCCTCCTGGACAAGTTCCTCTGCAGCCTGCTCTGGGTGGACCCGCTCTGGCAGAGGGATTGGACTAGATGATCAACAGAGGTCCCTTCCAACCCCATATGATTCTATGAATTTATGACATACTATCCTGTTTCCATTTTATAGTAAAGATTTAATCTTGCATCTTGATGGTCTCCTTTCTCTCCGCCCATTAAGTTTTAATCGCACTCATGGTTTCTTTCCTCTGCTCACTAGTTTGTTTTCCACTCAACTTCCCTGGCATTCCCCTTTTTCCTGGTGGCTATAATACACTCCTTTCTTTGCTTTATGAGCTGAAACAACAGCTAACAGGTATGCAGGACATTATCAAAGACTGCAATTAGCAACAAACTTCATACATTTCAAAAAGTGGCTACAGGTTTTCCTATGGCCCTATAGTTCAAAATAAGGCTGAGGACTGTATACTGGCTTCGGTGAAAGTGATTGACATCTCTCATGGATTTCAGTTAGAGGACAAATTATCCCCCTATGTTCAGCAGTGTACAAAAAATTGTATAGGGTCTAATATATAGCATGTCTGGAAAGTGCTGAGTTAAGCATATTAGAATTTGGATGGGCAGTAACATAGGAACTGTAGCCTGTGGTAGGATTTCTTTGGACCACAGGTTAAATTTGTGGGTGTTTTAATGTAGTCAGGTAGTTTAGGAAGCTACTTATATATGTACAGCCAAAACTGAACTGTGAGATCTTACACCCTTTCCTATATAGTGTCAAGTTGTATCCGGCTATTCTACAATGCATAGACTCAAAAGATATACAAAATACACAGAAGTAAAACCCAGTAACCTAGAAGGTTTAGAGAGTTAGGGAAAAAAATATGTGTAATAAGATAATTTGTTAGAATGCCTCTGGTCTCCATTTAATGTTTTATATGTTCTTTTTGGGTCATTTTAAGTAATAGGGGAAAATAGCAATAAATGTTAACAATCTAATTTAGTTTTACTAGAGAAAAACTGAATGCAATGAAATTTCTTAAAATAGTTTTAAGGTGAAGGCTGTATAAATGTTCCTATTAAAAATGTTCCTATTTGAAATCTGATTGAGTGCAATGTGATTCTTAAAGTGGCCAAGACTTTGGGTAACTTTTATATAAGTGGCAACAACAACAAAACACAAGTCGTTAAATTCAAAACTGCTACTAAGTCATGAGTATTAGTGATCTGGATGGAGTCTAGATAGCTCTCCCTGCATGTCTTTGCACTGCAAAGGAAATTAAGCAGGAATTGAGCTTTTCCATAGCCAAAACTTTTGCTTAAAGAGCTCTAGATTCTAAAATAGGTACTGAATTTATTTACTGAATTTACTTACTGAAGGTAAGCACCTTCACTGTTAGATAACTCTCACCACATGGAATTTCTGTCTTTGCTCTTGCAGTTAAATATTTAATTTCTCACTGTTTCCCATTTTATGCTCTACTGTAAGGGCACTATAACACTCCCTATATGCCAAGTTTCCAATGGAATAGTGTGATAAAGGTGTTATTTCAAAATCCCTCTAAGCTTGTCTCTTTAAGTTTCTATACGATTCTGCGAAATCCTGTAGAATTTATTTCACCAAATTGCGAAGCTTTCAGTGGAAACCTCAGTGAATAAGTTCTCGCGGAAACCACCAATTGAAGCTATACAGCCACAAGTTAGAGTAATTATAAACACTTTGAAATATGGAACCAGCTGGTAAATATAGATTGCACTTACATTACCTTTCCATCAGGAAAAGCCTCCAGAGGCCATCATATTCCAAATATCACACCTGACCAAAGGGATTGTACCATCTTTGTCTGTTTGTGTGGTTTCCTTCCCATGTGCATGTGAAGAAGTATGTTACACACATGAGGCGCTGATATGAAGCATATACCACACAGTTATAGTCAAAGTTATTTCGTATCTTGAAGTTAATTGTATTTTTTAAATATTGTTTTTCATTACACTAGGAAATTAGAATCTACAAGTCAATGCTTTATCTGTTCTTGCTTCACTCTAACTCCTCTATGTTAAGAAATTAAAAATCCTTTCAGCATTTTCCTTTTATTCTGTTTCTATTTAAGTAAAAGTAAAATATGGGGGTAGGTAATTAAAACATATGCACAGCCCATGAACCTCTGAATCACAACGCTTTTCTCAGCTAAACGTTCCTTTTTTCTCACAGTGCACTTTTCAGCTTGTCTTTATGTTAAAAATTTTATTATATAGTATTGATATTTATTTATTTATTATTTTTATTTATTAAACTGGTAATTGTTGAAATAACAGCTCTTCACAATTTTAAAATTGTGCAGTTTGCATGCCTGCTTTTAGAAATTCTGTAAATTATGATTACTGTTTTATAATTTTCATAAACAAGAATGTCAAAACAACAAGAAGAAAACTTTCCTGTCTTTTCCTTGGTTATATTTGCACCATTATGTTAAATACTACTGAGGCATACTTCAATAGTGTACACTCTTCCAGGACATGTTGACCTAGAATGTTATTGCTTGAAAGCATTTATGAATACTTTGAATTTACTTGGTCTGTTCTCATTAATTTCTTCTGATTTTTTTCACCTTTTTTTCTCTGCCAATAGACTCTTACACTTATCTGAAAAGAAAATTTTTAAGAGACAAAAAGAGGAAGATAGAAATGGATAAAGGTTTCCTTCAGCAAATAAGCCTACTATTGTCTATTCTTTGGTGAATCATAGTTCTCAACAAATGAAAAACACCTTGATGCATAATAACAGTGTCCAGCCACTGCCACTACTCCCTGCTTTTTGATCTCTACCAGGATGTTCTGTACATATTCTAACCTGACATTTCATTTATGTAAATGATCCCATAAATTTTATATCATTATTCTTATATTTTAATCTTATAGACTAAATGATAGATTAAATATCATAGAAATATTTATTATTCTTTGCTTCAGTGCATTGAACATTGTCACTTGCCACATTTTACAGGGTAAAAAATGATTTATGTATGTATTTTCGTTTGCGCATACTCAGGACACACTTAAATATGGATTCTCATCAGGCATTTCTTACCACAGTTACTAAAAGCTACTTGTTTTGAATCAGAGAAAATTTTGAAGTCTTGTAATTGTAATACAGATGTACACTAAGATATATTTTAATGGATCAATGAACCTGGGTTTTTTTTGTATTAAATCTTCCTGCTTTCTTTCATCACTGTCTTCGGGTTTATTCTTTCCAGTGTAGTTCACATCAAATTTAGACAGGTTTTTATTTTCACTATATATGCTAGTATATATTTCTCACCACTGTCTCTTTCTTAGATACAAGAAATAGAATTAATGTATCAGTACTTGTGCTCTCACCTCTGCTCTGGCACCAGGGGTAAAGAATTAGAAACTGCTCAAGGGTGAGAAATTATTACAGAGAAAAAAGTCAGGTGTCCAGTAAAGCTGTCCTCTGCTCCCCCATAATCCCCAAATATGTTTGGATTGTTGTAAGATTTTGCTCCATGCATTTTGTTGTCCTTCATCTTTCTCTGTCCCCTTCACTTTTTTGGAGTTATCCCTGTTTCTGGCTATAATACAATGTTTTTACCCGTCAGCTGGAACAATGCGTGTGACACAGACCAGACTGCTTTAGCTCCTCCAGTTTTTTTCCTTTCCTTTTCATTTTTACCTCTGGATTCTCTCCTGAGTAAAGCAGTTTTGTTCCCAGACCTGCCTGTTATACTGTTTTCACTTTCCATTCCACTGCTGGACTGCCCTTTTTTAGGTGCTCTCTATTGGATCTCTTATTTGTTATATTGCAATTTCCCAGAAGACTTCCTAGTTTATCATTACTCTATTTCCATTTTTCTTCTCTTTTGAACTTTGTAGCTTCTGAGTTCAAGAGATATGTCTACATTAAGGTTTGGTAGTGACATATGAGCCACTACAGAAGTTAACCACACATGTTATGGGAAGCTATATTTTCTGGCTACACTCAGAAGCTGTGTTTCTTTGAGCTTTAAGTAGCACAAAACCAGAAGATTCTTAAAAGTTCAGGGATGAGATTCCTGCTGGCCAAAAAAAAAAAAAATTTAATTTACTTGCTGTCTTCTCTCTGCATCAGAAATCTTCAGTGGGTTTGAAATATGAAATTATGTGCTGGAAAATATTCTGCAGATTTTGATTGATTCCTGGTCCATCTACACAAAGAAAAGCATTTGAAGCTATCTTGAATGTTGTGCTGTGCTATATAAGTTATATTCACAGTATTTCACTGCAATTATCAATTCATGTCTCCCAATCCTACACCATATCTTAATGTCTTGGGTATATCCCTTAAAAGAAAACTTCTTCTTTCAAAAATGCAAACCCAAGATATAGGGAAGAAATGTATTAAAGTACCCAGACAAGGGATAGAAAACGGTTATGGTAGCAGGTTGCACTGATTTCCTGCATTTTGGTATTAGATGATTGCTATATTTTTCTATTCTAGAGCTCAGATAAAAAGCAAAAAAACACAACCAAACAAACAGAAAACCCACAATAAAACACATAAAACTCAAGAATTTTTGTTCTACTTATCAAGAACCAAAACATGCAGAATGGAAAGGGTGAGAATTCTGCTAAAACAAAGAACTTAAACTCCAATATTTTCCTTAAAAATTTAATTTTTCCTCAGGCACTCAAGCAATCCTGGCAGGCTGGTGGTCTTTCTCACCAATTAATCTAAACTGAATTGTAGTTCTCTATCCCCAGCTAACAATGACCTACTTTAAGCTGCAGATTTCTGTTAAGTAAAAACCCATTAAAAGAAAAAAAAAAAGTCCCTCCAGGCCATCTGTTGTTTATTTTTCCTATTAGCAGCAAACTGTTCTTCTGGAGAACAAGGGTCAGTCAGTTCCACAGGAAACAGGAACATTCTGCCCTTTCATTTGCTGCTTTGTAAATAGTAGCAGGTATTACTTTTCCCTCGTAATGTTTAAACAGGTAAAAGTGGGTAATGTGATAATGCAGTTCTTTGCAGCTATTGTTATTTGAATTCACTGTAACATGGGAGCTGAATGTGGATTTATGAACTCCTACTCTGTGACATTTCTTTTGCAAATGGTCCAATATTCTAACTCCTTTCCTGATTCAAACTTATCTTTTGTTGTATGTTTTTAAGTTTCTGCCATGATAACGTAATTATCACACCAACATTTCTAATATTTGTGGGCTTCCTTTAAACTGCATTTTTTTTAACTCAGCACTTGTTTCTTGTATAAAGTAAAAATATCACAATCTAATTTACTGCAAAATGAGCAGTTTAAGTATAATTTTTCCCCCTGAATACTCACAGCTATTAGTCAGCTCTGGAAAAAAGAAAAGGGAGAGGAGTCTCACCTATGCATTTTCTGTAGCACGAAGAAGTAGAAAAGTAGAAATACACAGCAACTGTTTGTGATGATAATAACATGCACTGCAGGTATGAATGGATTTATTTCTTAATTAGTTTGTTTAGAATAAATATGTGCACATGCAGCTATCTTTACAGAACCATCTCTTGCAACATCTAAAGTTAAGGAAGGGCAAAGCAGTGGGTGGTAGTTGAAGACAAGAGTGATGAATCATATAGTTGCAGTGAGTAGAATGTTGAGCTTTTAATGAGACATATAAATAATTAGTAACACAGCCAATAATATTTTTCCCCCATCATTTTATCTTTCTGAATTTGGAGGTGTGTGATGAGCAGTAAATTATTCCTTTCATTTGCTGTCATGCTCGATAGTAAATTATCATTATAACATTCCCAAACCTATTTAGAAGCTAGAGTAATAATTTTGGAGGCAAGAAAGAAATATAGACCAGGACTGCATTAATTCTTTTGGTTGCACTCTTCACAATTGCACTCTTCATCAACTTTAAATTAACTTTATTAAAAGTAAGCCCAAATTTGTTTCAGTTTACACGATGTAATCCAAGCCAAGCAATGCATAAAATGAAAAAGATTCCTCTGTATTAAAATCTGACAGCAATTGATTGTAAATCTGTTGGTTTCTATAAGCACTTTGTGATGAGCAGATGTATATAAAATTGGAGAGGTTTGGGGATTTTGGTGGTTAACTGATTCTGGCAGGCAATCTGAGCTGGTAGAGATTATACAAAAGGCTGTAGCCTCTAAGGAGGTGATGTTTTTTGAAGGAATTATGGAATCTTTTTTAGTCAAGCCTTAGTCTTTTACTATCTATTTCAGTGCCAATACTAACTGATACACTGTGTAAGTGAAGTATTCAAACAATCATTCCCATACACTGAATTACTGTTGCAGTAAGTGTTTGCTTGTTCTGGCTATTTTTATCACTTTTTTTTTTTTTTCCAGGATAAACTGGAACGATTAATGTGACATTTTCAGATGATTATACTACAGCGGATGCCAGCACAATTTATTCAAGCTACTTTTTTTTGCATCTGTTCCATAACGTATGCTTTAAAATGGTTATCATTCTGCAATACTGAAAGCAGAAGGGTCATTGGTTTTGTTTCAATTTCCTCAGCTTCTGCCCCCTCCCCCCCGAAATGTGAAGTCAAACTAAATGGATTCTGGATGGCAATAAACCTGTTATATGGATTTTGACACAGGACTATAACCAGTGTTACAAAGAGCAGATTTAAAATGAAGGAACATTGTTTTAGTAAAAGCATACATGTCAAACAAGGGGAAACCATTCTATATGAATTTATTATTTATTTATCATTTATCTATTTTACGTAACTTTCTTGCATATTAAGATTGTGAAAAGATAGTGTAATACAGTAAAAAAGTACCAGTCAGCTCTTCATATGTTGTTGTTCACCTTCCTCTGACCAGTCTGACCAGTATCCTATTCCAAAATTGATGGACCAGTGACAGGGAATTGATGGACAGGGCAGGGAAGGAAGGGTCTCTCCTGGCTGACACTCGTGTTCAGAGCCCTCTCTGAATGAAATCCTTTCCTTGTTGGAAGCAGAAGATATGTTTGCAATGATTTCACCAGGGCCAGGCTGAAAACAGCGCTGTGGGTGAAAGTTTACAATCTATTTATAAAATGGCATGGCAATTCTTTCGTTATTATCATGAAACCATTCTTTATTCATGCTATCACTCTGTTTGCTTTGACTACCACTGCATTTTAAGCATAGCTTTTCAATGAGCTTTCCCTAATGGCACTCATGTCTCTTTTTTTATATTTTTTTTCCAATTGAGTTAATTTGGAACCTACCATCAAGCATATGTAAATTAAAAGGAATTATTAAAGCAAGGAAAAAATGAGACATTCTAATACAAAAACAGTCAGTGAAAGTAAGAAGAAAAATATTTATGATTTTTCTGATGTAATAATATTGAAAAGAACATGAAATAATAAAAAGATATTCTGTTGACCAAAATTAGATGTAAATCTGAGAGATCAGTCCTCTCTAGGATGTTACTGGATTAAAGACAGACTGAACAGCATAAACACCTGAGACAGCACTTCAAAGTATAATCCAGTAAAAAAATTAAGACTTATTTTATAGTAGTATTAGATTATATTATATTATAACTATGAGTATATATTAAAACTATGCTCTCTTTTATCAGAGAAGGTGAACAAAAGAGATTAAACCCCTTTAAAATTTAGGATTATGTATATTTTGCACTAGAAAATTTAGTGTGTTTGGTTTTTAATCAGATTTTCTCATGGTTATATTGTAGTGCTTACCATTTTTCATAGAGAAATATTTCTAGGACCAAAGATTAAAAAAAAAACAAGGAGAGCAATTAGTCCACTAGAATATTCCAAGCAGACATCAAGACTGTGGCTTGATTTGTTGAAATTAATGATTGCTTTCTCCTTCCCTTCCTCGTCATCCTAGAGGTACATCTAGCATGTACTTTTTTTTTTTCATAACTTGAAATTGAACAAAAGATTTTGACTTTTGCTTAAAACAGGGGACAATCTTTAATATCTCAGTAGGTTTTACGAGAACAGAAGACTATTTCCATTTTGGAAAGAAATAATATAATAACATAGGCTTCCTATAACCTATGGGTTGAAAGTCAATAGAGTTGCAGAACTCTAAGGTCTTATCCACTGGGTGAAGGTGGTAATGTTAACTATGTTTACCTTTGGCAATTCATAACTTAAGTGTGCAATTTTGGTCTTTTCCTTTAGACCAATGGAAGATAAAATTAAATAATGTCAGATTTTAGAACTAAAATATAAAATCAGAGCCATAAGCGTTAGGCACAAAACTAAGTTTTGTTAAGAGAAAACCAGAAGTGATCAGGATTTGGAAAATCTTTCTATTACTGTCCTTCCAGTCCAGGCTTCAAAACTGACAAATAGCTATAGTTGCAGGGCCTTTATGATTACATCAGTATTCTGTACTCACTTAGATTCAGCATAAAAGCCAAATGCAGTTCAATCAGTTGTACTGATACCTTTCGTAGCAGGTAGTATATGAATGCATGTGTGTAACCCATTTGTTTCACTCCAAACACCAAAAAAAGGGAGCTAAGATGGATGCCGGATAATCTACAACATTGTTCAAATGCTTTCTGCAGAGGCGAGAAGTTACATTTTAATCTTTAGGCTCCATCACATTCACTGTAGGTATCAGATAAGCATTCCCAACACAAATCCAAATTTGTTTGAACAGTTATATTGCTCCTAAAAGCATGTTGAGAAACTCTTTTCCATGGGTATTCACAGAACAGCTCTCTATTGCTTCATATATAATTCCACCTTACGTTTAAGAAATGTTTCAGTCTTTGCCAGTGTTGTCTGTGCAGATCTTCGAAGGCAAGCAATTTCCTTCTGAGTGAGTTGGATAATTTTTGACACCAGTAGCTCTCATGGTCACAACTAGCAATAAGCAAAGCCATATGTGTGGATGACTGTATACAAAGTTTCCAATTCAAGTGGTATTTGCTTTTTTGCATGGGAATTGTTAAATAATACATAGATTGGTTCACTGCATGTTTCTCATGTCCAGAGTATCTGGTATTTTGCTTCAGGGAATGTTTTCTTCCACACTCATTCTTCTTTTGTATACTATCTTGACTTCTTTAATATACTATAATTTTAGTATACTATATGATTTTAAACATTTTAAATTATAATTTTCACTATTTTCCAAAAAAATAATGCTCTGGAAATTGAATCAGTGGTGTTCAGTCTCCTTTTGGAACCTTTCTTTTCATAATATAATCAACCTGTCACAAAAAATGCCAAAACTCTTCTGAAAATAAACATTACAGTGATTCCCACAGCAGAAGGCAGCTTTTCACTGGCTTCTTCCTGTGAAAGAGAAACAGATGAAATGAGAACAGGTTGCACTATTAAGACCATCACAAAGGAGAGAGGTAGGCTGGTGATGCTGGGGAGGTACTGGGACTGCTGACCAACAGGGTTTTCTCTTCTTTGGATGTCAAGTCTCTTCTAGGACACTGCACTTTAGTTCTATACATGATTTTTTATTTAAAAATTATATTATTGCTGCTTTTCAACATATGAAATGTAGTCTGATTTCTCAGTTCTGGTAGCACGAATGGCTGTTCACATCTGAGAATAAACTTTTGTCAAAACTGAGGATCCAGTGGGACAGAACAAGAAAAGTCTTATATCCAAAAAAAAGCAACAATTCCCTTCCAGACTCTGGCCAGAAAGTGACTGGTCAATTGAAGTGAGCGTGGAAGTTGTCCAGTCACTAAGTCCTCCTTTCCTGTTTAGTTTCATTGATGCCTCAAGCCAGGTTCTCAGTAGCAATTGGCCCAGAACAGCAAGGGAAAAACTGTGATGCAGTACTGTTTGTGCCCAGTGCCCCAAATCTACTTTATAGGCATTCTGAGGGGTTTATCAGCAACAGCTGATCCCATAGCATGAGAAGCCATTAGCAATCAGAGAATATTAGTGGAGCATATTAATTGGAAAATAGGAAACACACCTTCTTTGTAGTTTCACTAGTAGTAACCCAATTCCTGAGACAGTTCCACAGGACAAATACATTATGGTGAGAATAAATAGGATCTCTTTCAGAAGTGCACTCCTTATTCGAGTAAAATACTAATGCAGACACATTCTGAGAGTCTCTTGTCCTGTGAGTATCTTAGTTCTTCTGCTTTATTTCTAAATCACCCAATAATTACAAATCTCTATTTCTTTCAGTCAGTAATTCACTACTGAATACTTACAAAATAGTTCTGGAAACAGAAAATAGTTTTCACAAAAGGAATACTTCTTTTTCACAAAAAGTTGTGCTATGCAATAATAGGTGATGTTGTAAAATATATGCCATTGAGGTAATCCTAAGCAAAACACACAGTAGCATTTCACTCTTTTCACTACATGAAAATTAAAAATAAATAAAAAACCCCAAATCTCATTGATTTACTAACTAAACGGTTTATTTCACTAGCTGTCTAAAGTGAAGTGATCAGCAAAAATCTTACTTGCACCATATAAAACACAAAAATTATCAATGTCACCCAATTTAAGTCACAAGTCTGTAATCCCTTTATTATTTTTTGGTATAATATGTTCTTTGAATCTTGCAATAAAAAATACTTGGAGAATGTAAAACTTGATATTTTAAATATTAGAAATACACTGAAGATTCTTTAGCAGGGATCCAGTTTCTAAATTTAGTTCAGAAGCCATTGTTGCCTCACTGGAGACATCGATTACCTTGCAGGGAGAGTCACGTGGTTCCTGGAGATACCGCTCGCATTACAGTAACACATCCATTTGCTATACCCTGAGGGGGATCTATTAATCTTCAAAGCATCTGCTGATTTATCCCAGAGTAAAGAACCTTAGGCTTGTGAACTCAGCCCTACATAACTATTGCCAGATCTGACTTGACATTATTGATGCCCCTGAATCGTCTAATGACGTACCTTGTGTGATGATCAGTGATTGCTCCCATGAACCTGAAAGAAAATCAAAATCTGAGCAATAGCACCTTTCACCCACGATGAGTATTAATACTTGCACGAATGTAGGGTAACCCAAAAGTGGGGGTTTAGAGCAAGGTCACCTTTTTTCAAGCATACCCAATAGCCCAGGAGAACAGCACATAAGGTGTTGCCACTCTTTAGCACAAGCCTTGTACTCGCATAGCAACATAAGGACATGTCAGGCCTTGCCTCGACATGACTTGGCCTCAGCTTATTTTAGATTGGTTTCAGCTGTAACAGCCCAGTGGTTAGATGCTTCTTGTCTATATTTTCCTGTATGTAACAGCAAAATTGTCTCATCTTCAGATTACTCAATTTCAGCTTGGTTTAGCAGTTGTTACCCTACAAAACTGCACCATGTTCAGTAAGGATAAGTAAACATTGCATAACTTAAGTTACAGATAGGTCAGTGTTAGCATCAAACCTCTTGAAAATGTTTGAAAGTGTTGCTAAATGAACCAAAATGGAACACCCCTACACACAAACACACACCGCACCAGCACTGTGGTCCTCCCAGTAAAGATGTCTCACCCAACACCCACTGGGGGAAGAAGGGTTCTCAGCTTTGGCCTCTGCCTTCTCTGGGAGTATGAGACTAACAGCAGAAAAGAGGGGCAGAGGGTAGGAAGTCTGTGTGCAGCAATTAAGTAATTAAGTATCCTTAGTGGTAATTAGCAAAAATTGGCTAATGTGGACCTCAAGTGTTGGTATCACTTTTAACAATGGTAGCTCCCTGTTGTGTTCTGATTGGACCTCTGGAACATTACTCAGAATATCCATAAGTCCCTGGTTTCTGTATAAGGTGTTGCCTCTCTCTTGCCATATTGAAATTTATACCATAACACAGAACTTGTAGGAAAAACCAATAAAATATATTTGCAAAAATATTTTAAGGTTGTATTAATAATTAAATCTCTCTCTTTTTATTTTATTTTTTAAAAGCAACTATAAAAAACTATATTTTTTTGATACTGGAATTGTTTTTGTATTAACAGTCAAGATTAAAGGATTGTACAGATGTGGACAATGCAATTAAATAAAAGACTGATTTTTACACCTTTATAATAACATTTCAGCTTGCAGGAAATGTATGTTGGCTTATCAAGTTCAATTTCACAGTAATGAAATAAATGAAATTTCTAAATAATTTCTATTTAAAATACTTCAAGAAATATTAAGCACACTTATGAATAATAGTCATAATTAACTAGTTTAAAAATAGGAGTTTAGATCTGATTTCCTTGTGTGAAATTTGTAAAATGGAGAATATTTCATAAAAATAAAAACACTGGTAAAAAACATAGTTGAATTCCTAGTAATAGTCTGAGCTAGCCTGAGTAGATTTAAAATCCCTTCTTAAAGATCCTACAAAGACATATGAAATTCAATATTGATTAGTTACTTTTATTAAAATAATATGAATATATTTCATAAAAAACCCGTATGTTCCGGTATGTCTGTATATATTTATATACATATCTACATGCATACATATACCTCTAAGACAGAATAAGGAAATGCTCAGGGGATTGTTTGATGAAGCTAGAAGGAAACTTACTAAACTGACAATTTTAAACCAAATATCATGGCATTGTATAGCATATTAAAAATATCATGTATATCTTTGCAACTGAAGGGCAGACAGAACAATTAAAAAATTACAGCTCAATGGTAAGATAATTAGTTGATTATTCCATCAGGATGCCAACAGTTTAGACTAGAATCTGTTTAGCATATGATATCTAGTAACTAACTGCAGAGATCTGGTATAATTTCATTCAACTCAGAAATAGGCAACAAATTTAAAACTATTTTGGGATTATTTACATGTGCTATAAAATTACAGATTAATTGCCTAAGGCATTTCTGGTGATATAAGCTTTAAATATTGTATAACACTTATGTATTGGAAACACTTATGAATTGGAAATGAAAAAGTTGGAGCTTCAATCCTAATCTTTCCTGAGCAGTCAGAATTGTTCAGGGCTAGAAATAAACATGAGTACACAACTATTGCAATCCTGTTTTGTAAGAAGACCAAAGAAACTGTGCACCTTTTAACTGCCTTTCAAAGTCTTTGAAAGTCAGTGATCTCTTCAAGAACTGCAAGGTTGGAACTGACCTGGTTTTGCTCCTTGAATCTTGCCCATTAATTTTTATATCTATAAAAGAGAAACAGTGATTATTTTCCAAGTGTTTAGGGCCAAATGAGGTCAGTTTTTCTAGTCCTCTGAACTGTGAAATAGGAGTGCATTAAGTCCTCCTAAAAGCTGTAGGTAGACAAAAACATCTCAGTCTTCAGGATATTGATTCTGTGGCTACACTGAGAAAAGAGCAAAATCTAAGTCCTGCCAGTAACCTAAACTCACTGGAGTTGTAGGAAATTAATTTTTGAGATAAACTCAAGTGGTCTTATCTTGGCACTCCTTATCATAAGCTCCAAAGTGAAGAAAAAATCCTGTAGAGACCCTGCTATCATAAGCAAGGAAAAAAGTCTTCAGAAGATGTTGTGAATATGTTGATCCTTCTGCAGAAAAGTATCTAAGAAAGATTTAAGATGATTTTATATTTTCTATCAAAGCTTGTTCTGTTCAATATAGTATTCTCTGTCTATCCACAAGGATATGGGGAAAGTCAGAGAGAATATAAGAAATAAAACAAGAAAGAAAATATTCTGCCACCCTTGTTCCATAGACAAAAACAACAATAAAAAATTTATTATTGAGAATTTTAGGAAAGATGCCTAATGCTCACACAGACTAAATTCAAGAGAAGCTTGTGTAGTACATTTCTCATGCTGAGAACAATATAAACTATTTACCTGCTCATCTGAAAGAAAAGGGTGAAGAGGGACTTTCTCTGAGTGGGACCTAGAATTGACAGCTTGAGGATATTATCACAGAATATATAATTTTACTCCCTAACAGTAATAATGGTCATTGTTTTTATATATTTTTTAAATTTTTCCCTGAATCTGGGAAACAGCACACCTGTAAAGTGTGAGAGAGAGTGTGTACCACATTAACTCCTGTTTTGTAACTACTTTCATTGATATCTTATTTCTATGTTGCACTAAACTGGGTATAATGACCAAATACTGCATTTTATATTATCTTTGTAAATTTGTAAATTGTTGTTTTTTTGGATAGCTTTGTGAGCATCCATACAGTAAGTTATAGAATTATAAATTTTCAAACTCCAATTTGACAAGTCAAATAACTTGAACTGTGCAAGTGCTTATTTTTCCTTCCTTTTAGTTTCTTTTTGTCATCCCTTTGAGGTCTTTTCAGTGTGCATATATCCTTTGTGAAATGTGATTCCCAAGTCTGGAATAATAATTTCATAGCAATTCTCTCAATGTTACCTGTAAAGGCTGGATAGCTTTCTTATTTCTAATGGATATTCCCCTTTTTATTTATCCAAGAAACACACCAGGCCTTTTTACTGGAACACTGCATGCAAAGATCATGTAAAGATGATTATTCAGGATGACCTCCTAAATGTTTTTCTAAATCACTGCTCTGCCATCTGGTAGATGCTCCAGATAGATGTCCTTGTGCTTGACTCTAGCAATGAGCAATTAATTATTGGACTAATAATTATTAGGTTTTGCTGAATATTTTCAATATTTTAAAATTCTTGCAGAAAAACATTGTATGTATCCCACAGGCTACTTTACGGGAAAATATATTATTAAATGTACCAAATATGCTAAATACATAGGCTTTATAAATTGTATTTAGACTGTATAAATTGTAAACTTTTACCAAGTTAGTGTAATTTATTTTTTTTTAATATATTCAACATTGGGTGTCAACAAATCCATGTAGTGGTATCAATAAATGGTTTTCTAAGTAATTTGACTGTGAATATTGGAAATAATTCCAGCTTTCAATACAGTTAAACAAATTGAACAAGATCAAATTAAAATAATATTATGTTAGGGCGCATTGGTATGATCTTTCACTTGTGTTTTCAATACTCTGATTTTCTGTTTTTCCTTAATATAGCCAATATGAATGTGCCAATACAGCTCAGATCCTTATGTGCATAATTGTAATGTCAGTTTATATAGAAAAATATTAATACCAAGGTAAAAATGGTTCTAATCCACAGCTTTTTGATCTGTATTTCAAACAAATTTTGAGCATGGCAGATTTTTTAATTTGCTCTGTCATTAAGGGTGGGCAGCTGGACATGAAATTCAACTCTGGATCTGTGAGACTGGCTAGCTACCCAAAACTTAGGTGTGTTCTTCAATGGAAATTGGAAATCAGAGGTGATATAGGTCTGCCTTTTCTGTCCCATAATCACTGGGCAGAAGAATAGTCTTGGAGGTAGTGACAGGAATATAGCTACACATCACTTATTTCAAACTTACCAACGGCTTTCAGTAAATTCAAGGCACAGTTAAACTTAATGTTCTTTTCATCTTCTTTTTCTCAACACTTGACATCTTTGGAGGAAAACTGTAAATAAAGTATGTTAACTGTCTCACTGCTGTCCTTGAGTGAGTAATCTTTATGCTATTTTTCATCATAAAGTAGCATGGGGACTTCGGCATTTCTAATGCATAGTGAAATAGTTATACATTTTTAGAATTGCATAAATTTTAGCCACTTTAATCTGATGTTCTAGATAATACTACTTCTGAAGTTTAGTAGTGAATGTCTATGAAATGAAAGATAAAAGAGAAACAAATGAAAACCTTCTGAAAATGTTGAAATTTTACATTTCAGATGATATTCAGGAAAAGTAGAATGGCAGTCCATCTTTTCTTGTTTTAATTTGAGACAAATTTTTTTACCAATAGCCAGAAATTAAACATTTTCTATATGATCAGGCAAATCTAAAGCAAAAGGGCATTAGTAAACATGAAAACTGGAAAGGTGTTTATGTTTGAATATAAAAGACTGAATTACTAAGTGGGACAATAGAGAATAAGTAGCCTTTTGAGTTTAGGGAGTAATTGCTGCTCTTAGGAAAAAAAAATTAATTACAAGTGCAGATTTTTTCCCCTGCTCATATATTCCTAAAAATCCAGTAATGATAGCCTTTTAAATTAAAGAATACTGTTTCAGATGAGCTACGTTCTAGCCACCATTTTGAAACTGTCTTTGGTCTTTTCTGTTCTCTTCTATTTTTTATAGTCATTTTATAGCCTTCAGTTCTTTAGTGGCCATACATTTAAAGTATCTTAAGTTTGTTACAAGGCATGAAATGTTTTTCTGAGGCTTGCTGAGTAGGTGGCAACAGACATTCTTTGGGCTTGGTGGAATAGACATGCCTGCCTGTGATTACAATGACTGGACTTGACCAAGGAAGTTTTTTCTAACCCTGTGCCTAGATATAAGAAATACAATTAAGTATTAGTTCCTTTCTTTTTCATATACTATTCTCTACACTCAGTCTTCTACGCTGAAAAAATGTTCTCTGAAACCTTGCCCTTTTCACATCACTGGTTCCATACACTCAGTCACAAAACAAATGTGGTGAAAATAATAAAAAATATAGAATCCCATTTTGTTAGATTCCATTGTAAAATATCTGGCGTAAGTATTTGACATTTATATATATATTGGCAGATTATCCTGATGGTTAGTATTCTTCATACTGGCTTCATCCTATTCAGTAAAAAAAACAGGCACAGATTATATAGGCACAGATTTCAAATAATACAGGGAGAAGAAAAAAACCACAGAAATATTATGAAAATTCACAACACTGTGTTCTTTAATTTACATAGTAAGTACTATATTTGTGCACCTGTTATGCAAAATATGGGAGGGGAAATAATATCTCCACCTAATTTTAAAACCACTTTAAAATATTTGCTTCAGGCTTTCCTGAAGCTCCCCAATAGCTCCCTTTTCTCTGCTGCAACTATTTCTTTGAACTCTCTGATACATCCTAGTGCACCAGCCATTTCAGTGGAAAACCTTATCACATACTATTTTCCCATTTCGTTTTCTGTTGTCAGATAGTAAAGGAGAAATACACCAAGTGGTGCAATGAGTTGAAGTCTGTTTTCCTCCTTTTTCTTTCCCTTCATATAGAGATATGAGCAAATATGTCAACACAACCAAAACCAAAATAGAAGAAAAAGTGTTTCCGTGGAAAAGCAAGAATGCACCCATAACACTTCTAATATTTCTTTTTTTTTTTTTTTTAAGTTAGATAACTTCAGTATAATGCTGATATGTTTTTGGTAATCCAGGCAACTGAAATTGTCACGCTCTAGCACATGCCCTTTGATCTGAAAGACTTGCTGTTATAAAATATCACATGTATAGCAGTAAATATGCTTTGCAAGAAAAATATGTGCTTTTTGCTATGCGAAAAAAAAATATTTAGGACTATACATTGTGATTTTACATGGACTTCATATCAAGCGAAAAGTTCACTGTAATTTAAACTTCCTTTTCCTTCTTTCGCCTGCCTTTCTTCTTTCCTTCCTTCCTTGCAGTACACGGCATCCATTAAAATAACCAACATGTGTTTACAGAAAAAAAGCTGTGATTGAAATTTTGATAATTCATTTAGTGAGAATTTTCGCTAAGTAACTACTCCAGCACCTTGTTAAGCCTTGCTAGAGACCTTGCTAAAAATTTTTGCAAGTTGTTAATATGGTGAAGTTATGGGTGTAGTCATATTTTAACACTTCGGTATATGCTTAAAATTAGGTATAAGCTTTCACACTTTTTACTCAAGAGGCACATTTTAATTGTTACATCTTTATTTCTGCAGCCTCATGTATTTTGTATTTCAGGTAGTCATTCTTTTGGACTCATCTTTTAAATTAAACCATGTGTCTTCAATCATACTAGCTGGTTAATTATCTATCTACAGCTTATAATTTTAAGTATTTTGACAGCTAAAAATAATTGTGTGCATTTCATAAATTTATCACTGCTTTTCAGCAGCATAAGTGCATTTCAATTAGCTTTCTATGGAAGTGCTGAATTGCAAATCCTTTTCAAATTAAAGGGAATGTTCTGTGATTTCAACTCATTGTACGGTGATAATTTCATCGATTTGACTTAATACACATGTAAGCCGGAATGTATTTGCATATAAAATGCCACAGGGCCTAGAGGCCCTAATACAGACAATTAGTTCAGTGTTTTTATCTTCTGGTAGCACAGGACTTCCACATAGCAAGCTATTTTGGCAACCTTATAGTTCAATATGTCGTACAAGGGAGAAGGCTGTATTTCCTCTGCGGTTAAGCACTGAAAAAAGGCTTTTGGATTTTGTCCATGCCCTCAGTGCTGCTGCCCAGTTGTTGATACTGCACATCCTGGGATAACCAACAGCAGCATGCCATCAACACTGTGGATGGCTTCCAGTTAAATCCCTTCATTTGGATTTTATTAGAATGGTACTGAAAATGGGAGAGCGGTTTGGTTTTAGGAGCATTAGTGCCTGGATTTTTAGCCACAGAGCTGATATTAACTCTAATGGGAACGGTAAATCCCTCGCATTTTGTTACAAATACTCTTTAGTGATTTTCAGCGGCTGCTACGCACGTTTAATATCCATTCACTCTGTTTACTTTCAGATTAGTGCGGTTTGAGGTCTGACATTGATACACAGGGTGTGAACACTACAAACAGTGAACACGCTCCACCTCATCAGAGCTTTGTCGTGAAGACCAGCCCTGCTCCCCTAGGATGCAGCCGAGCTGGATGTCCAGAGCTGTTCATCCCATCCCTTATCTGACCACACGTGAAGGAGAGACTTGGACAGGTTTTGGAAGCACAGACGACTTGACGGGAGCCATAAAGAATTTGTGGGGTGACAGAGGGGAAGGGAAACACTGGGGCTGAAAATGTGAGTGAGGGATACTAAGCACTTCCGTAGTGCTGTGCTGATAGGAGCAGGGTCTACAGAAACGTTTTGGCTAATTATGTTCAGCTGACATCTGGAATCTGTTTTTAGCACAAAGATTCATTTCTTGCGTGACCTTGGAAAAGATATCTCAGATAAAGTCGTTGCTGCATTGAAGCTGCCTGTAAAGCAGCCGTTCATTCCAAAGGGTTACACTGTGCATGTGGAGTGCTGCATCCTGCCTTGATTAGCTCACGTGCACCACAAAGGTAATTCCTGTGGGCAAGACAGACTTAGTATGGCACTAATCTAATATTATAAATGTTGACAAATAAAATAACTTTAGCTGGTGGGCAGAAGCTCCGAGTGACTGTAATGTTTTTGTTTGTTTCATAATAGCTGACATTTGTCTGATACTCTTTCCTCAAAAGAACCTGTTTGAATCCACTGTTACTACATTAAAATAATTGAGTAATAATTGAGTAACAGCCTTTTTGGCTCATGGGATAATGCAATCTGTACATAAAATGCAGACAAATTAAAAAACATTTTGTACCTGTAAGGTTTGCTTACAGGTGGCATTTCCATAGTGACGTTCTCCACATTGTTGTAATCACAAATGATTATCTCTACAAGTCCACAGAGAGAACCAGCTGTCTGAGAAAGAACATGGAGCTTCACGGTAAAAAAAAACAACCCAAACCCTAATTTGCCAAACTGTACAAAATCCTTGGTAGAGAATGGGATGGATAACAGCAAAATAAATGAGTAAGCTTGATGGTGTCATTGAAAATGCTGACTATATCTTTAATACCGCTATGAAAAAGAGAGGTAGCTGCCTGACAGCATCCCTAGGATGCAACCTTATCCCCAGTGGTGTGTCCCTGAAATCATGATTCCTGGTTTCCTTGTATCTCATGTCAGTTCAGGGAGTCCACAAAAGAAATTGTTCCTTGGTATATTAAGGTAGATAGATAAAGATAAGGCACAATGTTGAATAGTGTCTTTTAGTGCTATGAAAATAATATATTTTACTTACTTTTCTTTGGAAAGTCAAAGGAGCTAATACAGTACTCTGTATCAGATTTCCCTACTGAAAGCAGCCCTGTAGTCTGCTTGTCTGTTTTTCTGCATAAAGCTCATAACATCCTTTCTCTGTCTCTCTGCTTTGAAAAATTCATTCATTCTCTGAAACCCACTGGAGAAAGCAGGCTTTCATACAGCCAGAACTGCTCAGCCAAACTGTGATTTCTAGCAGATACAATAGTGCTAGCTCTAGAATAAAAGAGCACAATTTCCCATTTTGAGGAAGATATTCATAGAAAAATAGGCAGATACAGCCATCAATCAAAATTTTGAATCCCTGAAAATTAAGCCATGAGATAATATGTGTCTCAACCTTAATCCAGAGTTGGGGATTTGATTCCATCTCTGTTTCCTAAACATAATTTCTGACCTTTTTGACAATGGCTATAATTCTAGCTGCTTCTGCTTCTGTGAAGCCTGCTGCTTTTTTCAATGAGAACTCCATGAAAAAAAAAAAAAAAGAAAAAGAAAATTAAGTTTCCTAATTGAACAATTCCTCTTCTTCTTTAGACATGAAATTTGTATTTTAGGATTGTCATGTTAGGATGACAAATAGTGATAACTAATCAGACTTTTCTTTTTTTCAGCTGTTTCCACAAGTAATCACATTTACAAATTTTAAAAATAGTAGCATGCTAGAATTAAGTTAAACAGTACATTTTAAACAAAAGAATATTATCCTTCCCACTAGATAGAACATCTGTGCGCAGATTATTTGGAAGGTCAAACACTGAGTTAAATACTGTGAAGGACTGCTTATAACATGCTGGCTAGTCACATGTGCGTCTAAACAAGTAGGAATAATCAAATCTCATGCTTTAACAAGCAGAGTGCATATCAAGTTTGGGAAATAATTTTATAGGGGAAATATTCAATTTGCTAGAGTAGGTACCAAATGAAACCGGCACATGCAAACACTATGAAATTGGGTTTATTTCTTCACTAAACCTATTTTCAGCTTTATCAGTTTTCAGTCAACAGCTTGGTCAGTCTTTATATTTGTTTAAAAATCACCAACAATACAGCAAAATTCTTTAATTACATATTTCTTCCAGTTTCTCAGCAATCCTGTGTTTGGACACCAAATTAGGGAGTGCAAGGAGTATTGATATTGGCAAGATATTGGCAACAAGGGTTTGTTCTCTGCAACACTTGCTGAATATTACTGAGATGGTGAATTAAATGCAGTTGTGGTAGAAGCACTGATACCTGCTGAACTACTGGGAGTTGCCATCGGTTAGTGCTGACTAACCGTCAGCAAGTAGGAGGTCCATCAGTGTAGCAGGGTGGGGATCCGCAGGAGCACCCATCCAGGCTGGATGGAGCACCTATGGGAGAGTATGATGTCTTCTTCTGCTCTGCAGGAGCATCCAGCTGGGCTGGATGGAGTGCCCATGGGAGGGTACACCATTTGCTTCTGCTACAATAGGGAAGGACTGTCCACTGCAAGGACAACCTCTTTCACAGAATTGTAGCTACAAAATACAGCTTCCTCTGCAGTTTCCAAGAGCAGGCTAAGCTATAACAAAATCTTTGGGGATTTTTCTTGTTGTTACTGGGATTTTCCTGGGAGAGTTTGGGGTTTGGTTTTGTGGGGGTTTTTTTGTTTGTTTTTGGTTGTTTGGTTTTTTTTACTCAAGCTTTTTCAACTTGTTCAGAAGCTGTGAATAAATATTTGCTAGGACTTTCTAAGGGAGGAAAGTAAGAGGTGTTTTGTTTTTTTTTTAACCTGACACCTATATCTTCAAATTTACCCTGTCAAAATGAAATAAAGGCATGAAACTGGAAGAAAATTGTTTTCCTACTTATGCTCAGTCATGAAGATTTTCAAGCCAATCTTGTGCTTTTGTTATCATAAAGCAATTGGAACCATAGTTTACTGTATCTTTAAAATGAAAAGAGGCTTAAATGCATGAAATGCTTCCTGATTATTATGGTGATACTGCATTTAAGAGACACCTGTGCTATATTCAGTTAAAAAAGATAGCTCCAGAAGGATGTCCATCTATATCTTCAAATAATTTCATCAAGGAATATGAAATGTGTGATTTGTGCATCTCTCTGCCTGAAGAGGGAAAAAAAAGGCCAATGAGAAATTTGAAGGCGTTTGAGAAAACATACCTCCCAGGCGTCTTTCTGCAGTTACTGCTGTAGAAAGTCTACAAACACAAATACTGGAAAAATGGTCAGAACTAACCAGATGTTCTCTGTTCAGCCGGATAAGTTTCTTGTTTGCAGTCTATCAGTGTGAGATCCCTGAAAGAAGATGATATTATAAAATTTAAAATGTCAGTTTCATCCATAAGAAATAAGAGGACAAAGTAGGATATGCTAGGATACAAGACTTTCACTGCTCTGAGGCCTGTGTACAGTTTACTAAATCACATACTGTTCATATATTATTATTTAAAACATAATCAAATCACTTTATTTATACAAGTTATTAATATATAATTTATGAGAATGCATATCAAGTGCATTAATGAAACATGTATGTGTATCTGTATATAGACATGTAATTCCAGTTCCAACAAAAGTATGTGATTAGCATAATTACCATTTGCTGCTGTTGCAGTTAAAGCCAGTGATTTGCTTACTTATCTGCCTGTGATACCTCCATCTATTGCTCATTCAACAACATATTGGAAAGCTGTTTGAATCTCTCGCTAATTTCAGTTTTATCTGCTTGCCTTTGGCTGCTTGTTCTAAAGTATTTTATTTTCAATTACAGTTAAGTGACTCTTTTCTCAAGATGCAGTATAATATGCAGGATGATGATTTGGCAGTTAAGTGGTACACTGAGATAAGTAGCAGTCCTGCTCAAAATGAAACCCTACCTTGAGTGCTGTGTAGAGCTCTGGGACCTCCAATGTAGAAGACTTGGACCTGTAGGAGTAGCTTAAGGGGGATCATGAAGGTGCTCAGAGGGCTGGAGCCCCTCTGCTGCAAGGACAGACTGAGAGAGGTGGGGTTGCTTAACCAGGAGAAGAGAAGGCTTTGGTCAGACTTTATAGTGGCTCCTAATGAGCTACAGGAGAGATGGGGAGGGACTCTTGATCAGGGAG
>BJBW01001543.1:458127-473027 GCA_004320125.1 Scolopax mira | reverse complement strand
TGCTCCTGTAAAATATGATTGGATTTTATTCCATGGAAAATAGGAGTTAGTAGTGCATACACAGCTTTTTAAAAGTTATTAATTTATAAGATCATTAAAGCATAAAATTAAAGTTATAAAGAATAGCTTATCTAGGGCCGCGCAGCTCTGCTTAAGTACAGCACTCTTAAATCTTCCCAAAACTATGTTTAAAGGTTTGCATTTAATTTCAGCTTTTCCCAGGCTGCTACTTGAATTGATTTTCTACACAGATCAGCTTCTTTAGAATGTCCCCCAGTCCTAAATCAAACACCAGATATTTTCTACTAAGAGCTGCAGAACTGTAATATTTCTTAATTGTATCAGAATCTCTCTTAATCCACTAAACGGCAGGCAGCCAGTGTCCCATTATTGCTGTTTAAAGACTAATCCAAATGAAGATGATTACAGTAATTTTGAGATGTCATCAATAAAATATGAACTATCAAAAATTCAGAATGATAACTCACTGTGAACTTTATATTTCTACTTTTTGGTTACAAAAATTTTTCAGGAACTTAACTAGTATTACATTCCTTTCTAACTTCTTGATTGCTATGTTAACCTCATTACTTCTTGTGATATTTGCCTGTAGTTGAAATTATAATTAAAAATATACTTTTCTTTATACTAATTATGAATTGTAAGCAAGGACTGGTTTGTTTTTTTTAAAATGAGGTTCAAAATGGAGTTAATATAATAACAAAATATCACCTTAAATCTGATTTTCAATATGGATTTTCAGATGTAGGAGGTAAAGTTTTTAAAAAAATATATATTTTGAATATTCTTATCACCTTTACAGATTAGTATAATGACAAAGAATAGCAAGTATAAATGAAAAAGGATGGTCTCTTTGACAGTAATTTCAAAAAGTTATTTTCCTTTTAAGGCTAACAGATAGTAAAAATATAATCAGCTTTAACAATTGGGTAATTAATTGCAACTAGTTGGCACATCAGTAATTTGCTAAAAACCTAACAATTTTCAAAATACAACACCTGACAGTGCAGTATCGTATCTCCAAACTGTGAGCTTTTTGCTACCATCCTGTCAAACATCTACCAGTTTTGTAGTATCACCATCCTTTTCCAATTTTTCTTTTTTATTCTAAAGTTGCTAACTTGTCAGTCTCTCGGACTTAAACCAATACATGTTAACAGTTAAAATGACTAGTCCTTCTCTACCACCTATGCGCACTATCATATTTGTAAGATGATAAAATCTGTTTGAAAACAGCACATTGAAATCATGACCCACTGAATGCAATCTAATCCAATCTGTGCGCCACAGTGCTTTGTATAGTGCAATTACACCATATAGAATAAGGCTGCAGGTATTGCATTGACTATGATACCACTTCAGTACACCAACATACTTACTGCTCAGGGACAGTCTTCAATAAAAATTATTCCTCATTCACTTCCCACCTGTGCATGCTATACAACATTTTACTGTTAATGGCATAACAATTAAAATAATGGCATTGCAGATGCACTGCTTTAATTGCATCCTATATTGCTGTTATTACACAAATTATAATAATGTTTCCCCAAACTGGCAAAGGCAGGATTATAGGTGGTGTTACTGATCTAAACGAGTCTTTTGTTTTGTTTTATCTAACTATGTTTTGTCTCGGCTTTATTAGGTGACAGCTAATGTATGCTACCTCTGTTATGGCCACAGGTCTATAGGGAATGTGCTCCTTTCTGCACTCATGCTTGTGCCCAGCAGAGAACAGCCAGGCAGTCCTGGAGCTGAGCCTTTACACAACAATAAAGATGGGATCAGGAACCAAAAGATAGAAGAACTAATTTGAAAAAAAAAAGGTACCGCTTCAAATTTAGGGGCTTCCTATTTCAAATACTTGAATAAATAGAAGATTACTTAAATAAAACTACCATAAAATGGTTGAAATTATTATTCAATAATAAATGCATATATTGATTTCAAATATAGGTATACATTATAGTCATAAGTACAGTGTGTGTATTTCCATTTTTACATATCTACAAATATATCTAGATTTAGATCAAGTTATGTTTCTTTCTTTCTGTAAATGTCCTGGAAATGCAACTTGGTCTGGAGAATAAAAATATTTATTTATTTATTACACAGCTTTCACAGGTTATGTGGTTCTATATTGGCCTTAAACAAAATTAACATCAGATCCTAAATCTAAATCCAAAATTTAGATTAGGATTATAAATAGATAATTTTTTCTATAAAATTAAAAGAAACTAAAATGCTTAGTCTTTCTTCATTTTGTTAAACTAAAAAAACCCACATTAAAATCTATTTCTGTTGATTACTGAATTCATCAAAATGGATTCAGAATATTTAAGATTTCCAGATTTCATTGTCATTTGAGTAAGTTATACACTTCTTTGGACAATATTTTTTTTGGTTGTTTAAATGTTTCCATAGAAAGCAGTCATTTTATGTGTTTTATTTCTGTATTTTCTGAAGTGTTCTTTTTTGGAGTTCATATTTTTCTTGCTTGTATTTTCTTTTCTAATTTTTTTTAAGTGCATTTCCTATTGATGAGAAGAATGAATAATCATTTTAATTTTTTTCCTTTTTTCACACTCTTCTTTTGAAAATGCCACAGCTGGTACAAGCTAGCACAGAAAATTATAATTTTCCATGTAAACAGGCTTCTCTGGGGGGGAAAAAAATATGGTTTTTTAAAATATTTGGAAAAAATGGGTTTTATTCAATAGGTTGAAAATCCTTAACAATGAGATGCTATGAGTGTTCAGGAAGTTATGAAATGCTTTTGTGTTTATTCATTTTGTTTTGCTTTTGAATGTTGTCGTGGTTTATCCCAGCTGTCAACTAGAACACACAGCCAATCGCTTGCTCGCCCCAAACTTCATAGGGAAGAGAATTGGAAGAGTAAAAGTGAGAAAAAACTCATGGGTTGAGATAAAGACAGGTTGATTGGTAGACCAAAGGCTGCACACACAAGCAAAGCAAAACAAGGAATTCATTCACTGCTTTCCATGGGCAGGCAGGTGTTCATCCAGAAACAGCACTACACCAGCTGATAGGAAAAGAAATTAACTTCATTCCAGCTGAAACCATGACAAATGTGTAACACATTCTGCTATAGATACATGTATGGACACCTTACTCTTCTTCTGTGTATTTAAAAGCTACCTGGCTTCACACAAGTGTTCTGGAGAAAACATTTGTTATGTGCTGTGAGTCAAACTGTTCAGAGTTACCATCCCTCAAGCTGTTTTGAAGAACTAGACCTGAAGACCTCAATCTCAATAAGAGTAATTTACTCAGCAAAGACTCTTGCTGAGTAAATTTATCGAGAAGAGAATTTCATGTTTTCTGTCCACTGTACAAGACATTCAAAAGACTGTTCTGAGTTTGAGCATCTTCAGAGCAATACAACTGAACTGCTTGATGGTGCTAAGTGAATAAAAATTTCTCTAAAGGAAAGTGAAAATCAAGTATGGTGTTTAGGTATAATTGCCTCTAAGGAAGTTACCAGTGCAGTGCAGATGTAGTAAGACTTTTGATGCCCAGAAGGGCTAATACAGATCTGAGAAAACTAGAGATGAGCCCTCAATGAACAGGAAGAAAAATGTTTACTTTATGAACAGATTAGATTGTTTTTATGTGTTCAAATAAAAATGAAAATCCAGAATAATTTATGACTTTTGATTGGTATTCTGTCATCTCTCTTTCTTTTATTAACTCTCACCCCAAAAGAAAAAAAAAAAAGGAAAAAAGAAAAGAAAAAGCAAAGCTAATAATAACAAGAAAGTTATCAATAATGCTGAGCTCAGCATAAAAGCCTTGATCATCACAAAATCATACCACAGAAATTGGAATAGTTTTCTATCATGCTAAGTAAGATTTTTCTTCCTTTTTAAAATTTTGGTGCCAACATAGCAGCTGGATTAAACACATCAAGTAAATAAGATAATTAATGTACTGCTGGATAAAGATCAGACTTTATCAGTGGGACAAATTGAGCTGATATTCAGAGGTGGGTATTATGGGTATTAGTTATGATGATCAGCCAGATATGGTTGACACCTTAATATATTTTTTCCATTTGGATGCTGAGAAAGCATTAGGTATAGATAATGATAAAAACAACTTTCAGATATTTTCACTGGGTTTATGTGGTTCTACACGTACACGTTAGAGAACTTTTACTGTTAAAAACTAGATTCCTTAGAAACATTCACTTAGTGCTATATTTATTTTCAAGGAAAGATACATTGTATTTACATTCAAATACTACCAGAAAGACTGATAACAATGTTGCCACAGGTTATTTCCTAGTATTCTTTAGATTGAGGACTACATGAGGCATGAGGGAAGGATGCTTTGTTGTTAGAAGAAAAATTTTCCTTATACTTTAACAGAGAATGATCAGGAGGTTGCTGAACTTTGCCTTTCCATTCAAATAGAAAGCAAAAACTACCATGAGTTTACATGGTGAAAATTATTGACCTGCTGTCAGAATTTTAACCATGGCCCTAGATGCAGGAAATCTCAAATATTGTGTTTATGCCACAAGCAAGAGTCTTGACTTCTCCTCCACAGAGGGTGAGGATAACGTAATGGTTTGAGGGAGAGCTTGGTAAGGGAGGATGAGGAGAGTGCATTCACTCTTTTATGAGTTTCCAAATCCCAGTTGCATTCATAGATAAATCCAGCAAATAAATCCCTAGATGCCTGTAAGTTTTCTCTTGGGATTAGCAACAAATTTTCTTTCTCTGACCAGTGTCTTGAAAACTACAACTTGGAGCCACTGCTTGCCATCATTCAAAATTCAAATCACCTAACAGTTACACTGGTGTGTTTTGTAACTGCCAGTACTAGCTGACATGAATGTGTTATGTGTATATATCCAAAAATAGCTGGTGGGGTTTAATATTTACACTGAGTTTCCTTAACTCCCTGGCTGGAATTTTGAAAGCCAGCTTTATCCTGCAGAAGACTGATTGCTTTGCAAGGCAAAGCTGGTCTTTCATATGTATGTGTATATGTACTGTGTACGTCTCAAGACATTCAACAGCCACAGGTTTTTTTCCCTCCATTTTTGTGGAAAATGAAAAATGATGTAAGCCTGGTCCAACAGTGTCACATATCTGGCGAGAAAATTTGTACTCCTTCCTATTTTTGTATGGATTCCATTAATCTCTGCAGGTTGGTGCCAAATAACTGCTAAGATTACACTAACAATGGCCTTATTCTTATTTATACTGCAGCAGAGCAGGCAGTGCAAAGGCTGAGGAAGCCTGTCACCCTTGGGTGGCATGGGAATGCCAATGGAAAAGGAAGATTTTGTGAATGGGATGTAGCCAGTATGAAAGAGTGTTGTGTTGGCTCCATGGACTCTTCAGTCTCAGAAAAAATACATCAGATGGACAATGGCTCCTTCAGATACAGTGGAATGAATTAATGGGGGAATTAACATGGGAACCAGATGCAAAAGGGTCATGACTTAGAAAAGCACAGTCAGTAAAACACCACAGGAATGGTGACGGCTTTAGGGGATGTGGAAAAACTCAGAGAAATACCTCTGAAGATTTTAGTACCTTAGGAACATGGCATCAGGAAAGGGTGATTTTTCATGATGATAAGAAGAGTGTCCTTACACAGAAATAAGTGAAATTATGCAGAATTTTTAAGATCAAAGCAGGACTTGAGTTTCAATAGATGAGCAATTACTGATCCTGACAAATAAAGCTATTTTGATGAGTGACGTGAAAGACTGCAAACATCTGGACCGGAGAATTGAAAATATGGGTAAAACAATTAGACTAAGTGTTGTAAGTACACCTGAATAGTGGTTCCCTCCAAATGTGTAACATCTGTGACTGCAGGAAAGTGTCTCTTTGTCCTCACCTCTCCAGCAAGACTTTGTGTGAAGCTCTGCGTTACCTGCTGTTGTCTCTGCAGGATGATTTGCTTTGCACTTCCTTTGTACCTCTCTGAAGTCTTTAAATAATTGCTTTAACATAACAGCCCAGATCGGCACAGACCTTAAGAAAGACAAGTTCTATCTAACTAAGGGGCTGAGATTTCAAAAGGCCTAAACAAAAGTTATATATTATGTCATCAAATTGATATTGGTTACAGCAGTCTTTTTTTTTTCAGGTAGTATTCATTTGGCTCTTAAGTTCAGGTATTAGCCTTTCACCATTATCTAGTTTTAATGTGACTATACTTAAGCACATTTGAGAATTATTTACAGTTTTTAGTAAAGCCCAAACCTTTGGAGGCATGTTCTAAAATGGGAAATTAACAGGTACCTTATGACCAGAACTTCAGAAAACAACATTTGAATTCCAAAAAATTCATTTCAAGCCTTGCAATTTTGCAGTATTTTACTGCAGTAAATTTTACTTACAGTACAAAGCTGGAAAATTTCCCAATCAGACTTTAAGAATTAATGGTGAAATGCAACCAAAAGAATTTTGAAAAATTTACCTTTATCAATTCCTGTGCATCTAAAGGTAACCACAGGTCACTGGCTTTCCTATCTTTTGTTTACTTTGTTGATAAATCCAGCTGCCAAAGGCCAACTGGAAAGAAAGAAGAAGAGTATACTAAAATGATATCAGTATTACTTAATGTTGCATTTGTTTTGAGAATCGCATTCACACGTATACAACTTATGTGGATTTGTTATGAGTAAATTCGCTACTAAATTGAACTATACAAAAAGCAATCTTTATTATTTGTGCTTCTTGATCCTTTCTGGACTTTACAGATTGTAAAGTTGTAGATAGATTGTTCTCCTCTTATAAACAGTATTTATAAAGAGTTTATTTTACAATTTTCTGCATGTTAGCTCAGTGCTATATTGCCTAAATTGCATGTTTGTGAAAATGGGAAGTTTATAATTAAGGTACAGAACACTTACAACACTGGGTCTCTCATTTTTTTCTTAAACTTGAATTTTGAACTATCTCATATCTCACAAATTTGTGCTGTTTACTACTACCTGCATGTTTATCATTTGCCCAGAGCATTTATCAGATAATTTTTTTCTATTATTTCCAGTATTTGAAACCCTAAGAGACATCTTACAGCAAACTGAGCCTTATGCAAAAAGCAAAAATATTTTCCTGAAAGAATAACATATACATATACAAGATATGTGATTGGAGTACCCAGATTAATTTAATTAATTTAAATTAAAAATATGTTCATGCAACATCATAGCATCCATTAAGAAGAGCATTACCTAGTTCTTAGATTAAAAAAATAATAATAAAAAGAAAACAGAAAGCAAGAAAATGAAAACAGCAAAACATTTGTTAAAACATTTGTAACAGCATATTAGACTATAAATTTGTGTTCATTCTTTACTAAACCAATACGACTTTGGAAAGGACCAAATAACCATGAGCAATATGTGCATTCCATTGACTTTATAAGGGAGTCTTATCCTAACAGCTCACAGTAACTGTTCAGCATGTCTTTGCCTTTCCCCACAGGCCCTTCTGATCTTTGAATGAAGGTATCTTAAAGAAGTTACTGGAATGACCCTTGCAAGGGTCCATTTTTTATCTCTGTCTCATAATTCTGACCTTGGCATCTAAGCACAGACAGAGAGGACAGTCTTTAAAAAAATGCATTTCTTGCAGGGGGACTAGAAACATAGGGTTGCTTCTCCAAGGTACTTTAGTCAGCAGTCTGTTTACTTGCACACATCAGAAGTGTGTGCAAATATTTAAAAATATTTGGCAGTTAGAACACCTAAAGCAGCTAGCAAAGAACCTCTCCAGGAAAGCTGAAGATCTCCCTGGATCCTCTAAACAATCCTCTTTGTGCACCAAAGGGAAATTAGGGAACTATACACTGAGATGAAGATACCCTTAAAAAATGAGCATCTAGATTAAATACTGGATCGTGTCCACTTTCATTGTCATGGTCAAGCATGATTCCTTTCCATTTAGCATCCCTGTCTGGCCTCACATTTCCTATGTGAGGGTTTCCATGCAGTAAGTGGAAAGGTACAGAAGGCTGCCTCAGTCTGAGAGGAAAGCAGGGAATTGCAGAGAGCTACTCTGCAAATTGTTGAGAGCAAAGGCCAGAAGGACAGACATCACTAATGCTGAAGCCAAGGCTACTGCAGGCAAGTTAAATCCTTCCCATAATGTCATCTTGGCTGACATTGAGTAGGGCCACCCGGGAAGCACAAATCAATTGTAAGGAAAAGTCACTTTTCTGTGATTTAGGTTATTAAGTTGCATAGCCAGAAGACACCATGTGTTCACTGAATGAATCTGTTGCACAATGCTGGCCAAAAATTTCTTTTTAAATACATTTGTGTTTGAGTAAGAAGGTGTGCTTTAGAAAAATCATCAAGTCTTAATTTCCAAGTTGCTTGTGACGGAAAACTCTACCACACCTCAGTAGTCTGCACCGAGATCTAGCTTGAATCCTTGAAGTTTTTCCAACATAAACAATAATTGACAAGCATTAAAATCAAATAGTTTGGCAGGCAAAGCTCTTTTACCTGGACTATGGAAACAATGGGTTCAAAATCATCCTATAAGCTGGGAAGGAACATGCAAAGTCTTTGTGCTTACATTGTTTGTCAGAATTGTAAGGAATATATAATTCTTTCCTGTAAATTATTTCTTTGGAAATGAGTAATTGCCTTGATTAATTCCCTTTCCAAGTATTGCAGACATCCAGAAATTTCTATGGATTCAAGGATGAATGCCAAATATTAGAAATGTATGGTAAAAACATTAATCTGTTAAAAATTAATATGTTCTGGTAATTAGCCATTCACAAATCTTTATTGCCAAGGGAGATATTTTTTCTTTCCCTGATTAACAAGTTATATAAATATTTAAATATATCCTTTTTTTAGCAAGAATTATACCTAATCTGCTAAGATAATGTCATCCTGTATGAATAAAATATGTAGTTCCTCTTTTGAAATATTTTATTATGTTTCTGACTTGTGTGGTTATTCTAGATTTCACTACATCAAATATTCTATATTGCAGGTCTTAGACACCTTGTAAAAATACCTTGTAGTCTTTCAAAAGGCTGCTATTTGATGATTGTTTTCCTGCGGCACCTCACCAGCACAGTGTAATTCAATCGCTCAGATGTCAGGACTCTTCCAGTTTTCAAATGACATCTTTATTTTCCTCAAATAGCAAACATCACCAACATTTCAGCCAGAACAGCCTTCTGACCAAAATGTCAGTCATGTGTTTAACACTTTGGACCTGGGGCTTGAGAGGTATTGATCCCAGTGACAGAGGGTTGCCCAGGAGTCAGCACCTCACTTGGTGAGTTTTCAGAGTTTTAAGAGCCTCTCAGGAAAACCAGAAGCAGCCTATTTTATTAGGCTACCAGAAGATTATTTTATAAGAAGAGAGTTTTCTTGCTCAGAGGATTCATCCATGCTGGGCCATATGGCAATGGTTTGTGACTCCACAGCACCAGTGGATGGCAGTGGATGGCAAATGGAGGAGGTCAGCAGCAAAGCCCACCATGGGAAAAGGTGCTCTGCATCATTTACTGACCAACTTGAATCATAGAATCATGGGATGATTTGGGTTGGAAGGAACTTTAAAGATCATCCAGTTCCAATCCTCCTGCCCTTGGCAGGGACACCTTCCACTAGACCAGGTTGCTCAAAACCCCATCCAGCCTGGCCTTGAACACTTCCAGGTATGTGGCATCCAGAAATTCTATGAGCAACCTGGGCCAGAATTTTTTCATAGTATCTAATCTAGATCTCTCCTCTTTTAGTTTAAAACCATTACCCCTTGTCCTATCACTGCACTCCCTGATCAAGAATCCCTCTCCATCTCTCCTGTAGGCCCCCTTTAGGTGGTGTAAGGCCACTATAAGGTCTCCACAGAGCCTTCTCTTCTCCAGGCTGAACAACCCCAGCTCTCAGCCTGTCTTCATAGGAGAGGTCCTCCAGCCCTCAGATGATCTTTGTGGCCTACTCTGAACTCTCTCCAACAGGTCCATGTTCTTCTTAGGCTGAGGACTCCAAAGCTGGACACAGTACTCCAGGTGGGGTCTCACCAGAGCAGAGTAGAGGGGTAGAACCATCACCCTTAAACTCCTGTCCATGCTGCTTTTGATGCAGCCCAATATAGGGTTGCCTTTCAAGCTGCAAGTGTACATTGCTGGCTCATATTCCCCTTAGAGTTGCTATCACACGATAACAAATCATCTGGCTGATTCTTTCTATTCATTAATGTTCTACGTTGCCTCAAGCTCTTTTCCTAATTCATTAGAGGGTATCATTATTTGATACCATCATTGTGTGATGAAGCGCATCCTGAAAGGAGTAGGAGCCTGCCCTTCCCATGCAGGGCCTTTTCTTCCACATCAGGTTGGAAAGCACACAGTTGAGGAAAATAGTTCAGAAAAACATATTCGTTTTGTTGAGAATATTAGAGGCTTTCCACATGTCAGTCAAACTTCCTTTCCTTGAGCAATAACTACTGAACAAAAATAAAAAAATACACTTAAAAAAATCCACTTTAAAAATGGACTGAAAAAGGAAATTGAAAGGAACTATTTTTTTCATCAAAGTATTGTCATTGTGAAGTTATGGGCGAGTAAGTTAATTAGCTGGCTCTAGGCCTTTACCATTCACATTGTAGTATATATTTTTGTTTAAAGTAGGTAGAACAGCCTATAGTTATCATGTGATTTCTATAAATAAAGCCAAAGAGAATTTTATTTTTTTCTTTGCAAAGACAAGGCTGTTTTTGACATTTAGTGCAAGTGTTTAGATTGTTCCTTTTAACAGTATATTGTAGCTGAAATGAGATAATTTGGCACTGTCAAAGACTGCTTTTGACTCAAGATGTAGGATGAGGTATTTTGAAAGTAAACTCCTCTCTCTAACGTAGTTAGGTAAAATCAAACATTATTTGAACCTGCATTTTTAACTGCTAAAAAGACCAGTAACCCTTACAGAAATTAGTCAATTTTGCTGGTAACAAACTGCTGAATTTCATATAGTGTATGAAGGACAAATAGGGTAGATTTGTAACACTTTTTAAAAATTTTTTGGTAACCTGGTTTCCTGTGATCTACACAAACCCCAAGCCTTGTGTTTCTTTATACAACCTCTGCTAAAACAGCAGGTCCTGATACAGCTGTGCACATTCTAGCATCAGAATGTATGTAGGGGGAAGAAAAAATAGGCCTTGGAGAGACAGACAGTGGGATCTCTGCTACTGGATTCATGCAGTATTGAAATGGCTCAGATTTCTATTTGATCAATACGAGAAGTCATCTGCAGGGAGATAAAGAAAGCAGCAGTAACAAATCAACTTAAAATGTGTGAACACATCACGTGTTTTTCCATTTCCGTTTAACTAGGCCTTTCCATCAATCTTTTTTTAACATAAGGAGATCTCTGTCCCAGGCCCATAGAAGCAATTTGCTACCATTCAAAGTCCTGAAATTGAAGCACAGTCCTTGACAGTATAAACCCACAAATAAATAATGAAGAGGTTTAGACACAAAAGGTGAAAAGAATACCAGAGTCAATATTTCCTGTTTTGAATTAGAAAATATTTTTCAGGGTCTGAACTGACCTTTTTGAATTGCTGCCTCTGATGGCCTTTAGGAAAAAGATCTCCATGCCTGCAAAGAACAAACATGGTGTTTCATAGTATAGTAAATTTGTATAAATATTCTGAAATATTCATAAAATTATCTGCATATTAAAATATTTGTATATGAAAATGAAAAATTCAGAAATATTCTGCATATTCAGAAAAATATGACACTTTAAATTCTCTAATCTCTGAGGACTGGAAATTACAACCTTTGACCATTTCACATTGTTTCTGTTAAAAATGTTGATGTGTCTTGCCTGGCTGGCCCCAATGACTGCTAAGCTGGCTCACGGCAGTGTGAAGAGGCACTCACCCTGCTCCTCCACAAAACTGTAGATGTGTCCCAGGAAAGCCAGGCAGTTGTGACCATACTTTAGTTATTCCCCTCACAGAAGACATCTAGAAAGAGTGAGTGAGGTGCTTCAGCCAAAGGCCCCAATCTTTGCACTAGCAGACGGTTGTATGTTCTCTCTCAATTCTTGAAAGCACAACATTGATATGGAGATAAATTTGTCCATCTGTCTCACACGGTCATTACTTTCAGTATTATTCTCTCCAGAACTGAGAGTTGAGTCAAAATGCTCTATTCTGGTCTGTAAAACTATTTTATCACTGCTTAAGTGCCAGATTTCCAGAGCAACAAAATGTCTTTGCAGCAAATGCTTCAGCACAACCGACAAAAATAACTGACACATTACTCACATGTAAATATTTGCACAATATTCAAATATACCATGCATGTGTATGGTTCCAAAAATCTGGCCCTGAAACCATCCGTATTTTAAGGAAACTTCTCCCAAATGTTCTAATGTAATTTCCAGGCAATATAAATGCTAACTATATTGGGAAGCTTTCCCAGCCCTGGAAAAGAAAGAAGTGTTTCTTCAGTGAGCCTTCATGATTCCTTAAAGTTGATTCCTTTTTCTCTCAAAGTCCAGACTTCCCCTCTCCGTGCATCCCAGCTCCTGATCTTCTCATTGTCCACCTCAGCTGTGGAAGGGGAAACAGTTCCTAGAGCAGATATATATTTCAGAAAGTACAGCATTTACTTTTAAGGTACAGACTGGAGTAGACATATCTGTCTTTCCCTGACTTTAGAAGATCCTGCATCCTTAAAGATGTACTCCAATGATTTCTAGTGCTTTATCCTTAGGACAGATATGTGAAAAGACTTCAAAGGAGAAGGGAAGATGGCAGGAAAAAGGAAAAGATATATAGGACTGAGAGACTTGCGCCACAAATCCATGGTTGAGTGCACATGGTTCAAATACTAGTTGCAAATACTACTAGGCAAATTTTCCTTGACAAAGATTTTCTGGAATAGAAAAACTTATTAAGTTTCACCAGAATAAAGTAGTGTTCTAGAATCAGTGGGTAGTAACATGACATCATGCGCAGTTTTGTTATCTTATTTTTTCGCATGTCCTATCTACTGCTGAGTTCCACACAGATATTTCGGATAGCCCAGTAAATTCTGCTTTGCAGTAAAGATTGTAAAGTATCAGAAGGCACATATAAACATAATCTACCACTATTGTTATTGTTTGAACTCAACGCCTAACGGCTGTTGCAATTTTAGTGTCCTTGTATTCTCTGCTGCACAAACATCCTGAAAGGATTTATATTCTATGTAAGGATCACAGATGGCTATATAGGAATAAAAGAAGAAATGAGCACAGAAAGAAAAGCAAACACAAGGTCACAAATGTTATCAAATATATATTCTGACAGCAACATAAGGTTGTCCTTTTCTCACTGCTTCTTCCATTGTCATACATGAGTAAACAAAAAGTTGTTCTGAATTGGTAATAGGACTTTCTTCATTAATGCAGAATTCATAGTTATACAGTGGTGGATATAAGCTGGTGGGAGAAACAAAAATACAGCCCACTATGGAGTCAAAAGAAATGATGAAGGGAACTAAGTCTTAATGAAAAGTCTTGTCAAGGAAGCCAAGTTGTTATATTTATGTTTGTTTAATTAATGTAAGAGTCCACATGTGCCTTATCTCATCAGCGAAACAGAAATAACAGTTTTAAGATATTAAATTTTTTATTTTGTTGCTTATCTCTAATCAGATTTTTCTACCATTTTCTTTCTTGTCTTAGCTGTATGTGAGAATCACCAAAATATGCTAGAAATCTTTATGCAACTGGGAGTATAAGAATTTCTGCTTACTGCCCAAAATTCCAGACGTAGCTCTACCTTTTTCTGTGTTCATGCCACAGAACAGTCTAAACAGGTCTAGTAATTATCTAGCAATATTAATACAAGCATGTTCTTCTAAGCTTCAGAGCCTCAGTCTTATTTAAAATTTTTTGGGACATTGCCTTGATGAGGAAAACCATCATTTTTCTTCTTGTGCAATACCCTCACAAACACTGAAAATAAAAGTGTATGGAGATTTTAAAATAGCTTCATATGCTTATTTTTATTCAGACTTTAGGATGGTTTTCGAGATTACCTTGTTAATACACCAAACTGAACTCCCCTTGAGTTGACATATTGCTGTGCTTGGTTCTCTTAAGCCTTTTGCTAACTTCAGACATCTTATTCTCTGTAAAAGACATTGTGTTTCCACATCCGTATTTAAAGCAACACTGTTTTATATCCTAAAAGTAACCTAAATGATTAAAACCTAAAGTGATACGATAGACATAACAGGAGGTTTATGGTCTGCTTTTACTGATCCTCAGTATCATTCAGAACCAAGTTTTCATTTTTCAAACCTGAGATGTCCAAAGATAACAGATTGACCTCTAGACTCTACCCTGTGGTGTTTTGGGCTGGGTCATTCTTCAAAGACTGCTCCTTCTGCCCCGTGTACCATCTAAACAGATGTTCCACAGAAATTTGAATGACGGCCAGAGAGCTTGAAAACAGTGAGGCAGTGGAGGTGAAGGGAATCAGGGGACAAAAGGCAGGAATATGGATAGAAGTGAATGAAGAACAGAGAGGAAAAGTTTGCACCAATGTAGATATGGGTGAATAAGTATAAGCAAAGCTTAAGAAGACACAGGATAGAAAATATTGCGAAGAAGGTAAGAGAGTCAGAGAAAGTGGGGAAACCTAGCAAAAAATAAACTAAAAAAAAAGAACAACAAAAGAAAAAAGAACACAATAAAAAAATTAAAAATGAAAACATTTGGAAAAAAACTACACAGAAGTGAGAATAGTTCTCTTACCTTCATATAAATCATAGAATCATAGAATTGTCTAGGTTGGAAGAGACCCTTGGCATCATCGAGTCCAACCATCTACCCTACTCTACAAAGT
>BJBW01001543.1:433181-454123 GCA_004320125.1 Scolopax mira | reverse complement strand
CCTTCTTTCAGGTAGTTGTAGAGGGCAATAAGGTCTCCCCTCAGTCTCCTCTTCCCCAGACTGAACAACCCCAGCTCCCTCAGCCTCTCCTCATAAGGCTTGTGCTCCAGACCCCTCATCAGCTTTGTTGCCCTTCTCTAGACCTGCTTTGGCACCTCAATGTCTTTCTTGTCATAGGGGGCCCAAAACTGGACACAGTACTCAAGGTGGGGTCTCACCAGTGCCAAGTACAACGGGACCATCACCTCTTGGGTCCTACTCACCACGCTGTTCTTGATACAGGACAGGGTGCTGTTGGCCTTTTGGCCAAGGATGGTCAAGGAACATTCATGAATGTTGCCTTGTCTTGAAGGCTTTTTATGATTTCATGGCATATTGGTGAGTTTGAGCAGAATATTCCTGAGAGTTGTGATCTCAGAAGCTGCTGCTTAACTGGACTTTAGTTTTAAATTAGCTAGAGGCCTTTAGGCAAAAAGCTATTTTAATGATCTTTTTGAAGATCAAGAATGAGTTAAACTTGTCATTCAGATAAAGTCCCTCTACTGACCAGAATTGACTTTATGTCATTAAAAAGAGCATTATAAATGCATTTATTACACTTACAGCTTCTCTTGTCAAGTACCTTTCACAAATAGTAGCACTAAGCAAAGGTCTTATATGAAAGGAGCTGATCCAAAGACGGAGACATTTTTGCTATTAATGAGAACCGAATGCACCTGTTAAGTCTAGGAAACCATCACAGGCTGCAAAGTTATCCTTTTAAGCAGGAAGAAAAAAGTGGTTGTTATCAATGTAATTCACTCTAATATCATAATTTTCCTCTACTCCTGATAATATTTTCATTAAAATTTAGGCTTATGCTCTTCTACATTTGTGCAGAATAGAAGGTTTTTACACTGACTTTGTCAGTTTCCTGGAATTTGACTGGTTGGCTCTGCTACCTTTTCCTTCCACTACCCTGATAAAATTTAAAAAAGGAACAAAATTGCCAGCCTACTAAAATAAAGAAGGTCTGAAAGGTTAATGCAGTAGAGCAAGTGCATAATATATTGTACATGAAAAGTTTAATATCTTATTCACAGAGCAAGAATTGTAACAAGGACAGAGAATGACAGAAAATTAAATAGTCCTCATGATGGTGTGAGTAATAAGAACAGAAAGTGTTACTGAAAACATAATACTTTTGAAGTACATGGTTAATATTGCAATCCAGAGCTCCTCCTTGAATTGTGAAAGAATGGATAAGGGTCATTATCAAATGAAAACTGACAGGTGCAAGAGAACCAAAACCCAGGAAAAATTCAGTGCTTTGATAAATATTAATTATAAATTATAGACAGTCTAAGAGGTTTGTTTATGTGGCTACATGTTTTTTTAAATAAGCTTATCTTTTATTATTTTACTGTTTTATACTTATTACAGACAATAATTAATGGAATCTCTGTGTCTTACTCTGAAGAACAGGAGATAATAACCATTTTCAAGCAGAAAAAAGAATAAATGATAGAATTTTCTGTTGTTTCTAATTTTGAGTACATGCAGATGTTTCTGGGAAGACTATATCTAGAAAATTATAAAATTATGATGTTTTTGATATGAACAGAATACTAGAATTGTTTCAAAATTACCTTTTATTCCTGGTCAAAGTATTTAGTTGGAGTTCCATCCCAAAATAATGGCTGGTCTCTCTAACCTAAAGGCAGAATACAGTACCTTACTACATACTAAATTAACTATCTCATTATTTTTATTTCAGCCTTATTTCCTAAGTTGTCAAGTCTACAACTGGAAACTGCTAACAACAATAAGAGAAGGCGGCTGTATCTTTCCCAGATCATTAATTGAACTGATCTTTCTGTAAAAGGAAGCAACTTATCTGTGCCTGAATTCAGTGGAAAACCACAGTGCATATGAAAAATTTAGTTACTGGTTTGGCTCAGCCATTAAAAAACCTCTGCCAAATACTTCTATGGTAACTGCTTATGGCAGTCTACTCTCAATGGAGAAGTAAAATCAGATTCTGTTCAAGAATGAATATTAATTTCAACTTGTGGCTTCTGAACAACACTCCAATCAGTTTAACTGTGGGCTCTCAGGCCCTCACATTAAGTGACTGACAGTGGGAATATTTACTTGCTAGTTGGCAGTAAAAGAAAAGACAAAGGTCTATGTTATTGGGTTATTTGTGAACATCTTTATAAAACAGTTCAGTTGGTGGTAAGATATTGACTTAAAGAGTACCTGTTTAATCTTTTTTTTCCCCTCAACTTCAGATGATTCCTCGTTCCGTCCCATGGACTGAATGCCCATTTGGAACTGGAGCACAGCAGGTGGTCATTACAATCACATCTTTTAGTTTAATTTAATCAAAAAAGAATGCACTCCAAGGCAACTCTAATATACTAATGTCGTCCCAGTTTCATCTTCAGAATGGAACCCACTAACTTGAAAGATCATCCTGTTACCCACCAAATAATGGAAGTTCCTTGCAATTCAGTTTCCATCTATAAGTTAATCTGATAATGGATAGAGCTGCTCTGCGTGAATTTTAAAATGCTGACAATTTTGAGAACTCAGGTGCTAAAAAGAAAGCAATGATTTTGATCTCTGGCCTCTATCATCTTCACAAGTCAGACTAAGGCAATTTTGAAATTAAGCTAGTTCAATCAAAAAAAAAAAATCAGATAGTTTCATATATAAAATGATACACATTTTAATAGCAATTGAGGGGACATTTTTTCTGATGAAGATTATATGAAATAAATAGTAAAGTAGTAATAGTAAAGTAAATAGTTCCATAAAAATTTTCATGTAAAAATAGTTGTTGTTTAAGTTTTATGTATTTATTATTTCAATTATTTAAATAATGCAATGTTAACTGTCAAGAATTTATCCAGATCCTGAAGAAAAAAACCCATTGTTATCAGTTTTATCTACCTGCATATACTGAAGAATCAAAATAATATTGAGTGACCAGATTTCTAATTCAAGTTTCTTTAAGCCTGCTATTCAGAGGGTTAATGAATATCCTTAAATAAGGAATGAACAAGAGTGGTTGCTTTTTCACAGCTCTGGCCTTGATTCGGAAAAGGATAGAATTATCAAAGTGGAAATAAGAAATCGGAACAAATTTAATTTTCATGTCTTGCCTCTCAACTCTTATTGCAAAACTGCTTTAGCTGCCTTGAGGCAAGTGAGATGAGCCAAGCAATTAACTGTCCCTGCAAGACAACAGAAGGCAGAACCTCTTATTGTTCAGTAAAACTGAAGAAGCAAGTTTCTCTAAATTTATCATCTTAAACAACGATAGTTTAAAGCTCTAAACAAGGTTGAATAAAGCCCTTGTCATATGTGCTTGTTAGTATTTAGCAAAGACAAATATGGTCTCTGGATTTAAGAGCATTAGTCTCTGCTGAAGATAACCAAATCAGAAATTCTCTAGTCAAAATAGCCAGTATGTAAACCTCACTGTGTCTTTGTAAATAAGATTATGAAATCTATCCTGCTTCCCAAGTCTATGTAACTATATTTAGTTGTTGCCTATATATATCTTCTTTATACAGTTTTCTCAAGAAGTCTAGATAGAGAGTTCCTAGAGTAATTTTAACTCTTTGTAGAAAGTCAATTTAAATATTTCTTGTAACTTACCATATCATTTTAGGCAGAAAAGGGCCTGACACATGCTAGGGATGCCACTAGTACTTAACAACTCATGATATGGAAGAGTTACTGTATTGGCCACATGATGTAAACAACTCCTATAGTGGAGGTAAAACACTGGTGATAGACACCGATAAATAAGGATCACTTTTTTAATACTTTATGAATCTACAATATGTTGAAAAAACGCAAAAAACAGATGAAGTTCATCTTCAAATTACAATTTTAATATCCAAAGAATTTGAGAATGCAAAAGAGCTACAGTCCCTATACTTGATGAATAAATCGAAATATATAAACACAGGAAGAGTTAGTGTGTACAAAATTTTCTTTGCAGCATTGCTGCAGTGGTATTTTGCAGTTACTGTCTCTTAGGACACCAGGTTGATAAATGTATTAAAGTGGCTTATTTGTAGATATAGCATTTATATGTGTGAATTGGGAAACTTTTCTATAGAGATTTATAGGAAAAAGTATTTAAGAACCTCAAAGATTCACCATGAGGTCTTCAAATAGAAGCACATTAGAGAAACCCATGATTACTTAGGCCAATTAGTACTGCTAAAGGCAAAACCCCAAACAAATGAAAAGAAATAGCAGAAGACATATAAGAATTTATGTGCATACATAAGTATTTATCAGTCAGTATTTCTATTACTCAGGGCAAAGTGAGCACATTGCGCCGAGTAGCAGTGTTACTGCAGAAAAATGCAAATACAGACATATCTCCCTACCCGCTCTTTCACCGCCCCCAAAACCCCTTCTTCCAGTTCTTCAAAAATGTAAATTCTTCACTGTTTCTTTATGTTACTATTTCAGTTGAAAATTATGCTACATTTCCAAGATGAAGTTATATTTAGAACATAAAAATAGGAACAAAGCAAAACATTTCACAGAGCATTGAAGTTCACTGGACATTCATTTTGGATGTCCAATAGTCAGTCACAAAGATTTTGTCAGTGACAAAAATTTAAAAGGGAATACAGCTTAATGAGATACAAGCGAAAATAAAATATAATTGATATTAATGAGATTTGAGGATAATACCTTGATTTCTACCTTAGAAATGCACATTTTAATGAAACTTGGTATAATTTTAAAATCATAATTAGAAAAATAATTCACATAAAAAGAAATGTTCTATATTTAAGCATTAGAGTTATGTTCAAATGATTTGATCTTATCTTAAACTTTTAAGGTGTTTTATTCTCAAGCACTGTATGTAAAACTGTAACTGAAACTTCATTACCACAGTCAAGTTATATATATACATTTTCATCCTTTTTTGAGTTTCTGAAATAAATGGAGTTCAAATAGAAAAACATAACCTCCAGCAACCAATAGGTCACATGTGCTTACAACATCTTTGAGCTTGAAACAAAAATGTGAAGTACTGGATTTGTAATTGAACCTTGAATTTAATTAATCTCAATGACTTCTTTTGAATGCGAATGAAGTCAATTGGAGGTACTGAAAAAAGAAGGAACCCCGTTGTTGCTCTGAAGGTTCCTGCGGTTTCACCAAATGACACCCTCCTTTCCTTTCAAACAAACATGTTATGCCTTCTTAACTCCAGGCAGGATATTTCATTTTAACACTGTTGTCTAACAATGGAGCTTCTGATGATCTTTGAGTGAAAAGCCAGTGTATAATGGACACTTCCCATGCTTCTAACCTTTACTCCATCAGCATATTTACAGAATTAGACATAAATTTTTTAATAGGAAAAAATTATTTCTCTTATGATCAATTAAAAGGAATATTTTCTTATTACCTTTTTATTATTTATGATTTTTAATCTTTTTTTTTTGGTTGCAAAACCAAGCCAATTATACTGAGTTTCTATATATGTATTTGTAATGTAAATTCTTATGACAAGATTGGACAGGCATCGGAGTAGAGAAAGCCACCGTTCAATTGTAATTCATGCAGTGAGCCAGCCTTTTACGGTGTGTAGATTAATGACATAGTCTTGGAGAAAGCACTTTTTGTTCTGAACTAAAAAGAAGAAACAGGAAAAAGTAGTATCTTATTTGAAAGGAAAATTCACAAGAAAATTAAGGCTCCAGAAACAACTGAGGACACATAAATTCTGAAAATTCAGAGGCATAAAGAAAAGAAGGGCTGGACAGAAGGTCAAGTATAACAATAGGCTTTTCTTATTTAAAATCTTTAGAAACTTGAATCATAGAAGAAAATGGCTACAGGACCTCTGGAGGTCACCTGGTCTAACACCTTGCTCTTCGACAACTAATTACAAAGTTTGACCGTGTTGCTCAGAACCTTGGCCATTTGGTAGTGAATATCTCTAAGCAGGAACATGCAACAACCTCTCTGTGCAGTTGGTGCAGGGCTTGACTCTTCTTGTGGTGTAAACCCACTGATAGCAAAAAACAAACTCATCTCACAGATGCAGAATCTGAGAGTAAGAGGCCACAATCACAAGTTGCAATAGGGAAAAGTCTGACTAAACATAAAAGGTCTGACTAGACTAGATAAAAAAAAAAATATATATGCACATATATTTCCCAAGTCAATCTCATACCTCCTGCGTACCTTTTGGACAATAATCAGAAGCTAAATTTACTAGTGATGCTTAGGAGACACAGACTCCTTTCTAAATTTAATTTAAATACCTGGGCATGGTTGGTAATTACAGAATCTTCAGTTAATCTTCTTAGTGTTTATGGTTCTGTTCTAGGATCAAAGCCAGGGATATGCTGAGATCAGGTTCAACAGGCTCTGGCTTAAAAAATATCTCTTCAACTCCCTACCCCACTTGATCCAAGGCACGGGTTCGTGCCAGATTTAACATTATACAACACACAGTGCCTTATGTAATATTCCTCAGTGCATCTCAGCACTTTCACAGCATCATAGAAATTCAAGCATTCTGTTTCAGTGTGAAAGTAAGAAAAAAAAACCTGAAAAAAACAGAAATATTATCATTTGTCCAGAAAATATATTTTAAAATAGCAATTTTATTTTATTGCCATATTTAGTGTAGTATTGTGTACAATGAGTTAGCCTTTGTTACTCTAGAAATATTTCAACAAAATATGTTAACCTTCTATAAAGTCATGGATTTAGTTTGTGAAACAAAAAGGAAATTTTAAAGATCAATTTAATGGAATTACATTTTTTCTTTTGTGTGTGATATAAATGGCATGGAATAATAGAAGACTCCTAATTTCTCTTGTATTTAAATGTCTACTCCAGATGTGAATTAATCAACTTCTTAAAAGAACAGTCAGTAGGACTAAAACACTTTTGTGTCACACTAAAATGAAATTATGCTAAACTTGTATAGCTCCACCAAACTTGAGCAGGCTGGTAGGTTTTTTTTTCCTCACTTTCTTTTCCTCCCCATTTATTCTGGCTATGTTCTGCATTCTGCATGTTTTTACTGCTGTTGCTTTCATTTCCCACCTGTCTATATCTCTTTTTTTGCACTCCCCTTCATTCTGCCTGTTAAAATGATCGGCATTTTAATAATCAGTGTTGATATTGAAATGTTATCCTTGGATTGCAAACTCTGATACCACTGAGACTAATGGAATAAAGGTGAGCTTTCTTAAGATGATTTGTTATACACCATTTGTATTTCTAAGAGCTACATGAATGAAACTGTTAAAAAGTAGGATATTCATCACAATCAGAAAAGATTCTGTGGTCAACATATCTTTGGAATATACTTTTGCCACTTCCCTTATGATTCATCTACCCGATGGCTCATGGGATCATAAACTGATAAATAACAACTGCACAACAACAAAGATCTCAATGATTGACTGATTCTTTCTTAAAAACATTGTTATCTCTGTGTTGGAACCACCAAACAACAATTACAGTCTGACAAGCTAGTAAACATATTTTAGATTCCCTTTCATGCCCTTATTTTTTCACTGTTTTTCTCCAGAAATCAATTTAGGATTAAAATTTTCAGATAAATAATCCATTTGACTAGCTATGAGAAGACTCTCTTCATTATGCTGAGGAGCTAGATGGCTTTCTACTCTCTGTTCCTAGGATCTGCTAGAGTAATTGTTCTAAAGATTAAATCTTATTTCAGACTTATTTCTGAAGTATTCTTTCTAAAGTTTCACTCCCCCACTCACCCTATACTCTTGTATCTATAACAACTATGGATCTATAATTCCTCTCAAAAAGATATAGTATTAAATAATGATTTTTCCCTGAATTTTGCAAAATTATGTACTATGTTATTTACAACTAGAAATGTTAAGTGACCTGGTGTGACAGGCTCCATTTTCACAAAATACATTTTCCCAAGGTAGTTAGTAAACTCTCATATAAATTCTAGAGTAGACCTCGGGGGACAAAGTAACACAAGCATAGTTTTGGTTGAAATAAAACTTTTTGCTGTATATAAGTTTAAGTTAATTGTCACTTAACATTCTCAGAAAGAACTGACTCAATTTTAGCCACATTTTTCCTATTGACACTAATGGGAGTTGTGCAACTACTAAAGTTTACAACCCATTAAATACCCAGAGGGAAACATAAAACACTTCTGCTTCCTACTGTTGCACCTTAATTCAGTAAAATTTGTTGAACAACTTCTGTGCTGATGTCAGTGAGAGTTTTACCACTGGTGTCAAAGGGAGCTGAATCAGCATATCAATTACCATTATAGAAAGAGTCACAGTGTTCTTGGTAAGATGTTCAGTTTCTTAGAAAATTGGACATGCAGAATTTTGGGCCAGGTAAACCATCTGAGGGTGCTGAGGATCATATGAAAGTTGACCTGTCTGAGGGTGCCAGATCCCTGGAACTGGCTGCCCAGAGAAGGTGTGGAGTCTCCTTCTCTGGAGACATTCAAAACATGCCCAGACATGTTCCTCTGTGATGTCCTCTCCGACCCCTACTGTTCTGTGATTTCATGATTCTTTGACCATGACATAACCCAGCTGTATTTGGTCAGAAAAGTTTCAGCGTCAGCATGTGCTTACCTGCGGTGAGTCCACTGAATCACGAGTGAAAACAGAGGTGTCCAAGCCCATACTGGACTGAAATAACCCATTGCTTGCACTGTGTTGTGTTTTGGCTTCCAGTTATAGCCCCCAAGATGGATTTACTGTGTGTTCCCCATTAGAGGAAATGTCCCCTTATTTTCCCCTTATTTTCCTTCCTTTCTGGAGCGGTTACACCCCACAAATTGTCACAATCTTGTTTTCATCCTAAATGCTCAGCAATGCTTCCTGATCAAAAAAAGATGCTCTTCTATATTTTTTAAGGGGCTTATTTTATTATTATTTTGTCTAGTGTGTTTGTCATGCTCGTTCCTGTTGAAAGGTTCAGCTGGACAATAAGGGTAACGTGTTCTCATGCATGCCTGAGACGTTGTCTGTCACTGTTAGTGATAATATCCTACCAATTTGAAAGAATGGAATGGTTATTTTTCAATCTTGACTTTAAATGAAGCAAGAGGAGTTGAGGGAAGAAAGTTACTGTTATGGTTTATTCACCAGAAGGACATAAGCCATTTCTGTGACATAGGCAAATATAATTGAAGACCAGAAAATAATTTATTTTTAAATAATAATGAATCACTCCAAACCTCAGAAAAAGATATATTTTTGAGTCAGGAAGTATGCATTTGTAAAATAAAGATGACTGTCACATAAGACATCTTTTAAAATCAGAGAATCATAAAATCATAGAACCATAAAGTCATAGAATCATAGGTTGGAAAGGACCTTTAAGATCATCAAGTCCAATTGTTCAGCTAACACTGTCAAAATCACCTCTAAACCATGTCCCTAAGCATCATGTCTATAGGTCTTTTAAATTTTTCCAGGATGGCAATTCCAGCACTTTCCTGGGCAATCCATACTTGAGTAATATTATCATAGTTTTGAACACCAAAATATGTCTTTTAAAACCTTTTCTCTTTTAGAAACAAGAAAATGTTTGATCAACATTAAATGTATTCCAGAATTTTATAGTGTTGTGTGAGATTCACAATTTTTTTTTTCATTAGACTTTATGACTTTCTTTGGGATTGATCTAGTCTCTAACCTCTGAATCTCACACAACACCATAAAATTCTGGAATACATTTAATGTTGATCAATTTTAGAGTGAGTGGAAACAGAAAGCAAAATTTGCAACTGCTGGAATAACTCAGCAACTTTCTCAATTTATGAATCAATGTTTCAGACAATTTACTATGTAATTTAGGCAGTGGTTGCTTCATGAATTATTGGAATTTTTTAACTCTTTTTGTCTAAGACTTTTTGTCTAAAGTTAATCTTTAGACAACGTTAATTCCTCTTTATCTTCTATGCTTTTTTCCTCCTGGCTCAAAGATAAAACATAGGTAAAACAGGCAGAAGATAATTTTAGAAATAGAAATATAATTCAGAGACGTTTGATTGGAGTTTTAAGTATTACAATATTTTCTTGTATAAGATCCATGATAATTGGTGCTCATGGTGAGGAATCTTTCTTATAATCTGAAATCACATAAGGATTTTTTTCCCAGAAGAAATCTGAGACTGCATTTGTGTGTGCTCAGCCACAGTACTGGGTGCATGCTCTGCCTTTTCTAGCACTGCCAGAGGAGTGCAGAGAAAAAAATCTAACACTCTAACAATCTAAAAATCTTCCTTGCAGGCAAGTTTATTGATTTTGTTTTTTAACACAGGCCTGGTGATCCATGGAAAATATACATATTTTAACATTCACATTCTCCATTTGAGCTATGGCAAAATGTCAGCTGGAGAAAACTACAATATACCACATCTTCAAAACAAACACCATTTGCTTCTATTTTTTTCATGTTCACTTTCAACATTTACTACAAAGTAGAGAATTAAAGTGCCCCTGAGCCATTGGCCACTGCAGGGCTGGGACAGGTGAAAGATTGGTACCGAGCAGTGGCAGCTCTGCAGTTCACAAGGCCCTCTGCCAGTTCAAGACCACGAGTACAGAGAAATCAGGTCCACATCAGATGCATTTTCTCCCTCTGTCTCACAGCAAAAGGTGAAAAAAGGGTTGGGAGTTCTAAGACTTATGACTGCAGTCAGATATGGGACCTGTAGAAAGGAAGTCCAAAGAGGGCAATTTATTCTACTTTTAGTTAAGGACAACTTTAGGACTGTCCCTGTGAAAAAAAACTGAAGGTAAAGTAGAGCTCATGTATATTTCCGTTATGGACTACCTATATGTCTATATGCAGGTTCTCTGACATAGAAATAAGACACACTACACTGTTGTTACCAAATGAAAAAATTTAACCCAGACAGGTTTTTAAAATATTATTCTTTTCTTTACAAAAAAACACACTGCAGGATCCCACAGTGCTGGAAAGTATAAATGTTGAAATGTGCATCAGCCTTTGTGCAACACCTTTAACCATCATGCAGTCAGCAGCCAAGACTGAAGGTAGTACTAATTGCTGCCTTTCGTTAGGCTCTTATTATTTAGGACTGAAAGATGTATATTGTAATATAAAGAACATATTTCAAATCCATTCATTTGTTATAACAGGCAGACAATAATAGATCATTGTGGTTTTCATTCATCCCAAGCGAATTTAGAGTAGTTAGCTAAAATTCGTTATCTAAATCGCAATACCTTAATAGATGTATTTTAGAGCCCATCCTGCAATATGGGGTAAATTTTAATTATTCAAACATACTTGAGTAATAGAAAACCATCTTCAAATATTTGTGTTCTTGCAGTCTTTCTAACAGTTAAATATGCACACATATACCCATGTATCCTAGATTTTCCTACACTTTTTTATAAAAAAATCTCTATGCACAGTTATACAACATAGAATATGTCCAATTATGGTTACACTTGAAATGTATATATACAGAAAAATACAATAAATACTAACTACTTATGAATTTCAATCATCCGTATTTTTATTTTGCATATATATGAGCATTTGTGACTACATCTATTTATATTCAGAGATTTATTTTTTTTTTTGGAAAATCACAAACATTTTCTAATAGTAAAAAGATGTTCATAATAGTAAGAAAACTGTCTAATTGCATTTTCTAAGCACTTTTGACTGCTTCTCTTGCATTTTCCCACAGACTACTGAAGTATCAGGCTGGGATTACTGCTTCAGTTTTTGGGGCTAAGAGGAAGTAGGTACGAACTTATTATTTACTGTATTATTCTGAATACCTTAAACTAGACACATTATTCTGTAGTCTAGTCTTATATTTTAACAGTATTTATGCAAATGCATACATATTGTATTGAAAGATGAAATAAAAATAATAAAAATCTGTATCTTTTTCATTGTATATTCATTTTTTTGCCTCTTGGAGAAATATCCTGACTCATTGCCAGACATCTCACATTTGTTTATACTTTTCTTTGTATCTTTCCAGTTGACTGTGTGGTTGAAAGCTTGCATGTGTGCAGAATGAGAATGAGAGAGTTCAGCTGAAGAAATAAAGCCCATTCTGCCAATAATGAGAGATACAATCACTCTTTCCAAACGTAGGAGCAAATTCAGCAATTTTTACTAAAACCCAGTAACAGTTTTGTCCCTTCCATGGTGCCAATGTCATGCAGTGTTTCACAGAGTAATCACAGTTGTTGAAGATGCATCTCCCTCGTCACAGAGTTGGTTTGGCTATCAGGAGCAACATTAGAAATGGAACTCTTTCCTGAAAGTGACTGTGCTTAGCGACTAACTCTATTAAACTCTGTATGGCCTGCATTTTCCACATACCTTTCATATTTTTCCCTTTTAATATGTTCTACAGCTCAGAAAAGTCTTGTCCCCTCAGCCCACAGCTACAAGCTAGTAGTCTGGAACCAAGATTAAATCTAAAAAATGTCAAATATAATGAAAAGAGCAGAGGAGGAGACTGGATGGCTTAGTGGAATGGAAATGGCTTATGAAGTCTTTCACCTCAAATTCACTGCTTTGAATCTTCTGCATTCAGTAGTGACTGGGATTTTTGAGCATTTGATAGTTGTTCAGCGACCTGTGCTAAAGAAGCTGTTAGTCTCAGCTGAGCTCCTTGTGACTGGTATCCACATTGCAGAAAACATAGCATGTGACACCGAGAATTTTACATCACTATGGGTGATATCAGCAAAGAACTAAAAGGGTAGAGAATGAGGTATAGTTTTCCAAAAGGAATTTATACATCCATTTGACCAGGATGTTATTAGCAATTGCTGAAAATTATTGATATAATTTTGATGCCTTTTTCTGCTCTTAAAAAATTACCTTAAAAAGAGCCATGAGTTATTTTACTTTTAATGAGAATTCAAGAATTATGAAAGACAGTGACAACTGTTTATTTGTTTCCCTCTGACTCTCCATGTAGATAGAGGTGGCCATCATCCAGAATTTCTGCAATTTTCAATCTGTCTAAAGTTCAATCTTTCTAAATTAGTTTTACCATGAAAATTAAAAATATTTACCGTCATTTAGCATTTACCAACCATTAAAATTGTTTACAACCTTTACTTCAGATAAAGAGGTAATGTTCTGAAATGTTTACTGTCTCTACTTTTTACATTTTCATTCTTTACATGCTCATAAGATTTATTGTTCTGAAGGAGACAATAGACTCATCAACTTCAAAAGTAACAATCTTAAGACTGAGTAAACCAGAGTTTTGAAGTTTTTCTGAAAGAAAGATCTGAAAAGTTGCATTTTGTTAAAAAAGAATGTATTTTCATCCCAACTCCTACTAGGAATTACTGGAAATGTCCCTTGATTCAATAGAAATTCCCACTGCATTTGGTTACATTAAGGAATAGGATAGAAGACTGATACCAGAATCCTTTTTCTTTTTTTGATGATTTGCAGTTTTTTCTTCCTTGCAGATTGTATACAGATTTATATTGTAATATATATATAGTTATATAGTATAGAATATACGTACACTAACTTGATCCTTAAAAATATGAATCACATGTTCTGAAAAATCTGTGATTTACGAAGAACTCTGTTTGCAAACTGGAGTAAACAGGATGAAACACCACCAATCATAAATCCAGTTCCTTCCCATGTTAGAACAGAGGCAAGGCAAGCTACTGATGATACAAACTATGTTAAAGGATGTCTTATCAGACTAATGCCAAGTCTGGCCTAGAACACAGAGCAGAATATGGAAAATAGTGGCAGTTATTTGCATCAATGTTATTACTTTGGATGCTTATTACTCTGCATTCTCTGAAATGTAAAGGGCAAGAAGAAAAAGTCCATGTGTTCACATTAATGTGTGTGATATTTTTCAGTCTAGTAAATGATCTTTTTAAAATATATTCCGCCATTCTCTTGTGTGTTTCTTCACACAAACTTAACATTCATAGAAAATATTGGACTAAGCTTCATTAAGTAGAATATTCAAGAATCAATTAACATGACAGCTTTAGAAATAATTAGTGAAATGAAGCAGAAGCTTCCTTTCTGAAAGAATAATATGGTCAACACCAACCATCAACTTACACTATTTTCTATTCCTTGTGCTTTGCACCGCCTCATCCCTCCTTCTCTTCCTGTTGTGCCATTGCAGGGTTCAGAGATTATCTCAATCTTGTGACCTGGAAAAATCAAAGAATGTACACAAAGCTTTGCAAGCAGGAAACAGAGTATTACTGACAGGTCAGGAGTATGCATGTGACCCTGCACCGGAGCTGGCATCTAGCATCCAGCTATGAGCAAAATAAATCTAAAAACCACAGAATTCATATCATAGCAGTTTAACATTACTGGGTCTTCTCATCATGTAGAAACGGACTGCTGCATGTTTAGATTGTTGTACATACATCTAGTGCTTGATCTTCAAATGATGGGTTACAGGCTGATGTATCAGAGCCATCCATACTCCAGTGCCTAAGAGGAGGAAAAAATTGAAATTCTAGTTCAGTACTGGGTAAACACTTCCGTGTGGCCTGACTCCAACATCAGCACTTCATTTTAATGATAACGGCAGCTCGGGTGTTCATTCTAAAATCCTTAAATGTACTTAACAACCTGTTTATGCTTGGAGTGTAGTGAGTTTATGGGGACAGCCAAATGAAACAGATAAGTGTATTATGTAAAACCGTATTCTGAAATGTTTATTCTAGCAGTTAGTATGCATCTGGAGTAAATTTGTAGACTGTTATCCTTGGGTTTCATGCATTTTAAATAAAGCATATTTATTTTAATTTAGAAGCAGAAAATTATGTGGGAAATGGAAAGATTTTGACAGCAAAACAGTAAATTGGGCATTGTTTGAAAAGGTATACTCATCTTAAAATCATTGTTAATATTTCATGCATTTGAATTTCTGTTGCATGCAGGTTGTATGCTATTCCAGCTGTGGATCAGCAGCTGCAGCTATTAAAGTTATATATTCATTCATATATTAAACTTTGTTTAGCAAAATGGCATCATTTCTCCCTCTATCCAACAAATCACTTTCTAGAATGAAATCAAGAGATGAGGGTCGGGCTTAGCCTGAATGTGCACGTGTGTTGCAAGACATCTATTTTCTTTTTGGCACTTTTAGCACTTCCAATCTATCACAGTTCCACTTGAAATGAATATTTTTAAATGGTTCATTACTATTAAAGGCACTGTAAGTCTGATTTTTATAGCCATGAAATCATTTTTACAGAACTTTTAATAATCTTTTGTAACCTCATAAAGGAAGTTACTTTTCTCTTCAAATGCCTTGTCTATACAAGACATTTACTACACATGGATTTCTATAGTTTATATGAGAACTTCTTCCTAAAACCACTTGAAATAGTAAAAATATAGCTAAATTTTTACAAAAAGAATTTTTCAAAGAGATAGAAGGACAGGGACTTGTAATATTTATAATACTCTTTTCCTAATTTGAATTACTTTATTTAAGGAAAAGGAATTAAGTTTAATTAAATTAATTTTTTGAGACATTTGGATTCAAGCAGGATATTTTAGACTGCATTGTTATTCAGTCCAGAGTTAAGACTGAGCTGTACCTTTCAACATGAGCAGCAGGTCGGTTAAAAAAACAGCAGAAACCTTCACAGGTACAAAGAAGCAAGTCTCTTTTTTCCCACTTTCATCACATTCTTTCCACATCTTACTGCTATCATCTGTGTCCAGATAGAATAAGTTAAAGTTAGCAGCACTTCAAAATTGAGTTTGAATATTATGCTCTTTAAACACTATTATAAAACAAAACCACTAACCTTTGTCAATGTATCCTGGCCTGAGGCAAGTAGAAGGAATTTTATTGACTAGATTTTTTTTTTTTTTTTCTAAAGGAAATGGATTTATGACCTTCAATAAGGGCTCTGAGAAATCTGAAGAAATTAGGGATGCAGGTATGTTACCTGGGGCATATGCATTTCCATGGTAAATATCAGCAGAAAAACAGCCATATGAACTAAACAATCAGTAAGTAGAAACAATAATGAGAACACTACTTTTGCTTCATGACTTTTGCTTCCCTGTCACAAGAAAACTGTTTCAGGGCAGAACAAAAACTCTCTCTAAAATTCTCTCTCCCTAAAGAATGCAGCTTGATTTTATGGTACAGAAGCTGTGACTTTTACCCCTAAGGCACAAAACAGCTTTGATACACAAGAGAAAATATGAATACTTAAGGGGCAGAGCAGCAAGTTCCCTTTCATTAAGAAACTGGCATGCATATGATGTAAATGCCCTATGGGCTTGCACACATTTTGTTCTCAATGGGGAAAAACTGTGCTAGCTTCTTTGAATGAGGAAAGGAATTAGAGAACAGCATCTGAGGGCAATGGGTAGCAGACATGGCTCATCAGCAGCCGTGGCGAGTGACTAGACAGATTCAGAAATTTGTATCAGCCTGATTTTCCCTTCCAACTGTCAATCACATTTTACAATACTGAAAAAAGAAAAGCAAAAAAAAAAAGAAGGAGAAAAAAAAAGACTTACACTCATATGTTTATATATAACAATAGCCTTTATTTGCAAATAAACCATAGATTTCTGTGAGGTTATTGTTCTTAACAAAAGATAACACCTTGCGGGATTGAGAGCAACATTGTCTATGCCAAAGCTAAAAGCAAAAAACCAAGTCCTTTTAAAACAATCAGGCTTTATGTATTTGACCCTGAAGTAGATTATTATTTCAGTTTCAGGTGTATAAAATAATTTCAGGGTATAAATTTGGGAAGTACACTACAAATCAGTGTCTAATCTTGAGGAAAATCATTGGGTAAAATTTATGAGACTAAATCAACAAATTTTCACAGATTTTTATAAACCAAGAATTCTTATTATGAAAATCTGATCTGCTTAAATAATTTAAAATCAGGTCTTCTTTTTAAACCACAACAAAAAATTCTTAAACTTTATGATTTTGGGTGGGGGTCAAGTAAGCATAAAAGTTTCAAAAAGGTCTGGGAATGAAAGCTCTTTAATGTTCAATGTTTTCCAAATGTCACAGATTTTAGAAAATGTTTTATGAACTCACAACATGAGTTCAAATTTAGTGAATTCTTTCCTCCATGAATAATTCCCTTGCAGTTTTCCAGGGACCTTGAATTACAAAACACGCTTGTCTACCTGGGGAAGTACATGTTATGCAAACAATGAAGAATAGAAATAAAGAAAACTTTGTATGGTGGTGTTGTTCTTTCCAGAAACATAAATAATCCCAGACTATTCACCAGTTACCTTAGAGATGAACTAGCCACTAAACCGTCAGGGAAATTAATTATCCTATTGTAGAAATAATGCACTGGGGAAAATGAACTACAGTATCTGGAGTGGTGAGACAAGTCTCCTACTTCCTACATGAAAAGAAAAAGAAACTATTTTCTAGGTATTGCTGTTTCTAGGATGGGATACTATGTTCATACAATAAGGCTAGGGAGAAACTTCTGGCTTTGCACAGGTGACATTTACTGTGACTTATTTATACTAACCATCTACAGTGGGACAACACCTACCACTCAATCACACTTCCTCATGCAATCTAAAAGCAGTCTCAAAGAACAAGGGAATATCATGCTCATCCAGAATATATTTTCCTGCCCTGATATTGAGAAAAGCTAACTTGAACATGTGAGTCATAGAAGGGAAAAGACGAATTGGCAATGTACCAGTGACAAAGCAAGCAAAACACCAACAATGGAGAAACCGAGCCTGGTGGAAATTACTGACATGAATCAACCGTTGCTCAGCAAGTACTTCTCAAACTTTAATCCAACACTAGGAAATGTAAAATTGGACTGGTCCAAAGTTATTTCTCTAGCCTTAATTTGCTTGCACCAAACTTTGCATTCTTGAAGGTGGGGCACACCTAAAGCACAGATAGCCTTAAGTCAAAATTGCAGATAAGTGTATTTGTGTAGTGATACAGTATCAACAAAGTTACCTATAGCGAGATTTTAGTACCTTTAGAATGAATTAGGTTAAGATTAAACTATAATTAAAAAAATCAGCTTTCTCTGACTTTTGCTGTTGCTCCTACAGAATGCTACTGTTCCCAAGACGTTTTCCTGCAACCCTTAGTCTCTATTTTAAATTAACAAGGAAAAACATAGTGATTTAAACTGAGAAAACAGGGAGCCACCAGACTGACCTTTTTCCCTCCGCTGTAAAATGAATACACCCTTAAGAATCTCAAGTTGTTCTCTGAGATAGGAGAAACACTTTGAAGAGTGTAATTGCTTGAGCCCTTGACTGCATTTGTAATTTCTTGTGCAAGCTTTTCAACTTTCCAAAATTGTCAGGAACAAAGATGAAACTGCAGCACCTGGCAATGGTGCTTCTCTTAGACAACAAAAATAGGTGTTTGCTTGGCACAACAGACCCTAGGGTCTGCACCCGGACCCCCTTATTTTTGTGATGTAAGAAGATGTGGAGAATAGACAATTTGAAAACAGGTAGACATAGTTACTGGGCAGGTAGAAGGCATGTGTGGCTGAAGGGTTTCTTGGCCTTGTTTTTCCTTATCAGCAGCAATCACTGCAGTTCCCAATCACAGCAGAATCATAGTCTGATTTCCCCACCTGATATCCAGCCTGGCACATAGCCCAACTTGGGTTTTCTCTCTGTAGTGTGAAAATCTGGGTTCAGGGATAAGAGCAAGCAGGGTAATTTTCTGCATAACAGTGGGAAGACATGTGGATTCAGGAAAGGGGCCTGGCACCTGGAGGACAGACCAGTTTAGCAAAGGGAATGTAAGGATGTTATTGCACCTTCATTCCTTCAAAATAGTGACCTCTGCCAGCCTCCATCTCGATGTCCAAAACCCCTGCACTTCCTTCCCTCTCATCAAGCTTCAAGGTCTCATTGACTTCTCCCTTTCCCCGTATCCCCAAACTGAGGCTGTCTAGAGTCACTCTCCCATCTCAGCTCCATTTTCCATCTCAGACCACTTACATTCACAAAATTATTTTTTGCCATCACATGGACAAACGTTTTTGTCTTGACTTCTGAGGTAGTGGAATTCAAGTTTGGTTACTGCCAAGAAGCTTGAGGCCCTCTCCAGTTTGAAAATACCAACTGCCACACAGGACTTGAACTACGGGTGTACTGTGGCAGCAAAACGGAAAGTTCATCAAAATACAGCTAACTCAAGATGGGTAGGAATGTCATGTGAGTGAAACTGTAATTCATTACACAGGTCCAACAGGTCCTCTTTGTCAATGTCAGAGCAGTTGAGTTTACCAGGGAAGAGTTTGTGAAAGTGATCTGAAAGGCTGTGAGGTGTGGCATCTGCACCCAACAAAGCAAATTTTTTATGGGATGGTATTGGACCTTACTGACCATGAGTGAGACCATAAATCTGGATTTAAACATGTTATCTGCTTCTAAATACTAGACTATCTGCACCTCTTTGGAGACCTGTTTCAAAGCTCCATAAAATAAACGAAAGGCACACTGAGCTTAATGACCTCTTGATATCCTACTGTTGTTACTGTTATTAATGATTTTGTACCACTTAATGATTTGTGTACCACTAAGTAGTAGTGGTAATCATACACAAACTCTTCTTAACACATCTAACTAAGCTTTATAAAACCTTCACCATCTCCATTTTATGCCAGAGGAACCTGAGGCACAAAAGCTGAATCTCATCCAGAGGATTCATGAAATTGTGTAGTAAGTTCAAGGTTTTATTTTAAGTTTAAAACAATAGATTATTAGGCAAGCATCATATCTACAGCCAGCCATGTTCAAGTACTGGAGCCAAGATACAGTGAATAGGAACTGACCATCAGACTGAAAGCCTGTTAGCATCAACCCTACCCAGACAACCCTACCCTACCCCTGAAGTTCTGTTGGTAAAGTCTCTCAGATTTTCTTATTTGCCTATATTATTGAATATGTTTACTAAATGTCCTGAATATGTCCTGAATATACCCTGCTGTATGCTCTGGAAACCAATCTCTCTTTTGCCATAGACCACCATGAAAATTCAGGTATGTGGTCTTGAACTTAGAGATTGATTTTGTATTCAATATGAACATGAAATAGGCCAATTTCTTTGTTGTTTTAGTTTTTTCATGAAAAATGTAATAAAATAAGAATCTAGTGCTCCAAATAAAACACTGTAAAACAAACTTTAATCTCCGAGTCATTGGAAAACATTGTTTACAGTTCAGAACACAGAGTATATCCTGAAGTGACCATCCATCATCGCTCTAAATTGCTGGAGGAAATAGAAATAAAATGAGAAAGCATCTATGATTTTATATTAATTGCAACTCCAAGATGGTCTTGCACCAATCAAAATAAGGCCAGTCTGATGGAATTTATAGATAGGTAATACTGAAAACATATTTCAAGCCTCATTTTATGTCAAGGTACAAAAATCAGACTTCAGATCAATGGTGTAATAAAATAGTACAAAGTAGCTGATGAAAGCTAACTTGGTTCCAACACAAGAATTCATCATGATAAACATATCTCTCATTTCCACATCTGTCATCCATTTTTAAAACCAATAAATCATTTAAATATGGATTTAACTGTTCCTACAAGTCGTTATAGCGTCATGCACTCCACTGAAGGAGAACTTTAACAATAATGCACTTTTCTGAATTCAGATTTATAAAAAATGGATTAGAAGGTTAAGTTATGCTCACATAATTACTGTGCACAAACAACTGGTCTTTTGCTGGCTGGCATTTCTGTCTTCCACAGGCTTGAAGTCACCTGATAGAGGCTGTGCTTTTACAGAAATGGGTGAATGGTTTAGATTAAAAGCTACCTAGGTAAGAAAAGTGCTTCAACCTGAGGGTGGAATGTAGGTATCTGTGAGCTGGTTTGGGCTGTGCCTGGAACGCTGAGGGCAA
>BJBW01001543.1:419803-433091 GCA_004320125.1 Scolopax mira | reverse complement strand
GCCAACCACCCCTCCCCACCCCACGAGAAAACACCCTGCAATTCTTGGCCCAATCTGCTGAGTTGTTGGGTTGCTTTTTTCCTTCTCCTTGTGATAAAGGGCTTGGAGGAGGCAGAAAGAAACACTGAGGAAAGGACAAAGAGAGGGGCTGGCAGGGGATGTTAAAAGGCTCATATCATTTTCATCCTTGATCATAACTGAAGGAAATCCAGGCAAAGTCAGAGGGATCACAAGTCCCAGCAAACATAATCGGATTCTGATTTCATTACTAAGCTTTGCACATCCTTGATAAGAGATATGATTAGAAAGTCGGTGGTAAACTCACTTTATGGACCTTTATTTCAGAATTTTAATTCATTTATACTTCCAAACATTAATCTTTTGTTCTGTTATGTGTATTTCTAAAAGCAAATCCCTATTCAGTTATACCAACTTTTAAAAATACTGTGACAGTGAACATAGAAATGGAAGCACTTTTCAATGCTTTAATATAAATATTTAATAATTTGGCAATACACTAGCTGTATTTAATTTATTTTTAATTTTGCAATGACTGCACTTTTAACTATTTAATATGCTATTCTTACATTGGAATCATGAAGTCAGTCTAAGCAATATAAACAACACTGTAGGCAGCATTCATCACTGTAAGAGCTAGTGGAAAAAATCCTACGATCTCTCTAGTTGTTATAATAATGATGTTGGTTTCCTGTTCACTACAAGGGTAATTAATGAAGAATTTGGCTGAACTGCACATACCAGGCAGCTAAGGTAATACTTTATGTACACATTTCACTACAGCATAACACACAACACAGGGCTTGTTTTCTTATTTCTTACTTTGAAGATCAATCAGGTCACTAGGCAACCAGAATATTGACCTATAACTATAAGTACTTTGCTGAAGCTGTGTGTAGTTTCATTAATTCTTCTGCTAGTGCTGTCCATCTGAGATAGTGAAAATTTCATTACTGTCTCTGAATACATTTCATGCATAACAAATGAACAATCAATTAAACATTATTTTTTTCTTATTCTTTTTGTCCCATTTGTCCCTAAACATTATTAATGTTCTACATGACATTCGTTCTCCCCTTCAGATTTTAAGTAATCATTGGTCTTTTAATAAAATTCACCTTTTCCTAACCTAGAACAAGCTGACAAATTAAGAAAGAAAATACTCTCAGTTATTCACATGGTATTCCGCATGACTTCAAGCTTTGTGATGAGCTTAGAGATTTAGGGATGAAAGAATCTGGATTTTGTTTTGTTTCTCATACCTGAATGCACGCTTACCAAAAGCATTTATTTAAAATGTTAAGACTGACTACAGTAGAAACAAACCTGCAAAAGGGAGACCAGCAAAAACTTTGGCTGGCTCTGGTCAAGAGCCAATATGAGTGACTTTGGGTCTTACATCTTTTAGCTCATATATCTGATAACCACCTCATGTTATGCATTTCCATTTCCGTTGTGCAGCAGAAAGGCTTCTCCTTACCCACGCTCACCTAGTGTAATGGCAAGCTGCTCCAGCTGTATAGAAGGGCTCCAGGAAGTATATTCTTTCTTTTCACACCTACAGATTGCTTGATATGGTTATCAAATACTTCACACTTCACTCTTCTACAATGAAATGCCAGAGACAGTAAAACACTGAGACTGGCTAATCTGGAAATCAAAACTCTCCACTTCAACAGCCTAATAGTCACTGTAATATCATTCATAGATTTAGAAGAAAGAGACTGAAAAAAGTGGAATAGAATACAGAGATAGGAAGATTCCTGTTCAGTATTCTGAACATCTTTTGTTTTTTTTCCTTTAGCAACACACTCTTAATAAGCAAAGCTGCCAATTAGTCTCAGTCTCTGGCATCAGCGTGGATTTAAGAGACAAACTAACCAGTCTCCAAAAGCATTCACCCACAGTATTTAATCAACGATCTTCTCAGAGAAGTACTAAAGGAAGCAAGTCCACTTACCATGGACTTATAAACTACTTATACTTAGTTAAAGCAACTTATCAATTATTTCCAAATACATCTGTTGGTGGCCAGAACAAACCATAAATTCATGCAATGCAGATGAGCCTGAACAAACTGTCTGCCAGCAGAATTCACTCAAAGTCTTTAATAATAACTAAGGCTGAGTAATGTTTGAGTTCAACCATGCATATGCATTTCCAGTACAACCAGTATAAAATATGTACATCTAGAAGAGAAAGAAAGAACAAACAAATCTTCTAAGTGCAAAATATCATTATATTGTTTCTATGTGAGTTTGTATCTTGTCTGATGCATACTGTGGTCCAAGTTCCCTAAGCTGTAAAACCCTGGTCTTCATGAGATACTCTCCATTATTGCCCCAGTTCTTCTGATACTGTTTAGGATGGGTCAAATACAAAACATGCCTTGAATGAAAAAACAAAAAAATTATGTCAGAGCAAGATCTTAGTTATAGAATCCAGTTAAACAGAAAAACAAAACTCTGCATCAAGCTTCTTCAATATCATAAAGCAAAGTTGCCTTTAAGAAGTTGTTGGTGATAAGTTTACTTTGCAAATACATACATTCTGTCATTGTGCCAAAACTATCAGCTCATTTAATTTTTCACTCTTCTCAACTGTAAGTACGCCCATTCACAGGTACATCTAAGTGGTCTGTGAAATATCTGCCCCACATCAAATAACCCCACTGCACATAAAATTATTCTGTTTACTTGTAATAGAGTATGCATCTTGGCCAGCCATGGTTGAACTCCTTCTTTCCTCTTACTTCCGTTTCCAAAGTCTTTTATTCTATAAAATATGGAATGGTGCAGAGTACCTTTACAGAATCACAGAATGATCTGGGGGTGGAAGAGACCTCTGGAGATCATCTACCCTTAACTTATAGGACAGAGAGAAAGGAGACCATTAAAATGCAAGATTAAACCTTTACTATAAAATGGGAACAGGATGGTACGTCATACAATCATAGAATCATATGGGGTTGGAAGGGACCTCTGGAGATCATCTAGTTCAACTCCCCCACCGAAGTGGGTTTACCCAGAGCAGGTTTCAGAGGAACTTGTCCAGGCAGGTTTTGAATGTCTCCAGAGAAGGAGACTGCACCACCCCTCTGGGCAGCTTCTTCCAGGCCTCTGCCATCCTCACAGTAAAGAAGTTCCTCTGCATGTTTAGACGGAACTTTCTGTGTTCAATTTTGTGCCCATTTCTTCTTGTCCTGTGAACACATCTGACCTGTTACCTGTACATCAAAATCATTATTACATCATGGTATCATCTATACTATCTATAAAACCTATGAAGAAGAGTCACCTTCAGTCTTCAGACCAAATGTTTAATGAGGGCCACCCGTAACTGTGATTGTGAAAAGGGATGTGAATAATGCAGTGATTGTTTCACTTCCTAGTGTTTTTTTTTAAAAAATGAAAATTAGTTCATAATTTTCTTTCAGAAATTAACTAGAGTCCTTTGTGAGTTTCTACTAAGTGCAGTTTGCACCACCACTGTTGCAGCCAGCGCTTTCTGAAAAGCTCTTTGAGTCACTATTTAAGAAAGAAAAGATAACATATTTTCATCCTATTCTAGTTTAATTTAAGATAACATGAAACACTTTCCTTGCAGTAATAATTTACTATTTAAGGGAAGGAGAAGGGGATACTTTGTTTATTATATTCTACTTTTCTGCTGAAGCAAGGATGCGAAGAAAATGCTATCTATGTGAACACATTTCAAATTCAAATGAGAAGAGATGAAAGGTCCATTATGTTGGCCAAGTAAAATGGTGGAAGTGGCATACTGCAACATAAAAAAAACCTTGACAATTAACAGCCTTGCACTGCTCTGTCTATTCAGTTAAAATATACAGCTGGTAGGAGGGATCAGGGAAAATGAAAATAGGCTGTGCAGGTGATATAAAAAAGTAACAATTCCCCATCAGAAGGAAATTAAGAAAGCTAAGGAAATTTTGTTCAGATCTGTGATTAGCGGAATGTGAAGTTTGGCACATTTAATCAGAAACCTTGATGAAGATAAAGATGTAAGCTATTCCTTACATGTTCAAAATTCCCACTGACTTCAATGGGAACTTGGCTTGAACAAGGGATGCAAGCCAAGACATGAATTTACATAGTTGGGGTAAACACAAGAGAGTGGAAAAGCTCCTGTTGTTCTTTGCCAGTGAGTCACAGTTCCCTTACTTGCAGTGAGCCTCCTCCCTATCGTTAAGATAGGAATCAACTTACTCCAAAGGAAGGGTCTGGATATTGTTACATTTCTCCTGTCTCAGACCACCACGTTTGCCCCAGTGAGGAATGACAATACCACAACGATATCTGGTCCAATTAATTTGTAATATGTGCTGAAATGAGTGCAATATTCAATGAGTAATATAACTTCCCGTGACTCCTTTTTCTTCTACACCACTTTGCAGATTCACTATGTGAATACAAAATTAAAGTTATACACTCTAATATGCAATTTTAATCAATTGATAATCACTTTTATAAAATGTGTGGTTAGCAAAGCTTTAGCTGCATATATTATACCAATTCTAAAAAGCAGTGTAAATTCACCCTGTCTTTTATTTCTTTCAACTGTAATGATTTTGGATGGGATAAAATGACACGTAAGGGGATAAACTATCCATTCCTTTTTCCATCTAGATTCCCACCCCCAAAGGTACTTGAGGGCTGTTATTTTAGTTGTATTCTTCCAGGAATTATATGAAGATATTCCAAACAGATCAAATGTAAATGATATAGTGGCATACTACAGGGAATTAAAATAGCTTTTTCCAGAGGGGAAAATTCCCGTGTCTTCCATATTCATACTGTGCCACTTGCTATAAGCAGTATTCCAGGATCCACAGGCTAAAGGGACTACAATTCCTTTGCACTCCCTAATCTGATTTTAAAACCCTTTGGCAATAAATTTTATGTGCTATATATTAAACCCCACTGTCACCAGTGTGAATGTAAACATACATACGTATTCATGTTTGGGGTTGGTTTTTTTCTTACTATTGTGGAGGTTTTGTTTTGTTTACAGCACTGCTGCCTATTTAAATGCTTCTTAAGGTAAAAATGCATGGCTTTACCATGTTTCAGTTTCAGCTGACTTTTAGTCTCAGCAATATTTTTTCACACAGCTCACATATTTGATCAGTCCAGTTGAAAATATCTACCAGTTAGCGTTGCAGCCAATTTGCTAAGTTATCTACAAAACCTTTTGCAAAAGATTATCCTAAATTTGTTTAAACAGAGAAAATTAGTGTGGTTGTTTTAGGCAATGTCATTTTTTTCATTAGTAGAAGTCTGAATTAGTAGACATCTGAGTAACATGGTACTGGGTGACATTATGTCTATATGTGAGACCAAAAAAAAAGTTTATATTTGATGAACAAGGTAAAGGTCTAATAAAAAAAGGTGTACACAAATGATTTTTGAAAGGTTCTTGTGGTAGACCTGCTGGGTAGGGACTGGTTTGATGCTGCCCCAGTGCAGAGCAGCTTGAAGTGCATTTTGTATGAGCCTCTGCAAGATTCCCACAAGTAATGTGAGAGAGACTCAGAACTGCAAATTGCAGAGGCACATCACCTGCGAAAGCTAAAGTCTCCATGGAGCTGACTGCTTCAGCCAGGGATTTTGTGCTACTTGGCAAATGCTGAATAAACTGATGGAGTCCAAAAATGGGCTGGTAGCTATGTGTATTAATGTTTCCTGACACTTTCCATTTTAAAATGCTGATTTTAGTACTTTTCAATTTGCCAATTGGTAGACATTTGGGTCCTAATGTTCCTTTGTGTCTGCTAAAAGGTGGCTAAAACGTGTTAGAATGCCTTCTTTGCCAAAAAAAAATCCAGTGTTTTCTGAGAATGAGGCAAGAAGTATGTTGTTTCACTCATGATAATAAATCAAAAAGGAAGGGGGAGGGAGGAAGATGATAAGGGAAGAAATTATTTAAATAGTTAATATAATTTGAAGCTGCAGACTGATATTTGGCAGCTGAGGATAACAATGTGGGATGAAAACTGAAATTTGGCTTTTGTTGCCACTGTAAATTATAAGGTTTTGGAGAAGAAATACTCATCAGCAGAGGCTTCTTATGTCTTAAGCAGAGAATATCAGTCAGGGAAGGAGTGGAGGGGTTCCATTTATGGCTATGTAACATTTTTCTTGTATATGCAGCTCTATGATATTTTAAAGCCAGAAGCACAAGGTGAGAAAATAAGCAGCTCAGTGTTATAAACACTTATTTCAGCTGTGTAGGGGTAAAGGACGGAGCTGTGAGGAATGGGTGCAGTGAGAAAGAGTATCAAGGGAATCAAGCACAGGGAAACTGTGACTCTATAATGTAAAAATGGGGGAAAAGGTGGAATTTGTATTGGGGAATGTGTCAGAGGGATTTAAGGAATAAAGATTGTAATTGATATGATGGAGAAAGTGGGGCTTAAATGAAAACCCAAGGGTTTGGAAGAGAATAAGATCATCAAGTCTTTGAGGAATTTGCAAGAGAATGGGTGACAATAAATACATAGTATCTCCTTGAACTTGGAAAGGGTCCCAGCACTCCTGAACCCCTCCCTTACTGCATTAGCTCAAGTTATCGGTAGACTGTATAACGATTCAGTATTTCCATTCATACATATCAGTATTATTAATAAATGTGTGGGAGGCTTTTCCGGTGACATACTGCAATTAGTCATGTTAAAAAACCAAATTTGGTAATACTTTAGTAAAAATTGTTTGAGCAACCTTAATTGTGCAATCCCTATGGGCACACACGAATAGCATGCTGTTTTTCTTTCAGTAAGCACACACATACCTTATCCCGTACCCAAGATGGGATGCTTCTGGGATCAAAACAAGATTGTGCAGTACAGAGGATTTCTGTGGCCTGGCTTCCCCCATTTGCAGCAGAAATTGGGATATGTACAGTGGTTGAAGCAAAGACTCTAGAGATGTGGTAAAAAGAATGTTTTGATGATTAATTCAGTCAATACCACCTTGGAGAATAGAGTAAACCTCTGCTAACCTTTCACAGGTGGCCACAAGCTATGAGTTTCACAGTTTCCCATTGCCTGACTTGGGATCGTAGCCTGCTTTGCAAAAGTACCCTTGAACTCCCTCACGGAGAGAATATATTTGAATATAGCAGGAACTGTACAATGTCAATTTTGGTAAAAAATGTGCATTGCTTGTCTTGAACAAGGACAATTGAACCCTCAGTATTTAAAGGCAACTCACAGTCCACCGTTCTTTTTCCCATTTTTGCTGGGCCCAGGCTGTTTTTTGGAGTAACATAATTGTTAACTGTGAAGCACTCAGAAGTAAATTTTGAAGTTTGTAGATTTTCTATGGTATGATTATTACAGAGAACATTAAATAAAGTGACTAAGATATATCTGTTTTCTTCCTTTATCCTTTTCGTGGCAGGAGAAATGTCTGAGGGGTTTTATTTTGGATTTTTAAACAAGACTGAAAGTTCATGTATGCTTTAGAGCAGACAAGATCAAGGAGCAGAACTTGAAGAGCTAGAGGTGATTTTGCATTCTTCAGGGTATATGCAGTCTTGTACTGAACTTAGAACACATTTTTCTTTCTTTACAGAGAGTAGCCTCAATTTGAGGCAGTGATATTTCACATCTTATCCATATCTTCATCTAAAGTTCATGATGTATTTTATAGGTACAATATGTATGGTGGTGTGCATGAAGTCCCAATTGCCCTTCTTCCCTTTCTCCTCTGGCCAGACTGACATAGATCTTACAGCCCGTATGGACATGTTTCTTTCCCATGTAAATTTGAGTACTGCAAAGGGAAAGACATTTAGCTTGACGCTGAAAAAAAAATTAGAACTAGTTTAGCAATCTACTCTCCTGAAGAGATACACTGCAAAAGTCTATAACTTTGAAAGTCCCAAATGCTGCAGATTTCGAGGCCACATACACGGCATTACTACAGTTCAGCTGGAACAGATTCAAAATTATTATTCCAGGACAGGGAAAATATTAAACTATGTGATCTTGAGCTGTATTCTGAACGATCCTTAAAAAAAAATATATTATAAAAATAAATAACGCAGTTGAGATGAAATAGCAACAATCAATGGATAACTTTGGAGATGGTGCTGCGAGTAAAGTTTAGACAAGTTTAGACAAGTTTATTATTTGGAAAATATTCTTTTGGTAGATTTTTTTTCTGTATATAATATATTTATATTCTAAATTTTACACATATATATATTATATATATACACACACATATATATATAAATATTTTTTTTTCAGTTATGGCCAACGTAAGTGATTAGAGTATCATGAGACTAAAAAGCATTGAGAATCTTGCAGTAACTCATTGTAACCTCCATCATTTGTTTTCTTAAAGTACTGTTTTAACAGTCCTACAAGCAAAAAAAAAATAATAAAGTAAATGAGAATACAAACAATGAATAAAGGAACTCTGGAGAGTAAACAAAAATAATAAGATAAAAATATTATACACCTCTAAAAAAAACCCCAATAGACAGTATCCAACTAATTAATTGTAATTACTAGAAAAGAAAGCAGTTGTCAAATATTTAACATTAAAATTAAATCTTTTGTGACTAAATTATTGGATATCTCTACAAACAAATGAAATGTTTAAATTCCAGCATAAGAAATGCAGGCAACATGAAGAAACTTACAATATATTGATGTAGAACATCAAGCCAGATAGCAAAAGGATAATGAGAATACAGAGAAGAAGAAAACACAAGAGGTTCATAAACTTTCATAAGTTATTTTCACATAGAAATAAAGAGTAAGGCTGTCAGAGTAATGCTGCACTGTTAGAATGTGATAACTTTAAAGATATAAACTGGAATAGCATAGATGAATTGTCACATTGACCTTTTAAAAAGATGGAAAAAAAATATTACATCATTGGAGGAGAAAGGGAAAAACAGTGAATGGAGTCTGCTATAGAATTACAAGCTCATATTTGCATACAGAAAGACATCTGTAAATCTTACCAGAAACTGTCACTAGGAATGACTTTAACTTCACAGATACCTACTGGAGAACAAATGCTAAAAAGAAATTAAAGTTTATATGGTCTTGGACTCAGTAACATGTTATACATATTTAAGAAAATGAAAAAGAGTGATCCTTACAACTGTGACTCTGTCAGACTGGTCTGAGCTGTGTTTCACAGCAGGAAAGGATGAAAGCACAAATGTACAGAAAAAAATGTGATAAAACACAACTTGGTTTTGACAAAGACAGATTGTGCCAGACTAACCTGATATCCTTCATTGAGGAGATAATTGCTTTTTTAGACAAGGGAAATAGGTCTAATCTAGATCTAATCTACTTGGAAGCCAGGAAAACATTTGATGCTTAATAGGAAATTATTAGTTAAAGTAGAGAAGATGATGATTAGGATAAGAACTGAGAAGTGGATAAATAAGAAGCTGAAGGATCAGTGACATCAGCATGGCATAGAGGAGCTACAGTGAAATGCATGATCAGACCTGGGGTTGATACTAGTATTTTCAGCTCTGATCTTCGCTTAAAAATGACAAAATCCTGATAAAATTTGCTAATGGCATGAGTCTGAGAAGCTTCATGAGTCCTAAGGAGAAAATGTTCTCAAGTACAAGGAGGTTAGAAATACAATGGTTTATGTTGAGAATAATCTTAGAAAGAGATCCAGAGAAACAATTATCTGCACTAAAACTACGAGGATTTTAGATTTTTGGACCAACACAAATGTGTGAATTTTACTTCTGTTATCCCCACTAACATTGATAAATTGCATATATAGACAACTAACTAGCCAGGTGTGTATGATTGATGGCAGACAATGTCATAAAATAGCTCAGTAAAGATGTTAGCAATTGCACTTCAGTCCAATTCAGTTTAATTAGTTGATTTCTGCTTCTTGTAGTGTTGGTTTTACTGTATGGCATTTTCTGCCTTGCTTTGTGATTTTTGTACTGTAATAAATATCTTCCTGGTTTTTTTGTTGGTTTTTTTTTTTAATATATTAGAATCTGTAGTTTAATAATTACAGCCTTTCTTCAACCAAGAGGGCAGCCAAGAGCTGTGTCAAAAGAAGCAAACAGCAACTCACCTGTAAGAATTCTAACATGGTTCTAATAAAAAAACAATGCAATGGCTACTTTTTTCCTCTTGGACTTTGAGTTTATCAGCATTCATTTGGCAGTACACAAAGCCTCCCACCAGGATGGAAGAAGATGGCTGCTCTTTCTGTGAAACAGGAGCACAATTCCACTTGAAGAAACTTCACAGTTGCAGGAACTGGCTGAGTAGTTTCAACTGACCAGCTCTTTATGTAGCCTTTCTATTTTCACCCCATACAGAATTTTTAAATTTTTATTTCATTTTAATTTGTTCATGGGAGCAGTTTAAAGAATTGGTCTGATTGCATCTGACTACTTTGTGTTTTCTTGTTGGTAGCATTAATATTCTGCATACACTTATGCTGTCTGAGTGATGATGTCATAGCAACAATACTGTCATTATAAAGTCATAATCTATAATAAGTCATCTTGGGAAATAATATTATGATTCACAACTAATTTAAATAAAATCAAGTTCATTATTGCAAATAGAAAAAAGATAACAATTCAGGCAATTTATGGATTGAACTATTTGCTCAGTATTTTTGTCTAGTTCTCATTACAAATAAATTTCAAATATTTAAGAATGTTTCTTTTAAAAAAAAATAAAAAGCATTAATCTGTCAAACAAGCCATTCTGTAAATCAGTTTTGGTCAAATCTGTGATAATTTTTTATATATTCATCTCACTTAAAATTAGAGAGTACTTTTCTGCATCAAAATGGCCACTAATGGCCAATAATACAATCTAAAACACGTTTCTTTGATACAGAGGATAAGACACATGCTTATGGATTCCTTGGAGCTCTAAAGTTGCTTACTGAGCCTCATAAACAGGTCACTCATTTATATAAACTGTAGTTGTGAGTTCCAAAGCACCCTAGTAAAGCTAGATGCCCAGTTAATTTTAATGAGTATTAGGCTTCCAACTCCCTTAGGCAGCTTTCAAAATGTCAACCTATAATTACAAACAGCTTGGACCAAAGCCCATTGAATTTAATGGAAAGTGTCCCATTGATTTCAATGAGCTTTTGGATCATTGACTTTACTCTTTGTACAAATATTTCTAAAAGAATTTGGATAGTAAATACCACATACTTTAGAAACACTACATTGCAAAGAATATCTTCACTTGACAGTCTATCAGTTTATTTACAAAATACAGAAAAAAAATATAAAACTATGGCAATCCATATAGTTGCAGAAATATTATAAACTTTGATGGGAAATGTAACACTAAAAAAAAATTAAAGCAAATGAATTCCACTACAGAGCCAATCAGGACTGTTTTACAGAATTGTTTCACCTGAGAAAAACAAATGAACCAAACCAGAAACTTTTGCAAGGATTGGCTGGCTTTGAAGAATGTAACTGTCAGTAAGAAATGTTTCTAAGGTTTTGAAATTGTCAGAATAGTCCCTGTCAATATTTTCTAAGTAATAAATCTTGGCTTTGGTTTCTTCTATTTGAAGCTTTCATCTAATTATAGAAACACGTGTAATTCAAAATGATTTTTTGAAAGAGAACGTTTTTTCTGACCTGAATGAAAGACTTTTCTGTTTTTTTTTTCAGTTGACCAGAATATGTAAAGTTTCAGTTTTGCACAGTAGAGGAAAAGTTTCCCTGCATAGCACTCTTCAAAAGTTTAGCTGTACCTCTTTATTACTGAGCTATATTTTAACAGCTTACAAGTCTACCTTTTCATCCCTAGATATTCAGGTATCATTTTGCTGCAGACACACTAAAAGCCTTCGGCATGAATTGTTGGCAAAGTCACAGACAATACAAACAAAGGTGATTATACTGTGGAGCTCCTCATGAGACAGCAATCCAAGCAGGTGGCTCAGCCCCAGGAACACAAAATGAGAGCATGACACCTGGTTTATCACCATGCTGTAATACAATGCTGGTAGCCAAATGCAGAGTCCCAAACGGGGAGTTCAAATGCAAGACCACAGAGGGTTTCACAAACTTCTAGAAAAGAGAAAGGGGATAAAAAACAGGAGATGGAGTGAAAACACCACAAACAATAGCTAAATACAATTAATATGGAAGTAAACTGTAGAAGATGAGTCATAAATCTCATCTAGTCGCTGTGGAAAAGCACTCAGATGGAAATTAGCTGATATTAGGGAACATAGTACAGTGCAGTGGAAAGGAGCGAGGGAGAGGCAATCTTCTGGCTTTCTTCCCTTGAAACTGGTGATTCTGAGAGCAGATGAACAGTCAAAAAAAAAAAGTAACACAGACAAATGTTAACGTCTTTTCTAAAGCTCACCCTTCTAATTAGCTGTGCCTTATAATTAGCTTATGCAGACATGCACGCACACCTACACACACAGAGATGAAACTGCACCAAAACAAAATTATTGTGATGAGGCAAGTTAAGCTGTCAAACCTGGGAGATGTAACCAGGGACTGTCATTTAGTATAGCTATGAAAGACCCTGCAGCTATACTTCTATACAAAATAAAATGCAGATCTGCTAAGAAACTGCAGCTTTGGGCTGGAATTACAGTGATAAGTGGTTAGAAGTCAGATTTAAAAACACAACCCCCAAAAAATTTGAGAGGTGCATTAAATAAGATTTAAAATTGCTATTCAGTTGTCTCTGAATCCCAACATGCTTTTGACTGCTGAGTGGGAGCAAGAGAAGCCTAAATATCAGTGTACTCATAACTCAAATAACAAGGAGACACCATAGCCTTGCCACAAATGATGAAACTGCAAAATTTCAGATGAGGTATTTCCTTCAAACTGTGCCTAATATGTTATCCCTTTTTTTTGTTTTATAAATTAAGCACCTTAACTGGAATACCCAATGAATGTCCTAAATTCTGTGAAATCTGAGATCAAAAGCTAATTGAAGATATACTGCAAGATTTTCATAGTCCTCTTCAGATTTTGCCTTGTGACCATTCTTGAGAAAAAGAACCAAAAGACAAGAAATTATATTTTTTAACTTTTTTATTGTTCAAATTAATTTGAATCTGATTCACAGGACAAATAAGTGTTCCTTTAAGAAATCTTAAAATTACCTCAGTACAAAGAATACATACTAAAAAGGAATTCAAAGCTAATGTTGAGCTAAAGGATGATTTGACAGACAATTTCACAGTTGCTTAGTAATATACAATCTCATTCTAAGCTTGGTGTTCAT
>BJBW01001543.1:402250-419696 GCA_004320125.1 Scolopax mira | reverse complement strand
CTTCCAGGCATAGGTCATCCACAACTTCTCTTGGCAACCTTGGCCAGTGTCTCACCAAACTCAGAGCAAAGAATTTCTTCCTAATAGCTAATCTAAATCTACCTTCTTTCAGTTTTAAACCATTACCCCTTTTCCTATGGCCTGATAAAGTGTTCCTCCCCATCTCCCTCATGTCCCTCCTCAGTCTGGACTTGCTCCAACAGGTCCATGTATTTCCTGTGCTGAATGCTCCAGAGCTGGATGTAGTACTGTAGGTGATGCTTAATCAGAATGGAGTTGAGGAGCATAATCCCCTCCTTCAACCTGCTGGCCATGCTTCTTTTGATGTGGCTCAGAATCCAGTTTTCAAGTGAAGCTCCTGAATCCTCCCCACATACAGCATTTTGCTCTGTGTTGCTCTGTGGGGCAGTCTAGGAGTGCAGGAAGGAATAAAGCTGAACCAAAAGGTTCTCTCAAGGAGTATGCACAATAAATTCGGACTGCAGTGTGTGTTCAGTCCATGTGACCAGGAGAAAGCCAGCCTCAAAGACACCAAAATACATGGCAACTGGATGACTGGTTCTCCGGACGAAATATTTCAGTCTCCAGACTAGCTCCTATTATCTCACTGTAGTTGCTAGTGTAGGCATGGTGATAGAAATCCATTGGTACAACCATTAACCTGATGGGCAAAGAATATGTATATGTGTTATTACACTGTTCTGTGTTAACTTCAGTGAAATGCCATTTCTTGAACAGAGTACTGGAGTTCGCTTTTGTTTTAAGTTTTTCACAGTATGTTCATAATGGCTTTGCAGTAAGAACAGTGAAATATTGAAAAATATTTTTCAATTCTTTAGCCAAAGACAGGAGAAACACCAAACTTGATTTTCAATTTATTTTGTAGTATCTTTACTTCTACTATTCAATCAAAATTTTTTTCCCCAAATACAGCAGATTTCTACCTAATAAAAAGTGAATAAGGAAAACAAGTATAAAATCCACATGATGGCTTCCAGGTTTCTGCGTATTCACAATAAATCACAAGTAGACAGATCATAACAGTTTATTAGAGACTATTTTTTTCCAGATAGAAGGCTATGTATTCTCATAATTACAGATTTGTAGTTGACTGTCAGTTTTGACATATTTTTGTTAAGAAACTCAAACCAGTATGAAATCAGATGTTCCAAACATCATAAAATGGCATTTTTGTTTCTATTGAAACCCTGTTTCAAATTTTATTGCAGATATTAATAATATAAGTAAAATATGTAAATCAGTGATAAAATTTTCATTCACATAAAAATGTAACATCTGGTTACTTAAAATATTTTTTCCACCAAATGATTCATTAGTAGGAATTGGTTTCTTTTTATTTCAGTTCAGAATGAGACTATATATATAATGGAACTGTCCACAATGCAAAAATGCCAGTTTCCTTCAGGCACATATTTTAATTGCTATCCTTTTAAGAATGCATTGTTTTGAAATATTTACATGAGATATTTCTCCTGTGTCACATTATTATTTAAGGTTTATGTACCAGCATATTAGTTCTAGCTGCAAACTGGCAGCTGACCATCATAAGTTCTAATAAATGTGTTTGTTCTAAATTTTTCCTTTTGTTTTTTACAGGAGAATTTTCTCACATAAATATTTCAAAACAATGCATTTTTAAAAGGAGAGCAAATTTTTCATTTTGTTCTAAAAATAAATTATTCCAAAGGAATATGGCACTATATTCCTTTCGGTCCACTGAGGATTTACTCTCCCCAGTTTAATGATTAATATTTAATGTTTTCATGAAATCAAAGTGGATATCTCACCCTGTAAGAAACAGACACAGGACTAACAGTTTTCACCTCTGTAATCACTGAAAATATCGCATAACAGCTTTAACATCACCTCTTTGCTGGCTCTTAACATAGCTATGTAAAATCCTGTTTAATCACAGGCCCACATATAATTTTTAATCTACTAATCTTATTGTTGTGTTAATATTGTCATATAAATCAAGTTTTTAAGTTATTCAATCTTTTTTCCCCCCTCTAATTTATGGACTGCCACATATTCATGTGGTCCTGATCTTTCTCCTTATTTTACACATCCTTTGCAAATGTGATTTTTTTGGCCATTATTTATTGACTTTTACTGTCTTTTTAATGCCTATCCTAGCCTTTATTTGTGTAATTTTGAAGCCCAAAATGGCTTCAAAAATACAACATAAGTAATTTTCTTAGTTCCCTATCCTAAGTTTTAGTACTGGTTCCATTTTGTCTTGTACAGCTGTTCCTCACTGTGCAGGCTCCATTTATTCCAAAATATTTCCCCCTAAGTGAAAAGTTAAAATCCTTACTCCCTTACAAGGATTTTCTTTCCCTTGCGTATTTGGAACATGAAGAAAACACCATGAAGTTTCAACTTTTCCACCTCCTATCAAAGGGTTTGTTATTTTGCTCCTCTGACCTGGACTTTCTTCTGTTATTAGTAACTGTGTGTATGTAATCAGTATCCTCTTCTCAAGTACTCCCCAGAGAGTATCTAGATGCTGTAAGAGCTCTGCCTTTTGCTCCCAACAGATGCATCATCAAATGCATAACCCTCTACGCAGTCCCCACTGGGGTCTTAAACTCAGTTATTCATTTATTTGGTAGTCACCCCTCTGGGCTGCCCTTTTCTATCATCACAGGCGTTAAAATCTTGACATCTCTATCAGATATTATTGCTTGTGTCATTTGTTGCATATTACATATCAACAATCCAACACTCTGTATGCATTGCAAAATGTTTGTGTGCAGGGGGTTCATAATATCTAGCTGTGAACTTTTTGAGCAATATATTTAAGAAGTGCAGTCGGATTTCTAGATATGCATTTCAATACTTTCCTAGAGTTGACTTTGCTTTTACTATTTAATATTTTTTTGGTTTGCTTTTGTTTTACCTCTGTTATGAACTAATTTCCTTAAACAAATATCAGTGGTTGTCATTTTTTAGAATTTAGGTTATTTGGATTGTCTTCTCCAGTCACATAAATTGATTTGGATAAATCTATTCCTGTTGTAATATAAAATGCTAAAACCATGCCTGATGGTTTTATATAAGAAGTGAATCTACTTTTTCACTGTATTTACAGGTAATATAGTTTAAGTCACTCATTATTACAATGACTAGTCCCAGATTTTTTAGCTAATGTGGTGCCTCTAAACTTTATCTTTTTAGACTTTATGGACTTAAAATTTTAGATTTTAGACTTCAGATTTTAACATTAATTTTTATCCTTCTGAAACAAATTCTGCACACACAGATTAAAATCTTTAGGTTACTTATGAGGCATTATATTTCTTTTTCATAAAACTCATAATCTATTCCAAAGATATCTAGACCATATGTATTGTCTTGTCTTATTAAAATCAAACCAACTAGAGTTTACTATTTTTTCTTTCTTATGAGTCCCCTCAATTTACTAGACCTTTGTCTCAGTAATTCAGTGTTTCTATTTAGCTATCAGTGCATATGAAAGGCTTTATTCTTTTTTAACAATTCATAAATTAGTATATAATCATGTGCAACATAGAGGAGGAAAAGACCATGCTGTATCTATCTGCTTGCTCTTAGTGTTCAGAGTCACAAAGGAAAAATTTTCTTAATATAAGTCAAACTAAAGACTTATATTAAGAAAGAAAAATCTTTCTTCGTCACTGCCATTTCACTAGTGGAAACTTGATGTCTACACATTAAGTTAAAACAGGGAATTTAGATAGCCCAGTAGAATATAAAACAAAACTAGTGTCAAAGTAATATATACTGAATATATTTCCAGAACACCACCATTTGGTGTCTGAGAAAATTACTGAACCACTCTTCAAATGCAACACTTTTTCAGAACTGCTTTTTACTCTAGTTTTGTGCATTAAATATACTTTATATCATTTGCTTGATGATAGCCATACAGTGTTGTCACTATTTTGGAGAATACTGCCTTCTATAAATGTTTTAAGTACCAAGCAGCACTAATTTTCCACAAACTTGTGAAAAAAAGCCCTGCTTCAGTGACTAAGTTCCCTGTCCAAAATAATTAAAAAGCAATGACAATCAAGCTCCAAGGCATGACATCTGTTAACAACCTGGATTCTGCACCACTGAGCTTCAAAGAGAGATAAAGGAGGGAAGTCATTCTAATAACACTGTATGATCTCCATGATGGCAATAGATATAAGCCACATTTTAATGATCTGTGCAAACTTAGTCTAATAGTCCTACCAAATCATCTGTGTCATAATTAAATTTCACCATGTAGTTTACAATTCTTCATATACGATGTGATTTTAATGAGTATTTTGAGTTCCCATTTTGAAAAAAAAAAAAAAAATCTGGGAAAACTGTCCATTTTGTCCAGCCCAAAGTCAGAAAGTAAAGGTGATAATCTGGAAATATGAGAAGGCACTATGGACATGATTGCACTCACGCCTTCCAGTCCTGCAGCAGCAGGGCTACATATTTCTTAAGGGAAATCTACATTAATCACATAATTCATAGATTTAGTTTAAATAAACCCATATGACCTGGGTTATATACAACTCTGGAGCTGTGAGGAGAAGGGGAAGGTAGGCATGATGTTGATTTTTCATCAGAGGAATCTGCTGAATTGCTTGTTAAAATGGAGTTCTGCATCTAAGCCTGCATAAATGCATCTGCTGAGCTTATACCATTTTATAAAGCCAACTAATCTGGCCATGACAATTTAAAAAGTTCCATTTCTAGTAATGTAGTCAGTTCTTCGGACAAAGTTTACTGCCCTGAGGTCAGAGCAGAGGAACTGAACATGTTCCTGTGCTCAGCTGCTTTGGAGAAACTTCTCATCTCAAAAAAGCAGGGGGGCAGGTTTATAATTAAGATACAAGCTTCTGCACTGAAGTTGTTTTGAGATTCTATTGAGATGTGTGAGACACATGTTCCAGTCTGGTAATTCTTTTGTGCCTGACTGGTGTTTGGCAGTGGTAAAACTTGACGTGGCAACTGCCTGACCTTTGGGTCAGCTTAAGATTCACAGAGTCTGACTATCAAAACCTTTAGATTCAGCAATGCAACAATTAAGTGTCCTACACTTGACTGGAGCCAAAATGTGAAGGCTCAATACAAGGTGCTGAGGAATGAAGGAAGCTATATTCATTTCAGCAGAGAGGGAGAGAAGAGACAGCTTTTACTCCATAGGCTGCTGGTGAGCTCAGCATATATGAGAATTAGATTCTTCACCGTGCTACAGGCAGATGTGGAGAATTAGGCCATGATCCTCCCAAGACACTTAGCTCAGCAGCACAGTACCATCTGAGACCACTTGTGCGCATGACTCAAAAGACAAACATAGAAACACTGGAAATTTTGAGGATGCTATCCTAACTGCCAGCATCCTGCACCATGTCCTGAAAATTTGCATTGTGGGGAAAGAAGCCTTTACAAAGCTTGTCTTTATCCTTTATTGTTGACTGGCATCACTGATCCAAACTCAAAACAATAAAGTACCACTTTTAGTTGATGGGCTATATTAGCATTAGTGCTGAACTTCTCATCATTCCCAGCTCAATTTCAAATGCACTTCCCTTGTCATTTCAAAATCTGCAGTGTGTTGGGATCCAGATCTTAATCCACAATTTGATTTTACCAGTATTCACATGCCTAGGATGAAGTATGCTGTAGAAGCTCACCTGGAAAATCGCTTCTAGATAAAATTATTTCAGAGTCTGATGTCACCTTCTGTAACACACTAAGACAATTCCCTGAAAAAAAGCACTCTCCCCTAACTTATATGAAGAGAGGGACAGAATAATACTATAAAAATACATGTCAACAAAAGAGAAGTGCAGTAAACAGCTTAACATGCCTTGAGAATCTGACTATATTCAACTTTTCGATGGGGAGGTATTAGGAATAAGATTTCCAGAACAGTTTAAGTTAGCATTTCAAATTACTTGAGAACTGCAACTCATTGCAGTTCTTTCAGAAATCTCAACTGTATCAATTAGGCATTATTAAAACCTGAGATACCTTCATATACTGTATTTATTGCATTTTCTTCATACTGTCAAATAAATTTTGTGGATAAAAATTATAAAAAGCTTTAAAAAGTGTATAAAATTGAGTGGGCTCTCTCAGTTTAAAAAATCTACTACTCAAAATGTCAAAAACATACAAAGCAGTTTGAAAGTGAACAGAAACACTCTGACAGCTCTGGATCATCTGTCAAAGAGTCAGTTGGGTTGTGCAAGGATGGTGCACATGCTTTGGATGCAGAAATAATGGAGTCAGCTATGGGTAACACAGTATAGGGTTAGTCAGACTTTCATATGAATCATATGCTGCTCTGCATAGACAAACTATTTTTAATGTCAGGTGACTCCAGAAGTTGACACTTTCACAAAGCCTTTGCTCCTGATAATCCTCTAATTTCTCTCCTATTTACTAATAGCTAGACTTTGGATGGATTGTATTTGCACTAGTTCTAGAGTAGAATCAGGTCTTGCATGGAAGAGTCTCGTGAGTCACCCTGATTCCAATCTCCTCCTGTGAAAAGTCACCTGGAAATTCTGACATCACCTTTCCCACATCTTGTAGCAATCTTACTGCCTGACGTATCTATGTTCTGAATCATGCCAATTTCCCATTATCTTCAATAAGTAGCAACCTGTATGCATGCACATTTTCCTTGGAAAAGTACTTAAATTTGAATTTCAATTGAAGTATTTTCGTATAAAAAATTTAAATTCAGAATATTTAGTTTACTATCCTTTTACATGATCATACTTCTTTTCCAACATGTAGAAGGGAATGTTAGGTATTTGATGGGGGTATTGTCTCTTTTTAGCCCCCCTAGAACAGAGAACCCTGGGCTGCGAAGCAAAAATAATGAAATATCATAGTATTTTCTGAATGGGGGTGGGATGGAATGCAAAAGTCTATTATGCAATTTGTGCTCAGAGGGGTCAAGTTTAAAGAAATTATTGAGAGAGTGAATTAAGGGTTAACAATGAAACTGCTTCTCATGCTGTCACTGAAAATAAATCTGGTATCGTCTATAAATCAAATTCCTGTAGATAAACAGACTAATCTACTGATTTCAAAGAAAGTAGGATAAGCCCCAGGAATCTGAAAAATCCAAATATGTATAAAAGAAAGTTAATAAATAATGTAAGTTTCAATATCTCTACTGTTGATTGCAGCTATATGTCAAGTCCAGTGTTAACGACAGGAAAAAACTCTTGGAATACCCCATAACCCGGAACTTCCAGATGACGCTTGTTCTCGGCAGGCTGGAAGTCTGGGGTCAGCCTATACATGTTACAGTACAGTAAATTCTGAACATGTTGATTTAAAAGAGTTATCTTATTTGGCACTCTCTTAGAGCTAATTTAAGATAAAAGGCCAGCTCTGCTCTCAATTACGTAACTGTAAATCAAAGGAGTCTATCAGCCCTGAGGTACTCTTACAACGTGAGCCAACAAATGTCAAAATTCTTGGATTTATTTTTTGATTTATATGAGGGTCTCTTTTAAGGACTAGAATAATTCAGTTTTCACAATAACATAGCCAATATTCCGTGAAACACAGTTAATTTCCATTTCACTCATGAAGAAATTGGTGGTTAAAAGAATACCTGTTGATTTAACAAGTTTCCAGCTAAATACAAAAACATAATTTCAGTTTTATTTTCAGTTTGACTTTGATGGGAATAATCCCGTGACTGAAGTATGTGCTTAAGTGTCTTCCTGGGCTTCAGTTTTGGCCAAAAGTCATTAAAAGGAACTGGAACTTTTTCACGGACATAGAACAGATTTTGAACCAAGATCCACTTATGCCAACAAGTATTGTATCCGTCAAGCAAAGGCAAAGTTAACATGTACTAAAATTACTTAACAGTCAAATCTTCAAGTCATTCAGCTACCTGCATTTTGAACTGAATATTAGAAAAAAGTTCTTCACTGAGATGGTTGTCAAGCACTGCAACAAGCTTCCCAGAGAAGCAGTCATAGCCCCAAGCATTTCTGTGTTCAAGAAGTATTCGGACAATGCTCTTACATATATGGTTTCACATTCAGGTCAACCTGTGTGGAGTCAAGAGTTAACCTCAATGTTCCTCATGGATCCCTTCCAACTCAGGATATTATATGATTCTATGAACTGATTTCCAATACAGTTAAAGTTATAGTAAGTTTTGCAAAGCTTAAGTCAGCTTCTTTGCTGTTCATACACACACACACACACACACAATTATTATTATTTTAAAGATCAAACTCTGGTTTCTGGTATTGTTTGTTGATTGACAGATCAGGTATCAAAAATCTTTGCCAGATTAATGCACAGCTTTTTTGAAAGCTGAGATTCCATAACAATATGTCTGGTGTTTCAAACTGCAGGAAGGCAGGTAGAAAATTAGTGTAGCCTTGTAGCATGGAGCCAGCATACTCTAATAGAAACTAATATTTCAGTTGGTAAGACCAATGCAGCCATTCGTTTATACTTTGTTTTGGATACTGATAAAGTGCCTTAGGCCTGGAAGATCTGACAATGAAGGGAAAGAAGATACAGAGTAACTGCTGAACCAGATGGAATACCATTTCATCATTTCTTCCTCACAGGAAAAGTCAGAGGCAAAATAAAATCCTGTCACTGGACAAACTGAACACTGTATTTGTGTGTTCACAGCTTAGTAGTTACTGCTATAAACAACAGCACAGGGGCCACTTTTTTTTTTTTTAAATCTTGTTTGTTTCCGTTTCAGAGTCAGAGACAAACCGGGCCAGTTTTTGAGATAAATTTACTGAACAGAGGAAAAACTTCAGACATACCAATCTTTGAAGTTCTCACTCCTGGAATGCAGTTGCAGTGTTTATTTTGTGAATGAATCATTTTGTTATCTAAGGTCCAATAACCAGTTATCTACTGGATCAAATATCGTTGGAATTTATTGTAGACTTCTTCCCTGACCTACTGGACATGACTTTGTTCTTCTCACAATCATGCTATTGTGTGGCACCTGCTGACTTGCTGCAGAAACTGGAGGTATTGCCCTTTTTCCATCTGCTTTCCCACAAACACTGATTCTTTGTAAAATGGACTGCAGACTCCAGAATATGTAGTGTACAGGGAACTTTCAGATGTCTCTAATGTGCTCTATTCATTTTGTCAGAACCAGTAAACCAATTAAAATTGCCTTGAAATAAAAATCATACAAGAACAGATGGGCACCATTCATATTGTTTTTCTATTTATGAAGAAGTGTGGGAAAGCACTTAACAAGCAGTGAAAACTACGATGTTGAAAGGGATTTGAATAATGGTTATGAAATAGGGTTTCATATTTGCATGAGCTGAAATTCACACACTTGACAATTTACATTCAAAATACAAGCCATTCCCAGGATGTATATGGCTTGTGGAGAATAAACACAAACACACAGTAATCTGCAACTGATATGATTTACAGTGGTAGCTTCTCATAGAAAATATTATCTGTCCATTGGGACTTTTGCCATTTTATTGCTCAGACTACCCTCATATCATATAACCTCTGCATAAAGAAATACGATTTTCTCCTGGGGACAAAAATGCTAAGATGTTTACTTATTTAATTTTATTGGCAGTGTATGTGTACATTTTGTCAATAGGAAACTGTAAGGTCTGGGATTTTTTAAGGTGCTGTTAAACTAGGCAGCATGTGTCATCTCATGATAACTTCTGATTTTCCTTCAGACTGATTATTTATGCCTAATCTATTTCTTACCTGAATGAACATTTTTCCTAGAACACTGTGTCCTTTTTTTGCTAGCATCATCCTAGGGGTTTTCATGCTGCATATAAATAACAACAAAAAAATAATGGAAACGGCATTTATTACTTGAAAGAGTGGAGAATTTCAATATCCAGTCTGCATTTAATGGAGAATTATTGAATTCACAAGATTTGTGAAGTTCTTTTAATATATGACTGGGTAAAGATGACTTGAGACTACAGGCACTTGTGATTCCCATTTCATAACCACAGAATACTAAAAGCTAGAAAATACTGATGTAACCCATCTGCTGGAATATACTGAAATAATTACAAGGCATATATTTCTTATCTACTTTCCTTTTGTTCTTACATATTTAATGGAACTGTGTACTTAAAAGTAGTTCTAAGTAATTTTTATTCTTGGACAGTTGCAACTCTGCATTGTGTTACAAATATTTTTAATATCTATGAGTCTTAAACCCCTGCTTTCCTTTCATCTCCATTCACTTCTATTCCATCTATGGCTTTGTAGTGTAATTTTCAATGATAAATCTGCAGATTAACCCTTATGCCTATGAAGGACGTTATTGACCTGGATGGCTCTACTTGCATAAGAACCTGACAGCCGGGACATTATTATGAAACTAGTACCATAAACTGCCTCAATAGATGTCACTAATTATCAACTAGTCATTAACAAGCTAATGACATTAATAGATGTGATTAACTAGTTCCATTAACAGCCTGAATGATTCCACATGTCACATTTTACTATGAATTTCTGGTGCAATAATGATAACCTATGGGCCTTATAAATTACAACTATTTTACAGGTATCCATTTAGAAATTATGGTGTTAATCAAAGTGGCTGCCATTATCAGAGTCATAAAACTGACCCAAGATCATTACTGGTAAAGAACTCTACTCTTTGTGCAGAAACCTTGTACTTACACCTACCAAAATTCACTAGTGAATAGAAAAATATAAAACCTTTAGTGTTATCAGAAATATTAGTAAGGAGAATGCATGTCAATAACATAGAACTGCAGTGTTTCGGAGCCTGGACAAACATAGCTAATAACAGCATGGGGTAAATATAACTTGCAAATCTGGACCAAAGTTTGTTCTCAGTTACAATAAGCTGCAGAATAAAACCAGAAAACATTCTCACTGCTGTGTCTCACAGCACTTGTTGAAAAGAATAACTAAAGGATTAGGGATGGTTATGACTTCTGTTATTTCCCTGTTACATTGATGAACTGACACCTTCTTACAGTTTTCGTTTTATATATGATGGATAGCTGGATGTAAGAGAGGCAAGAGACACTTGGTAATGAAATGAGAAGTGTTTAAAAGAGCAAATCCCTGGTAAGCAGAAACTGCAATGCAGTTTGAATAACAAAAAGTGTAACCAGAAATCAAAACATTCCTTAATAGTTTATTTATTATACAAATGTTAATTGCCTGGTGCCTTACATGGACTGTACAATAGGACAGGTTAATTGGGCTGAGAAATGGCTAGCTCTGAAGGTGCAAGCTTAGAATAATTAAAACTCGCGCATCATGTTAACAGAACTTTCGTGTCCTTTGGGCTCTGAGGATATTGCTTTGCATTTTCTTTGCTTTCTCTTTCTGTTAAATAGTATGTGATTTCTACCATAAATGAAGAAATCCAAGGACAGAGCTTTGGCTGACTACCGATATCATGTGAGACAGATTTTCATGTGGATTTGAATGCATTGTGGGGAATGAAAGGACTACATCAGTCTGAATGACTTACAGTGATCCTTTCAAAGCCTTATTTGCATCTGCCAGTACTAAACCAGACAGCAGGAGCCCATAGTACTGCCAGGAAATAAAGTGGCCTCTAATTGCTTATATGTTGATTGCAAGCTTTTCAGAAAAAAATCCATCACATAAAATATCTCCTAGGTCGCTGAGCAGTGCAATGGTCACATGCTTACTTCTGAGAAGGGCAGCTGAAGAGAAAGATGAGGTCTTACAGGGTTGGCTAGGCAGGAAAAAAATATTTTTAAAAGTGGAATTTAATTCTCACTGATCCTTATTCACACAGAGGTGGCTTTACAGCACACCAGCAGCATAAAAAAGGATGAAGGAGGTGTAAATTACAGTTATAACTACAGTTCAGCAATATAGTGGTGTCAAAGCAGCATAAAAGACTTTTCCTTATTGCAGGCAAGTGTTTGACAGCTGCTGTTCTCATAGTTGTACCTGAGCAACTCAGAAACTCTCTGCAGCAAAACAGAACTCGGGGAAGCTTACACTTGACACTTGCCAGGCAGCACTTTGCTAGCATTATTTGTAATGACTCACTTCCTCAGGTTTCTTCAGAGACAATACAAACTGCATTGCATAAGCTCCAATCAATTTTTTTTCCAAAAAGTAGGATGGTCCTCACTGTGTGTAAAGACCAGATCCATTAAGTGACAAAACCCCATTTGAGATGGACAGGCATGAAGAAGAAACCTGAAGAGAAAAGAAATTTGAGAGAGAAAAATAAAGGGGAAAAAACCCTCCAATCTTAAAGAAGTGAAATACATGGTTCTCATGAAGAGGGGCTGTAGATCAGTCAGATGTTTCACACAGGACTCTATCCCTAATGGGGTAGCTTCATCTTGATTAACATGGTGGAGCTCTAGTTCTCTGGAAGTTTCACTCTCTCAGGGGCTGAACAGAAATACCTTAGAGAGATAAGCATGCGTAAGGAATTTAATTAGGAGATTTTAAACCTTTCCCATCCAATTTTTCTATAAGACAGAGCATTCTATTCTGGTTGATCATAAATCAAAAAATATCTTCATTCTGGGAAAGAAAGAGAGAGAAGCTAAATTTATATGTCGCTGAGAAAATTACATTTTCTTTTGTCACATTACGACTGAGACAAACTTGTGGTGTTCATATGTTTTTATTCCCCCTGATACGGAAGGACACAGTTACATAGAATTTTATGCTTCATTTTGGAAATTAACTCACTGTTAAAAGGCAAAACATCATGAGGAACTGCTGTGAAAACTGTGCACTTTTGTACATATTAATATCCCATAGACAAAACTATGAACTATGCTTTTGCTGATTTGATGTTTGGAACTGCATTCAGAATAATCACTTTCTCAGTTTTCTTTTCATGTGTGTTACTGGGCTCAAAATGGAGACAATGTTCATGTATTTTTATTTGTAACTTTTGATCAAAGCAGGTTTCTTGTAGGTGTACGGAGTTCTTTCTGGACCATGGTCTTCTCAATGCAAATCATCTGATGATCGTCCAAAACTTATTATTACTTTATGCATATAGGTTCAAGAATGCAATCAAAAGAGAGTAACCCCCAGACTTCTCCTCTGCTCCTAACTCAGTAAAAAAAGGGGGACAAGTTAGATTTTTCTTCTTCATCACTCTCAACAGGCAAGCATTTCTATTCTGCACTCATGTACAATCTTGCTGGGTCACGTTTTTCAGGTGTGTTTATGGTGCATTCAATTATTAGAATGATTTTGGACTTCCCATCTGTTTATCAACCAGATTAGAATCGACCCTTTGTCATTAATTTGCTGGGTTCTGCAGAGAGTTCTCTTCCCATGAAAAATCAAAACATGGGAGAAAGGATGCTGTTTGACTGCATTTTTCTAACATAACATTGTGATCAGACTAGTGCCTTTACTCTTGAAAATGCAAATGCTCTCTGAAAACACTCAGGTAATACTGGCAAACATAAGTACGAAATATCAATAGTGAAGTTCAGGGACTTGCAGGTGGCTCCTCTCCTACTCAAGTTTCAAAGTCATTTAGAAGTAAAACTTTTTTTTTTCCCTGCACATACTTGCGGTCACAGGGAGGCTTCAGTAGAAAGGCAGGTATTTTATGTACATTTTCAGGGCAGCATCCAATTCCTTCCTGTTTATACTAGTCAATTAGACAAAGACTCCATTTACTATTCAGCTTTACAGCAGCTACATGCTTTTGTCTCTGTGGTTGGGAGGTGTGAGCTACTCATTTTCCACAGAAACTCCAGACATTCTGATAAAGAAGTAGCATATATGTTGATTTCAAATCATAATGCACACATAGATATTTCAGAAAGACAGAGTTATTTCTCTGCACAGGTTAGCCAAAGCCTATGAAAAGGTTAGCCAAAAGTCTCATCTCCGCTTGCGAAGGAGCTACCATCCTGATACAAAATTTACCCTGAGTTTTTTTCATTATAACTAGTTTTAAGTTTTTAATTATTCTGCAGTCAAGTAGAAAACCTCTTTGATTCTTGGTTACATTCTTTTGCACACACCTGGATGTCTGTGAGGTACAATTTAGCAGTTCACCGTCTGGCCACTTCCGACCCAGATTTCCTAGTGCAGGGACAGTATCCTAGAACAGGGAATGTCTCTCTTACCCACTCATATATAAGAAAGGAGAAGAAGGAGGCACTTTCAAATCTTGAGGCACTTGAGGCCAAATCCTCAAGAACAGAATATAAATGAAGGACAGAGCATTTTGTCAGTTTTCAAATAATGGTGATGGCTTTTCCTGTTTATTTCATATCAGCATATCTTTCTGTAACTAAATTTGAAGTGGGTCAGGAACAGGGAATTATAGAAACACAAGGTTAGTTACATGTCTTTGACATGCTGAAATTAGAAATGGCACAGGTCATTGCAGATAGATCTAAATCTCAGCTTTTAACGTAATAACTAGACCCTACTCTTTTTCCTTACTGCTGCAGAAACAAACTAATACTGCAGAGCTTAGAGAACTAGATGGCAAGAATTTGAAGGCAAGAAGGAACCTCTCATTAAGCAGATATCCTCTTTTACTGGTGAAATCCACACTGTACTTTGGCTTTCTGAAGTAGTTGCTTAAAGGCACCTGAGTGAGATTTCATTGAATTTACTACTTATAGGTCTTACTGCAGTCAGTTATGGAAATGAATTATTCACTTTTTTATTTCAGATTTTGTTCCAGAGAATCTAAGTGAATAATCTACATGGAAAGACCCTGGTTTCCAGACTCACATCACTGCTCTGTGGTTTTTCTTGTTTTGTGGCAGAGAGAAAAAGAACAGAAATCTGTGATTTCTCAGCACTGGTTACATTAATTAACACTTCACTGCATGAACTACAGTGCACCCCCCCACATGCCCCCATGTCTCATTATTTCCATTATCTAGCATTCACTTAGGCTTCACAACATAGCATACAAAGATTACAATGTTAATTTTTAAATGAAACCCAAAGGCAAGTTTCATTTTAAACAGCATTAATTTTCATGCTGAAAGACTTCAGTGGCTTGTCTTATGCAAGGATGTTGATATTAAATTTGCTATTTAATGAAGACTGATGAACAAATGGAGGGAAGTTTGTCAGTGAGGGTTTGTCAATTTTGCTTCCTTTCCTCACAAGTTAATGGCATTTGCTTCACAGACCGTCCCTAATGATGCAAAGGAGATCTGGTATTGCACAAGTTGCTGCTGCTGTCTTAGTTCAGCGGTATTAGGCAATCATACAAGTGTGGCATATTAGAAAGAGATGAGCAAGATTTACTGAACTAAAATACAAAGTTGGCAATTTGTTAAACAGAATGAAAGGACACCTATGTGGAATTAATTTTTTTTCTTTTTGGGGATGAGTCAGACTTCAGGAAAAGTTCCACGTTTCAGAGGCATCACAAAAGAACTACAATGGGAACAACATGGAAGCAAAGCACTTCATACCAGCTGAACCTGAAGGACCATAGAGGGTGCCAATGCCTCTCCTGTTCCAACCACAATACCCCCAAAATATGTACTCTAGATTTAAATCACAGAGTCCTGAAAAAACCTTTGGCTTATTCAGTTTAGGCTTTTGACAAGATCAATGATACAAAGACTGTGCTAAGGTAAGTTTTCTTTAGCTGCCCACTCCCTGAAAAAAACCCAACCATATATGGTCCTAGAGCCAAAAGCAAGAAGATGTTTTACTTAACCGCTTTTGCTGTCTATACCTCCAAATTAACCATCAGTGGGGAAAAAAAAAGTTAACTGTTCCCATGTGAACTTAATCCTAGACAGCTGAAACCTCATGTGAATTTATTTCATTGAGTTTTGGCCATAACTCCATAAAGAACACTTGTGAGTCTCTAATGCTCTCAAACACAGATTAACCCCATATCTCTAATGTCTCTTGGGATAGACTGAAAACTTATTTTGGAGCTCTTTTGGACCTTCATCTGCAATGAAGTTAATATTCTTCCTGTGTGTACTAAACATTCTTTAATTGCCATTATTTTCCTCTGGGTTGGTAAGATAAGAAGATACCACAGCAAGCCTTTGAATTGAGACTATCACAAAGTAAATGTTTCAGAAGTAATCGTATTAGTTCAGCTATTCTTTCAGGATGACCTACTAAACACCACATCTAGTGCTAGAGTCATAAAAATAGACAGCAAGGTATTGCAAACACTCTAAGTGTCATTGCAAGATCATATTTTGGTCCTTAGAAGTCATTTTCCCACAGACACATGACTGCAATGACGGTGGGAATTACTCACTGATATCGGTGCCTGGAATGTGGCTCACTGCTAGCAGAATATTTGCTTTCATGTTGCATCCAAAAATGGAGGGTATACTGCGTTTTTTTCCTATCAGGCTTTACTATATACTGGCTGTTTATTTTTATTTAAACTAATATGGTTACTGCTTCGTTAACTGCTCTTAAAATGCCTATTTTTTAGGAATTCTTTAAAGACTCAGTCACGTAAGTTTCTCACTAGTAAACACAGAGGCCCTGTAAATAAGCTGCAATCTGACAAGTTCCTTCTGTAACAGCCAGGTTATGACTGGATCATAAAATCAAAACAAACTGAACCTCTCATCTGAAATGATAGGAATGTTGATGTTTGTTTTCCCATCCTTAATTACATTACACACAGTCAATTCAATCTAGCCATTATGCAATTCGCTAACTGTTTTTAGACCCTTACAGAATGAAGATGTTCAACTAATTAAGAGGAAAATAGATTAATTTACCCCTCTTAAGACTGTTCTCATTCTACTGGAATCCTATACATTTTGTGAATTGAGATAGCTAGTGCACGTGAGCCTCAGATAGGGGCTATGTGCTGGAAGTGTGAAAAGACAGCAACAGTTTAAGCCCTTGGGTGGTAGAGATAATAACCAGACAGACCTTACACAATGTACCACTATGGAGATAAAATGTCACAGGACTGTTGCACAACTGCTGAATAATAGAACATTAAGGTATGCCGACACCTTGCATAAAAGGAAAAAAATAAAAGAAAGATGGATTGATGAAAGGAATTTTAAAAATAGGAAATCAGACCTTTTTTTTTTTCCTTCCTGTATGAAAGGAAAGCTCCCTCATGCTGAGGTTATTCATTACACAGGACAGAAGCAATTTATTCAACTATAGCTTAGGTAGTATCAGCAGTTTCATTATAAATCCATTTTTAAGAGGCCTAAAGCCTGACTGTAATAATTTTTTCAGGCCTGAAACATTTCCTTAAAGGCCTTTCCCCGAGCATCAAAAAATATCAAACTTAGGTGTGACTATTTGTTTGGAGATTTTTGACCATCTTTTGGGGTCTAGACTAACGTAGAATTCTGCACATCTGAAAAAGGTGACAGATATTATTCCTAAACTTCCTATATTGCACATCTCAGTGGTTGCCAGTGAGAGGACAAGGGGCAATGGG